>JAVYIG010001325.1:0-353294 GCA_035222895.1 Strongylocentrotus droebachiensis | reverse complement strand
CATGTTTCTGCCCTTGCGCGATCGCCCCCGTGAGCAACCTGACGGGGGGCGATTATGTAGCTCACGGGGGCGAATCGCCCACCGCCCCCGTGTATTTTGAGCGCTGCATATGACTGTTCTTTTCCCATTTGTGTGTGCATTGAATGTGAAATTCAGCATGACAGAACTAATGCCTTATATATTAGCATTTTGTTGGTTCCAAAGCCTAACAGAAGAACCTTTACCTCAGTTCTTATTTTCTAATAATCAACGTTTTTCGATTGCTTGTAATCAGTTTCTTGACTATGTATGTAATCGCTTGATCAGAACTCAGCTTTATCATTTAACATGTCGATAACATCAAGGGCAGGGTATTTTGCTCGCACTACTTCGGATTTACATTACGTATACTGCCATCTCCTGCTCATAATATCCCGATGTGTCTACACAGCAATGCCCCCACAATGCATCACCAATTGATGACGCGTACGAGCGGTAATGCTTCGCTTGCGTATACACGACCTCGAAATCACTCAGTGTAGGCCGACGTCTTCACCGGAAGATGGTGCAATCGAAGATACATTACAGCAGTGGTAGCCATGTCGGAATACCCTGCCTTTAACATGATTAGGCAAAATATTCACTTCAACAAAATCTCATGCATCCTTTCCCGCTTTTATTTTTATTTTTACTTTAGTCTCTACAGCCACACCCGAAGGTGAGATTACTTTTGTTCTTGTTGTTGTTATTGGTGGTGGTGGTGGTGGTGCTGTGGATGTTGTTGCTTTTTTATATTTTTATTCCCCTTATCCTCGTAACGTCGGTGAAACATTTTGGTCTTGTTACTGATGGTGTTGTTGTTTCGGTTTTGTTTGCGGAATCGGGGTTGTCGTCGTTGTTGTTTTGTTTATATTTTCCTGTATCCTCTTATCATAACCCAAGTATTGGGCATTAATTATACTGGCACTCATACTTCGGATGAACATTACGTATACTGCCAGTGATGATCGATGCTTTGATTGCGTTCAAGATCCTAGTCCAACCTCTGTACCGTTTCCGTGTTGCCCAATGTAGGCCGACGCCTAGACCGGAATATGGCATGCGCGTAGCTAGAATTTTATTTTACGAGGGGGGCGGCGGCAGTGAGCACGCGAGTTACCTACAAATAGAGCGAAGCTTAGGCATTGTTGGCTATATAGAGGGCGCAAGTAAGCGCAGTGGGGCTCTAATTCTTGTCTGAATTCAGTCCCCCCCCCCCCTCCCGCGCGAAGCGCTGAAGCTCTGACGTTTCATTAAATTATTAGAGAAAGAAGACGAATCGTTGTACCGTTCTCGACTCTTAATCCGTGTCTGAATTTAGTTTCTCCCCCCCCCTCCCGCGCGAAGCGCTGAAGCTCTGACGTTTCATTAAATTATTAGAGAAAGAAGACGAATCGTTGTACCGTTCTCGACTCTTAATCCTTGTCTTAATTCAGTTCCCCCCTCCCACGCGAAATCTTTGACGTTTTATTAAATTATTCGAGAAAGAAGACGATTCGTTATACCTTCCTCGACTCTTAAATCTTGTCTGAATTCATCCCCCCCCCCTGGCTACGCGCCTGGAAGATGGCGCGATCGAAGAAACATTACATCAGTGGTAGCCATGCATGTCAGAATAATATGCCTTTAATTAACATGTTTAAGCATAATATTTACTCTAACATTAGCTCATGACCCTTTTTATTTCTATTTTTACTTCTGTCTCTACAGCCGTGCCCCAAGGTGAGATTGCTTTTGTTGTTTTTGGTTGTGGTGGTGGTGGTGGTGGTGATGATAGGGGTTGGTGTTCTAAATGTAATTTTCGTTTTTTGTTTTGGGGATCGGGGTTATTGTTGTTATTGTTTTTAGTGCCTTGTTTATATATCTCCTGTTTCCTCTTATCATAACCCAAGTATTGACGTCGCAAGACCATTTCACGAAATGTATAATATAATTTGACAATATCAATAACCTGTTGTATAACTTTGAGAAATTAAAACAAGGGATTATGTGTGATTGTAATGTTGGCTAATCTGGTGAAGAACGCGACTTTTTGCCTTTGAGACGATCGCAAAGGTTTTTGCAATATCAGTCAAATGGCAATTCCAATACTCTGGAGTATTTACCATAATATGTACATCATGTTTGGATTAGGTAATGAGTCATATATTGCCATGGTCGCACTTTTCAAGACTCCCGACAAGACTATCGAATGATTGGTTTTTCAAAGGTCTGTCCGCTCTTCTTTTTTGGATTTACTGTTTACCGGGACCCATATTCATGATATTGATAGAAACCATACTAGGCTAGCTGTGCATAGGCCAGATGTGGCACTCCGGGAACGGGGGGATGGGGGACAGTGACCCCCACTTTTTCAATCACCCTAAAAGAGCCCCATTAACTTTGTAAGAAGTGCCCCTTTTTACATAGGAATAGTGCCCCTTTTACTTTGAAAAGTGCCCCTATTAATTTGTGAAAGTGCCTCTTCCCTTTTCAACTCTGATAAGTGCACCTTTTCCTTCGACAAGCTCCATTCCTCCTTTGCAATAAGTGCCTCTTTTCACTTTTGATTAGTGCCCCCTTCACCTCTGATAATTCCCCTATTCAAATCTGAGAGGTGCCTCTTTTACTTCGAAAAGTGCCCCTTTTCTTTTGTAATAAGTGCCACTTTCCTAATGATAAGTGCCTCATTTAAAAAAGAGCCCCTTTCCCCTTCTCATAAGCGCCCCTTCTCTGGCAAAATGACCCTTTTCAGGTACGAGAAGTTACTCCTTTTCACTTTAGATAAGTGCCCCTTAACTTCCGATAAATGCCCCTTTAAAATCTGATCGGTGCCCATTTTCTTTCAACTAATGCACATTTTCCTTTAACATAAGTGCCCCTTTTTATATCTGGTCATTGCCCCTTTTCAGGTGCGATAAGTGCCTCTTTTCACCTCTGATAATTTCCCTTTTAACAATGTCCTGCTGGAAAGAACACACTCATTCACACTCATTCACAGTGTGAATCACAGTGTGAAATCACAGTTCACACTGTGAACACAGTGTGAAACACACTGTGATTCACACTGTGAATGAGTGTGAATGAGTGTGTTCTTTCCTTTTCCGGTTATCGACACTGTGAACCACAGTGTGACACGAATCGACCACAATGTGAAAACGCCCCAATTTAACATTGTGGAGCACACTGTGATTCACAGTATGAAACACAGTGTGATTCACACTGTGAATGAGTGTGAATGAGTGTGTTCTTTCCAGCAGGGTGATACGTGCCCCTTTTCCTTTTTGAGGGACCTATCCCCTTTTCATAAATGCCCTTTTTCACCTCCTATAAATGCCCCTATCAAAATCTGATGAGAGCCCCTCTTCCGCCGACAAATGCCCATTTCCTATTCTCATGATTGACTTTTTTTTTGTATCCCTGGTTAGTGCCCTTTTTTAAGGGTGTAAGAAGTGCCCCATTTTCACCTCTGATAATAACTCCTTGTACTTTGACACATATTCCTTTTTTCCCCTCTCATCATTAAACGGGCCCCAAATTTCAAGCGACTAAGAGCAATTTCTCCCAAAGCTCGTTCGCACGCATCTATAGATGATATACTTATGTTACTTATCAAAGGTCTTTTCGGTCTTTTATGAGAATGTGCTTATAATCCCATCAGGATTGGGTTTTCCTCTTTATAAGATGTAATTTTTCTCACTGCGATCTCACAAATCTTCAACATTTTACTTGCTCGCTTCGCTCGCTCGCAATTTTTTTTTCAGACCATCCTCCCAACTGCAAAGCATGATTCTTAAGCAATATCTTGATTATGGTGTATAAAGTGAAACAAATATTGAAATCATCCCTGATAATGTAATCACAATGTAGGGGGTATATAATAATGTCGAAAAGGTTGTATATTTTCGCTTTGAGATTTCCCTTTGTAGGTGCTTTTTTTCCAGAAAGTTCCTTTTTTTTTCTTGGTGCCCCCCCCCCCCTCCCCACTTTGGAAGTCGCTCGGCCGCCCCTGGCATAGGCTTTAGGACATATTTTTAAGTTAGTTGACAACTAGGCTGAATCAGGTTTCATGAGTATGAGCCCTGAAGTCTTTTCAATTCGTGTAAATTTGTAAGGATTTCGTGAGATTTGTGTTGTTAATACTGTTGTATTGTGTTGGTTATACGATCACCAGAGAACGATATCCGTCTCGTGACAACGGAAACGTCCACCCGGGCAGGCCGTGTCGAAGTCTTTCACGGAGCCAGGTGGGGAAGTGTGTGCAACCAAGGCTTCGGAATGGACGACGCCAAAGTTGTCTGCAGGCAGTGGGGCTACCCTGCCGGTGTATACACAATTAACTACTACGAATCGAGGTACGGTCAGGGCGAGGGCCCTATCATGCTCTCCAACGTGACATGCATAGGCACTGAGTCAAAACTGACCGACTGCCCGGCTGACCCCTGGGAGCAAAACCAGTGCACCCGCAGCCAAGAAGCCGCTGTTATGTGCAGAGGTAAGTGAAAATACTATCGCTGATTATATATGCACTTCATCCGTGACTTAGAATGTAAATGTCATTTCTAATATTTGTTAATGAAATAATACACCAGTTTACGGTGAGGGGCGCCATTTTAATTGGCGAGTAAACAAACCAAATGACTTCTAGAGGTCAGTGGTTTATGCGTAAATTAAGATTGCGCCCATATGCAAATTATGATGACATCACTGCCTGCGCGCTGCGCTGTGCGCGCACATCATCCTTTGCATGGGCGCAATCTTAATTTACGCATAAATACCACTGACCTCTAGGTCATTGGCTTTGTTTACTCGTCAATTAAAATGGCGCCTATGTCTGCGCATGCGCACTGATGTAACCGTAAGCTGGTGTATTAGCTAGGTGGCTTAATTTCTATTTGCTATTCATCATGTGTTACAGGGAATCCTCTTTACATTGCCATTTAGGTTGCTACCAGTAAGATTCCCCACTTAACTGTTATCTTTAAATTTAAAAACTCCTCCAAAATAAATCTGTAATTCAAGTCTGAGCGTTGATATCTCTCGTAGTACTACTTTTTCATGCTTAACATTGGTATTATTGAAAAGCCTGCTTATTCCCGTTTACGGTACTGCCCCATTGGTAAAGATTATGTAATCGCGGTATTTATAGTACAACTGAACATGGGGTCCAGTCAAAAGTGAAATTTTGCAAAACGCATTAGTAAATGTCAACAAACAACTATTGTGAACACAATCCGTCTTCCAAACAAATGAAGAATTCATGATTATTCACATAACATATATCGTCCCTTTTTTTTTCTTCTGCTTTTCTATTTCACAGGAGCACGCACCGGTAAGTTTATGCGACGTTCGTTCTCTAATGATAACTTAAGTTAGGCCTATTGTATGACTCCTGGTTGATCCATTAAAGCTTTAGTCACTCTAGAGATACGACCGGTCGCCGACACCCGACAGCCGCTAATTGGGAGTCAGTTGTCAGAGGTCGCTTGTTCACTTGTTATTTCTTAAAATAAAAATCTTCTTCCAGTTGTTTATTATTGCCGATCGCCGAAAAACTGCCAACCAATCGTAAATATTTCCAGGAGCTGTCGCAAATAATTTTTACAAAAATCGTTGATGTTCGGACAATTTTTATAGGATATTTGGCAACCGATCGGTAACTGCCCTTCACCCTATCTATAACAGTTACTGATCGCCAATTCTAAAATTTTGCAAAATGGTTATCGATGGTCGCTGCTTTTTCTGGTTGTCAGACGTCGTTAAATTTAATTGAATTATATTGACTGCTATATGCTTTCTCTTTTAAATTACAGTTCAGACAAATGCAGCGAGGGGGCTTTTTCACATGATGGAACAACTGGTAAGAACAACACCAACAATCTTATAACCCCACCCTTGATTAGAGGGGTGAGGCAATCCTACCGCCACCCCATCCCGAAAAACTAAATGTGTAATTAGAATTAAAATAATGATAACAATAACAAAAAGTAATTAAAACAATGATGAATAAACAATTAAAGGAAATTTAAAGAATGTAAGAAAAAAAATACTAGAGATTTTCTGAAGGCTGTTCAGTCCCTTTTTTGTATATGACTGTGGATAGGTTTTCGGCATACTTTGGCTCCTACAGCTATTTGCACTGCTTATAATTAAGAAAAGGTGTTGTTTGCAAACATGTTTTAAGGGATTGAAAACTATTTCATGACACTCTGGAAATTGTATTTTATGAAGAGGTCGGTTGAAAAAACAGGCTACACCCCTCAATAATATCGATGAATAGAATAAAATGAAAATATAAAACAAAAATAAATAAGCAATTGAACCCCCAACATAATAATAATATCTAGATAGTTTTGGTGTCTCTTCATATTTTGTATTACTATGTTGTTGTTTTTTCCTGGCTTATTCGGCAGGGCCTACTTTATTCCCCCCTCTCACATATGGCTCCGGTTAGTCTCATTTCACAACGCCCCCTATCGTCAGAGCATGATCAGCGTCAGCAGCCTAACATGTTAGCCTATGGACGTTTTTTAAAAAAATCGTTAAAAATTCATTTTTTGTTTAAACGAAAAGCACATCCACCCCGACGTACGTTATCACTAGCTCTTTCATTGGAGCCCTCATGTCTCATTGACTTTTGAAAGTTCACCCACCGTAATTTTTCAAAATAGGTTGCAAGCTCGTCATTGCCTATAATACACATGTGAAACAAGTCTAACTTTGGACTCAGTTTACCAAGCGATTTGAAGATTATAGGTCGAGCATACGAAACATAAAAAGCATGAATTATCATAGATCACTTCTGCCTATTTCATTATGTCCATTTCATCCAACCCCCCACCGTAATTTTTCCATTTAGTAAAAGCAAACATTTTGCCGAGTTTAGCAAAAACATGAATATTCATGAACGGTCAGACAATACAGCCTTTATAGTACGTAACGTATAGTGAATGGAATGGGCGATGATCCGTTCAGGAGGTAGAGGTCAGTGGTTTGTGCTGGCAATGTTCACGCGAGCGAAAATGAGACAATCGGAGCAATATGCACACACACACACACACACACACGTTTGTACTGATAAGAATTATGAAAAAGGTGTTGTAGGCAAACATGTTATTTGAAGAATAAAGCTCTCATGACACTCAAGAATGTGCTGTTTTATGAAGAGTTCGATTGACGAAAACAGGCTACATCCCCTTTAAAAAAGGGAAATGAACAAGTTAATAAAATTACCGTCCATACAAAATGAGAGGAATGGCAAGGTCTACTATCAACGTTGAGGGCGTGTTATTTATCAGCTGACTGGGCGAACGACACGGAAACGGTACAGAGGCTGGACTACCGACGACCCAGTCCCTTTAACACTATTTAATTGCAAAGTCATCCGGGCTCAAAGAAAGAGAAGTTTCAGGAAAATAGGCTGTCAGATAATGTCCGATCTTTAATTCCCTTATAATCTCTAATAGCACTCGAGTTCGTGATTGCCACTTATAAAGCACTATATGACTGTTTGTACCAACAGGAAGATGAAGCCTATGCCGAGAAGGAAGAAGACTTTTTCCAGAATCTGAAGGTGGGCATCTCTCTGTACATTAATAGGGACTTTTAGATTTGCACGACGAGAACGTGGACTGCTCATGTAACATCCTTTTAAGGCAATGTGACGTCACTGCCAGTGCCTTATAAAAGGACGTCACATTGCCTTAAAAGGATGTCAGACGTCGTAGTCCACGTTCTCGTCGTGCAAATCTAAAAGTCTCTAATGTATGTGAAGGAAAGGCACACGGGGGGGGGGGTAAATTGTCGAAGGGTGTATCCATTTGAGGGGGAGGCAGCAATGCAAATATTTGGGAGATTGTTGGATTGAGCCCGTGTACAATGGAATTAACAATAATATTGAATGACTACTGTATCTCATTAATGGTCTTTAAACATAAGCATAACAAATTACCATATAATTTAGTCTCTATTATTAAATGTAAAACAGAAATGCATAATTATAATACCAGAAATCCAGAAAATGACTATGTCGAAAAATGTAAAAATACAGCATCATCTTTTTCTTTCAAATCAAAAGGACCGTCAACATGGAACTCTCTTCCTCATTATATTAAAACAATTTCGTTTCTTAATTCTTTTAAATCAAAACTTAAGGTTTTTTTTATTCACAAACTCTACAAAATAATTAATCCATCGTAACTTTTATAACTTTTAAACTTTTATAACTTTTAAACTCTTTTTTGCCATAATGTCACTATGTTTTTTTAATTCTTTATCAGTAAAAATTTCGGTATTTTAATAAGCTGGGAATTGCCTCGACAGAACCTTTATTTGGTTCTTTTGCAATTTCCATTTCATGTTCATTATCTATTTCCTTGATTTCTTACACTTGTCTTTACTTCTCTTTATAATTGTGTGTTTAAAGTTCAATGTATACTATGTATCCTACATGTAAATATATTGTCAATGTACAATGTTTTTCAATGTACTTTTTTTAAATGGACTTGAATAAAATAAAATTGAATTGAATTGAATTGAACGATTGTAAAATGTACTAAAACACATTTGAAAAAAATACAAACGTAGTTGAATTCGAACTGATAGAATTTAGAAAGAAAACATCTATATGGGTCTCATACCAAACAGAAATTAAAAGAATGATCAAATGCTTGAATCGAACTGATAAGGCTTTGGAACATTTTAATTAGGCATTTTTTATTATGCACTGTTATATAGTGCGTCCCAGATAAAACGAAACCGAGAATTATCGATGTTTTATCATAACTTAATCAAAATTATAATCGATAAATGACACATATTTAGAAAGCTTAGATCCTCCTCTTTCATTTGATGCAACTCATAATGATGCATATTTCACGCATGAGTGATTAAAATCAATTTGAAGAGAGGAAAACAAAAAGTCATTTGGCGGACGATATCTGAATTTCTAACAGAAAATCAGCCGTAGACGAAAGACTTTATGCATGGCTGATTGTCAACGAAACGGAGTTAAGTCTTATGTCAATTTTGCTTTTTGCTATGGCAGGCAGCCAGTGAAAACGAATGTATTTGCTAAAATTATGAAAATGTAAGGGCTACATAAAACAAACAGAACTTTGTTATTCCTAGCTCATGTTTCCTGATTGAGGTGTCATATGAAAGGGCAGAAACTCAACTTTCTAGAAATGTGATTTTCTCTTTGAAATTCAGATACCGCCCGCCAAACGACTTTTCGGTTTCCTCTCTTCAAATTGATTTTAATCACTCATGCGTGAAATATGCATCACAATGAGTTGCATCAAATGAAAGAAGAGAATCTAAGCTTTCCAAATATGTGTCATTTATTAATTATAAATGTGATTAAGTTATGATACAACATCGATAATTCTCGGTTTCATTTTTTCTGGGACACACTGTATAAACGTCCGAGCTTTTCCCTTTAAATCTCTTACACTCGAGTTCCTGATTGTCACTTTTAAAGGTAGAGACCAGTATTGGAAACGCCCCAATTTAAAAAAATGAAATGGAAGCTCTTATTACCAATCATGTGAAAGAATATGTTTTGACTAATACATGATGATAAAAAATTTGCCGGGAAACCGCCTACTAATTGATATATTTGGTAAATTAGTTTATCTATTGGTGTGTGAGAGATAAACGCACGTGTCGCGCACGTGTGCGTAGTCCCATAAACATCTTTCTGTATGCAGTGCTTGTATCTTTACGAAGACTGGGCCAAATTTCTTATCATTTTGATGATTCCAGAACCTTGCAGTACACACCAATACTTATATGCTAGATGATCAACCTTTTCTGATCGATTCCACAACGTTTCTTTCACAATGCAATCGCATGACCATAACTTGTCTTTATCTTTAAGAGCACTATAACTGTTTGTACCAACAGGAAGAAGACGAAGCCTATCAAGTGAAGAGAGAGCTCGAGCTCGTGGCTGAGATCCTGGCCCAACTCGAGGACAATTAAATGACAACCGAGCATCCCCCGCTTTTTGTCATTCTTCTTCTTCTTCTTCTCCTTTAGGTGCATGTATAGCATTGCTATAACGTTTTTTAAAAACATTTCTTAATTATTTCTTAAATGAGAACAGAGCATTTCCCCGCTAGGGAAACTTCCATGGAAAGACAGGACAGAAAGGAATATGTCAGAATATGCGCCGAAATTCCACATTCCCTCTTTAAAATTAATATAGAATACATTTAACTATCTTGTTGTTTTTGTCGTTCGCATTTTTCCTTTTCTTCTTTAGGTGCATGTAGCATTACTATAAAGTTTTTAAATACTAATGATTTATTACTGGTAAAATAAATTTCATGGGCAATAAGCACATTGTTCAGAATGCAGTTTTTCATAGAAAATCACATTTCAGTCTTAAAGGGGAAATCCACCTTGGTATAAAGTTGGTATTAATAGAAGCAGGAAAATGGGAGGAACAGATTAGTGACAGTTTGAGCATTATCCGATTGAGGGAAAATAAAGGTTATGTATCTTTAAAGTTGCGATCACTCAAACACAAATTGGGAACACTGTGACGTATCTTGCGAGGCCCCTAGCTTCCTATTTGCTTTGTCCAAAAATAAATCAGAGCTTTCTATTTTCTCGAAAGAAAATTGTCAATCATACATGCACCCGAAATATAATGATTGCAAATATTTTTTTAAACAACCCATGTATGATGCTAATCTACTCCACCATCAATAACTAAGAATATGACAGTTTATGACATTTTCTGTACAGAACCAAATAGAAGTGAACCTCGCAAGATACGTCACAGAGTTGCAAATCCGAACTTCAAAAATTAATTGTTTTCTGTTTTTTAATCAGGTTTTGCTCAAACTTTCTATTACCTGTTCCTCTCAGTTATTGTCTGCTTCAAGTGAAACCAACTTAAGGGTGATTCGGTCAGAGAGATCGAGGTAATGACAGAGAAGAGATTAAGTTGAGATCAAACGAGAGAAGAGAGAGAGGGAGAGGGGAAGAAAGAGAGAGAGAGAGAAAGAGAGAGAGGGAGAGGAAGGATGGATAGAGAGAAAGAGAAGAGAACGGGAGACGGTGAAAGAAAATTGAAGAGAGAGAGAGAGAGAGAGAGAAAGACAACAAAAAGGAGAAAGAAAAAGCAAGCAATAATTAGTTAATTGATTAGTTGATTAATTAACCTATCAATTAATTATTAAAAATAAGAAAAGAAAAAAAGAAGTGGAGAGAGAAAAAGAGGGAAAATTTGATAAAAGAAGAAAAAAGACATTGTGAACGAAGGGAGAGTTAAAGTGGGAGAGAGGATGATAAAACTGGGGGAACGAGAGGAATTTGAAATCTGCTTCATGATCAATTATGTTGAAAATTGGAAAGTGAATTATATTATGTAAGATAGATTTGAGTTAGAGAAAATACGCAAAAACACAATAAATGGTGATCTTCCTTACAAGAAGAAATAATTTCTAAGGAAGATAATTATATATCTATTTACTATGCATATCACACACACACGCAATTGGTGTGTGTGTGTGAGAAAGAGAGATTGTCATGGTGTGCGTGCGTGCGTGAGAGAGATTGTCTTGTGAGATATATCCAACATCTTTGAAGATCTGGCCCTGGTTCAAGTTCAAGTTTTATTTATCTTTCTTTCATAAGACACATTACAAATATGACATGAATATAACAATTTAACAGAATATGGCGTTACAACAGAAAGATGAGGTGACAGGGGCGGATCTAGCTTTTTGCTAAGGGGGGGGTTTGACCAAAATAATGACGATGCGGAGCATCGTCCACGAGCCGCGAAGCGGCGAGCCGATTTTTTGGGGGGTGTTTATTTGAACCCCGTAAGTGATGTTTTCCTGGCATCTATTAACACAATGGAGACCATAAAAAGCAGTGCATGATAACGTCTTTTTGAATCAAGTAACAGTTTAATACATAGTTATATCCAGAGTTATCATGTGTTTGGTTAAGTTACCAGATGAGTTGAATATCTTCTCACAATATTTGCACTTGAAAGGGTTTCTCTCCAGCGTGCGTTCTTTTTTCTTTCTTTTTTTCTTTCTTTTTTTCTTTTTTTTTCCTTTTTTTTTTTTTTTTTTTTTTGGGGGGGGGGGGGGGGGCGCCCAAGGGGGGGGGTTGCAACCCCCCCAACCCCCCCCCTGGATCCGCCACTGGGTGACCTTGGTTGAAAGCAAGGTTTGTGGATTTAAGATCCCCATGCATGAGCAGCTTGTGAGCATGTCCTAAAAGAACAAACTCGTCGGATAAGAATAATGCTTACAAAATAAACTAACTAAAACTAAAAAATATAAACATAAATAGGTATAATAAAATCTACTGACTACTAAATAGTGGATATAAACTAGAGAAATAGGAAAGAACAACGAGCAACAGGACTGAAACACAGACAAAAACTAAACAAGACAGACAGATGAATAGAAGTGAAAAACGGGAGTAGAATTATGCTGACAAATTCGTAAATATTGATCACAACTATAAATCTAGACGATATCGACTCAAATAAAATAAAACTTCAGTTTGCGCTTAATACTGACCGATTGCGCTATACTTGGTTCGAGGGAATTAAAAATAACCTAGTTCCAGTGGACCCCAAAGTAGTACGGGCAAATTACGTCCTAACAAGAGGTAAGTGATATGCTTGCGCCTGTCGTATGGAATAACTATGAACTTGGTTATTTTTCTTAAATATTCTAGCCAAGGCTACTGGCAGTAGACCTGCATTCAATTCATACATTAGAGCTCCTAGTTGTAAATGATAAATATCTTCAATTTTCAAAACACTTCTATTATTATAAAAAAAAACGATCATCTGTATGCGCAAAATAGTGAGTATTGCAAACAATTCGTGTTACTCTTTTCTGTACCAGTAGTAATTTGTCAATTTGAGATTTGAACGAGTTGCCCCAAGCTAGCATATAGTGCAAATATGGCAAAATTAAAGTTGCGTACAACATACGTAAAATATTCAATGGGAGCACAGAGTTCAATTTATAAATTACACCAGTATTTCTTGAGAATAATTTACAAAGATTACTGATATGGTACTTCAAATTTAAATGTTCATCAATACGCAAGCTAAGAAATTTAAATGTAGATACCCTTTCAACCTCAACACCATTGAACATTACATTTCCAGGCAATATACTCAGGGAATTACTAAAGAGCATATCATTAGTTTTTTAAAGATTTAAAGACAACTTGTTTGCACGAATCCACAAAGTCACATCAGTCAACTCGGAGTTTACAGTCTGAAAAGAGTTTGTGGATTTCTGTGAGAGAAAAATACACTCGAGTCATCTGCAAATAAAAAGAATGATAACATCTTTGCGGAAAGTTGAAAATCGTTAATATACACAATAAACAAAAGCGGGCCTAGAAGGGATCCCTGTGGGACCCCACAAGTGACGTCCCGCAAATCTGAATCAATTCTATTTAAAGTAAACAAAAACTGTTTCCTATTTGTTAAGTAGCTTCTAAACCAATCTAATGCTATTCCCCCTTACACCATAATGGCATAGCTTATCTATTAACATATAATGAAGACACCAACTGTATGCATGCGTGCATCTAAGGCACTGGTTATCTTATCCACGACAGGGTGAGTCAGAAAGAATGTCCCACTTTTTAAAAGTTGTATTGTTTGAAGTATGAATATTTAATTAGGGATTTAATGATATGTCTTGATAGAATTATCCCCCCAGTACATTTAGGTACCATTTTCATTTGAATCCGGTCACGCATGACTAAACATCAGACAATCTTTACAAGACTGCCAGATTTCACTTGCGCCAACTTACTGAGTGATGAATAAAACAGTGCATTGAACAAAGACAGCCAGTTTTTTTTTTAGTTGTCCACAGATGATGTCATCATATTGAATATCGCCCTCTAGTGACTAGTCATTTCAAAAAGCTCTAACTTCCTTATTCCTTGCCCGATTTTGTTCAAATTTTCACTGATTTCATTCAAATCTTTTTTAATCTTTACAATAAAAGTAACTTAGTATGCAGGTTCCGGTTCCCTTTAATGTGACGCGGGGTGCAATTTCGTTTGATCCTTTCGCACCATTGCACTCTGACGTCACTTAGCTCACCGTATACTTTGTACATCGTTAGTGACGTCAGAGTGCAATGGTGCGAAAGGATCAAACGGAATTGCACGGCTGGAGAATGATGCCGTTCAATGGTACTTTTAGCGCATGTCATGTTATCAAGGATTGACCGATGAGGTTGCAAGAATCTGAGTAGGCGTTGTATAAAATGAAATATTAACGATGTCCTGCGCAGCACCACGGAGCTCTAGCTTAATGGAAGAAATGAGATGAAGATAATGATGAGAATAATGATAATAATAACGATAATAACATTAATACTAAATCAATAATGATAGTAAAATAATAATAATCTTAACTATTATAATAATCAATCATAATAATTATATTAATAACGAAATATCAATATTTATGCAATAAAGTGTTATTAGGGTGATCACAATGCCTGTGCACACAATCTGCCTCATGCACACACACACACAACAGCAGTCAGTTGGTAGAAATAACAATTTTTGTAAATTTATTTAAACAAAACTAAACAATGTTTTAAAAATGTTATTCCACATATATTTCAAGCATACCTTTAACTACAATTCTATGTAGTTTCATTGTTATAGGCATGTGGGAAATATGTTAAATTATTTAATTAGAATATTGTCTTTTCAGCCATGTGTGACATGGCCCGCTGATCGCCCATCGTCTGCTATATACGTCCAGCGAGCGAAAATGAGACAACCGGAGCCAGAGGCGGCGGAGCGACTTCCAAAGTGGGGGGGGGGGGGCACCAACAAAAAAGGGCACTTTCTGGAGAAAAAAAAAGGGCACCTACAAAGGGAAATCTCAAAGCGAAAATATACAATTTTTAGACATTGGTTTATACCCCTATAATTTGATTACATTATCAGGGATGATTTCAATATTTGCTTAAGCATCATACCTTGCAGTTGGGTGTGATGGTCGAAAAAAATCATTTGCGAGCGAGGAGAAATATAAGATTTGTGAGGTCGCAGTGCGAAAACTACATCTTATAAAGAGGAAAAAACCAATCCTCATCGGGTTATAAATAAGCACATTCTCATAACAGTAAAACTGAAAAGACCTTTGATAAGTAACATAATTATAACATCTATAAATGTGAGCGAGCGTAGCGAGCTAGCTTTGGAAGATATTGCTCTTAGTCGCTTGAAATTAGGGGCACGTTTAATGATGAGAGGAAAAGGGGACACTCATCGAAGGGATAAGACACTTATTAGAAAATAAAAGGAGCATGTGTTAAAGTATAAAGGGTTATTATCAGAGGTGAAAATGGGGCACTCACTAGGGATGGAAATTGGGCATTTGTCGACGGAAAAGAGGCAACCATTAGATTTTGATAGGGGCATTTCTGAAAAAGGGATAGTTTCCTCATAAGAAAGGAAAAAGGGCACGTATCATTGTTAAAAAGGTTAACTTTATCAGAGGTGAAAAGGGGCACTTATCGCATCTGAAAAGGTGCACGCACCATATATGAAAGAGGCACTTATGAGAATGAAAAAGGGGCACTAATGATAAAGGGAAATGTGCATTTGTTGAAAGAAAAGGAGCACCGATCAGATTTTGATAGGGGCATTTATTGGAGGTGAAAGGGGGCTTTTATGAAAAGCGGATATTATGAAGGAAAAAGAGCATTTATTAGGAAGGAAAAGGGGCACGTGTCAAAATAAAAGGGGGTGTTATTAGGGATGAAAAGAGCACTTATCAGGAGGAAAAGGGGGCACTTGTCAAAATAAAACGAGTATCTCTCAGAATTGAATAGAGTCATTTACCAGACATGAAAAGGGGCACTAGTAGGAGAATGAAAAAGGACTATTTTCATAGGTGAAAAGGGGCATTTATGAAAAGGCGAAGGGCTCTTTGTTAAATAGGGGCACTTATCATAAGGAAAAGGGGCACTTATTAGAAAGGAAAGGCGGCACATGTGAAAATATAAGGTGTTCTTATCCGAGTTAAAAAGAGGTAGTTATTAAAAGGAAAAAGGGCAATTGTCAAAGTAAAAGGGGCACCTCTAAGATTTGAATAGGGCAATTATCAGAGGTGAAGGAGGCGCTAAACAAAAGTGAAAAGGGGCGCTTCTCGTACCCGAAAAGGGGCACCTACTAGAGATTAAAAAGGGTACTTATGAGAATGGAAAATAGACACTTATTGCAAAGGAAACTGGGAACTTGTCAGGGAAAAGAGGTACGTGTCAAAATAAAAGGGCCACATATCAGAGGTGAAAAGGGGAGGGGGCACTTTTAAAAATTAATAGGGGCTCTTTTTATGTAAAAAGGAGCGCTTCTTACAAAGTTAAAGGGGCACTTTTCCTATGGAAAAAGGGGCACTTTTGGGATAGTTGAAAAAGTGGGGGGGGGGGGCACTGTGCCCCCCTGCCCCCCCCCGGGTCCGCCGCTTCTGACCGGAGCAATATGTCCTTTTCTTTTCTTCTTCCTCTCTTTCTTTCCCGTTCTCTCCTCTTTCCATTTCCCTTCTTTTCCCTTTCTCTCTCTCTCTCCTCCGCTGTACAATTACCCTTAGTGCTTTACCCTTATCTTGTCAAAGATCAAATACAAAATAATAGAGCATAATATGAAATTAAAACCCACCATATTCACAGAAATCATGATAAAAACGTATCGTCATAACCGTATTCAAGGGGCTGGATTGTTTACCGCGTAGACTAGGCAGGCCGCGTAAGCAAGGACAAATAAAATTGACGACGTAATTAGCGACGAAACCAGCCAGGCTGAATCTCGTCGTGAATTTTATAGCCAATTATTCACGACGAAATTGACGACGTCGTGAATTTTATCGCTACTTATTCACGACGAAATTGACGATATCGTGAATTTCGTCGCCAATTTCGTCGTGAATAATTCGCGATTTGGTCTATTAGCGATGTCCCTTCAGGGCCACCATACATGACCCTTAAGCAAGGTCGTTGTTAACGGAATGCGATCTGTTCACTGTCTCGTTCTCTTTCTTTCAATAGGGACTTTTAGAATGAGTGAACGAGAACACGGCGAACGCCGACTATTCATGCGTGTCAACGTACTTAACTGCCCATGTTGGCTACAATTAGAAATCTTTTAGATTGCACTCGACGATATGCATGCAGGAAGTAACACAATAAACATCACGGACAAAGAAAGAGGACATTCCTCATTCTACCCTCAACAAAAGAGCATCCCTTCACTGCTAATATGTAAATATGTGTAGAACAGGTGCATGTGACACCTGTTCTACACATTTCAGCATGTAAAGGCGCTTTATAAATGTCAATATGTATGTATGTATTGAAGGTACTAGATTTAGGAAAATCAAGGTTGACGCATTCTCGATCGCCGACTGAGACTACGTGACGCAGGCGCAGTGCCTTAAAATGACGTCACACGTTGCAGTCAAAGCTATTGACGTGCATTTCTAAAAGTCCCTATTATAAGTCACATGCTCTTTTATCTCCGTTAATCTCATCCTCCACTCTATATTCCGTTTTTCCTTTCTCTCTCTCTCTCTTTCTATCTCTCTCTCTCTCTCTCTCTCTTACACACACACGCACGCACATACACACACACTCTCTCTCTCTCCTCACACATAATTCTTGCTCTCATATCTCATATCCCTGCTCTATCGACCCCCCCCCCCCCTCTCTCTCCCTCTCTCTTCCTCTCGTTTACCTTCGTTAGAGAACTGATAACGACCAAAAAAATGACCACTTTATGTCACACTTGTCCATTAAACCGGAATTCAACAAAGTAAATACAACATTGAAATTGTCCTTGAGAGGTGTTAATCGTCTTTTATTGTTTAACATGTTTAACAAAATTATTGCAGAGGGGTGGTGCAACTCATTACCAAGGAATGCAATATTGATATGATAAAGCAAGTGTTACTTTTCACTTTGAAATGTTTATGCAACACAATACTAAGATCTAATTCTAAGATCAATACAAATTCAAAGAGTAAAAACAGAAACGTTTGCATTGGATAATATTATTGCGAAGAAGTATTGTAACTACTGTTTATTTGATCTGAGTTACACTGACACACACATATACAATTTTAAAGTACAGCTACGTCTCACGTTCCTAGACAATTTTTTTCAAGCCTATATATATATATATATATATATGTATATGAAATAAATTTGTTATGGTGAAGTAATAAAACATTTATTCTTCCAATTTCTTATATTTCTTGTCTATTTGTGTGTTTGTTATTTGTTTCTGCAACACACCACTTGATATATATATTTGATCCCGCTTCTCCCAACCGCCCCCATCAAAAGAATGAAATAACAGAACAACTGTCGGTAGAGCAGTGGTCTCGTAATCCAGTGACCCGGGTTCGAAATCAAGGCGATGCGCTAGTGCCCTTTAATTGGTAAGGCATTAATCCTCATTACCAGGTCCCTCGGAGAGGACCTAAAGCCGTCGGCCGTCTGGTTGCTTACTTACAAGCATTTATGCTCTCTTAGCAGTCAGGTAAAATAACCAACCAACCAACACCTATATAATTTACACAGACCTACACCTTAATAATAAAGAAATGACAGACAGTGAAATCAATAAATTTAGGAGGTTAAATCATAGCAGTTAGTAAGCCACCATTATGGCCTACAAAGTCACCCTTGTTTCCAAAGGTGATAGAATGACAAAAAATTACGATGACCAAATATGACAAGATTCCAGACACACCCTCTCCCCCTCCGCTCATTTTAAGAACACATTGAAACGCCATTTAGCAACTCTCTGCGGGCGATCCGATGTTGCAGAACTCCCAACGGCGCCCACTGTCGGTTGTGTAGCACCAGGCGAAATCCTCGCGGTCGGGGTTGCGACAGTAGTTATGGTTCCCGAGGCCAGAGTTGGGGTAGTTTCCTGGCGTGCGGGTGTGACGTTGGGGCGACTGGGATGTCCAGTTTTGGCACTCACGACCGGAACGAGTAGTCGAGACGTCTCCTCGGTAGTCGGCTCCATTGGTTTGTGCGAAGCATTCGGGATCTAATTCAATGTAGATTAAAGGTAAAGACCAGTATTGGAAACGCCCCAATTTCAAAAAATGAAATGGAAAGCTCTTATTACCAATCTTGTGAAAGAATATGTTTTGACTAATACATGATGATAATTTTTTTTGCCGGGAAACCGTCTACTAATTGATATATTTGGTAAATTAGTTTATCTATTATATGTGAGAGATAAACGCATGTCTCGCGCACGTGTGCGTAGTCCCATATACATCTTTCTGTGTACAGTGCTTGTAACTTTACGAAGACTGGGCCATATTTTGTTATCATGTTGATGATTCCAAAACCTTGCAGTACACACCAATACTTATGCTAGATGATCAACCTTTTCTGATCGATTCCACAACGTTTCTTTCACAATGCAATCGCGTGACCATAACTGGTCTTTATCTTTAAAGGTACTATGTCCCATTTGCAGGCCAAAAAAATGAAAAAGTTAAACTCCAACTGCATTTGAAAGATAATACTTCTTTAGAACTTCCCTAAAAAAAAATGTCTTCAAGTGGGAAAATAATGACTATTAGTTGTCAAATCGACTTTAGGGCTATAGAGCCCAAAAGTAATAGTCTTGATTTTCAGACAATTGTACCGAATGGTCATACGTTTTATGCTGCGCAAAGATTCAACCAGTTTAATCTTCGCCATCACAAGAAGTGGGTTATTGATGTAGACAAATGCTCATGTACCCTTTACAACTCTTTTCATGTATGTTATTACCAAAGAAGAAAAAAAGCCAGTCAGTCACTCAATAGTGTCCGACAGAGAAGTCTAGCAAGTAAACGGGTTTCCTTGCATAATTTGAATATGAGGACACTGCTAACCGTTTAAATTTCACAGATAGGACATACATTCATAATTCCTGCAAAGTTCTACAGAATTTGAGGTTGGCTGCAAAAGGGACATAGTACCTTTTAGTGGAAGTTTGGTAGTTGGTTGGTTTAAACACTTGACTGAATATAGAAGAAGGCCGCGGGTTCAATTCCCGGCATGGCACCCATGTCCTCAATCGAGGGCACTACACCACGTGACAATGAAGTATTTATAATATGAGTCAAAGAAGGAATTATCAATGGAGGACATAGCTTCAAAATGCCGTACATAGGGATGCCATCAGTCCCGATAGATTTCTTATTTTTCATATCACATAATATTTTAGGACTTAAAGATAAAGTTGAGTTCTGGTCATGTGATTGCATTGTGGAAGAAACGATGTGGAATCTATCAGAAAAGGTTGATCATCTAGTAGTATTTGTGTATATTGCAAGGATCTGGTATCCTCAAAATGATAAGAAATTTGGCCAAATCTTGGCAAAGTTACAAGCACTATACACAAAATGATGTATATGGGACTACACGAGCACATGGCGAAAAAAACCTACCCCCCCCCCGATTTTTACGATGTTTCATGTCATATTTAGAATATGAAGGCATATAAAGAGCCATGCTTTTCAGGGAACATGTTTAATCTGATGTTCTTCCACCCTTGCATAATAACAATGATAACGCTCACAAATTATTTTGTACCTCTTCCCAGAACTCAACCTTCTCTTTAATGTTCAGAAACCTTCCTGAGATAAAAGGATTTAACATTCTCATGAAAAGAAGTAGTTGTGCCAATTAATGTTAGATTAATCGAAAATTAAAAAATGCATAACTTTCTTATTTTTATCGGAATTTGCTCAAACTTTCACTGACAACTTATTCTCATGTTCTCTGTTTCTCTTAAAACAAAATTGATATCAGGGTAGACTTCCCCTCTAATCAGTCGGCAATCAGTCTTAGAACTGTTGTCTATCCTTAGAAGACCAAGAAAAACAATTTCACAGTAATTTTGGTCGATATAAGGTTTTTGATGAAGCAACCTCAACCTCCAGCCGACCAAAATGCTGCGGAGACCCCTGGCAACCTTTTAAAGACTGACAAAAACCTTTCAGCGACCTCTGACAAATGACTCCCAATTAGCGGTTGTCGGGTGTCGGCGACCGGTCGTATCTCTAGAGTGACTTAAGCTTTAATGGATCAACCAGGAGTCATACAATAGGCCTAATTTAACTTATCATTAGAGAATGAACGTCGAATATACTTACCGGTTTGTGCTCCTGTGAAATAGAAAAGCAGAATTAAAAAAGGGACGTTATATGTTATGTAAATAATCATGAATTCTTCATTTGTTTGGAAGACGGATTGTGTTCAACTTCACAATAGTTCTTTGTTGACAGTTACTAATGCGTTTTGCAAAATCTCATTTTTGACTGGACCCCATATTCAGTTGTAGTATAAATACCGCGATTACAATCATAATCATTACCAATGGGCCCGGCCCCCCCACTCAGGTTTCAAAATGACCGCATGCGTGTTGCCAAAATGTCCGGTAAAGGGGTACTTTTCGTGCAACAAAGTCCGGCCCGAGAAATGTAAAAAAAGGGGGTGTATTTGACTTTCACCCGGAGATTTCTTTAAAAAGGGGGTGTTTTTCTCTCATCTCTTTGTAATTAAAAAAGGGGGTTATAAAATATCTTGAAGTTGAACATAGAAAAATTGATGAAACCCCGCGATCAGATTTCAGAAATTCCTGCTAGTTTTGAAAGCTCATTTAGGATTATTTCATGAGTAAAAACATTGAGTCCCATGCACTCCCGTCCCAGTACGGCGGCATACGGACTTCTAAAAATCTGTGTGAGAAAGAGAGAGAGAGAGAGAGAGAGAGAGATAACAGTCTGTACGGTGCATCCGCTAGCTGCACCTGCAGCATGCATATCGGGCTAGGCTCGGCATCAAGCCGGGGCATGAAGATGGGGTATGTTATGAGGCGTGGGCCCTGCCAAAATTGTCATGATTGCGACGTCTTTGAGCAGGACCCACAGTCTCCTCGTTGTGGATATTGTGGCTGTCTACCTGTGGCTCACAGGGTGGCACGTTCAGGTGAGTAGTTTGCCCTATAGTTTGATCGCAATAGTAACACTTTCAAACTCATTTTCCAACACCCATGAAAATGAATATGTGGGACTTGGATCTAGACCTAGACCTATTTAGTTTTGTACTGAAGTGTAGGCTACCCTAATTCACACACAGCTGCGTTACTACTATCCTGGCTGTGTATTAAAGGGATCGTTTAACAATGTTAAATCTGAGATGCAAGGCCCTACATGTTATCAGTGTCTGTGATATGGTGTAATATTGAAGCCCTAAAAAGAATTGTGCTTCAAAATGATCAAGAAGAAGAACTTGAAGAAGTGCCAACCAGTAATGACAACTTTATCTGAGATGAGAAGGGGAGGGGGGGGGGGGGGTGTCTGCATGTCCTGAGATAGGGGGGTACATTGAGCAGTGTTCCGGATTAAGGGGGTACATTGAGCAGTGTTCCGGATTTAGGGGGGTCTCCAAGGCAGGAAAAGCCCGTGAAAAGCCCGCGAAAGGGGGGTTCAGAAATGTTGGCAGTACTCAGATAGGGGGTCTTTTCAAAAAGAGGGTACAAGCATACGCGTACCCTAAATAACACTAAGTGGGGGGGCCGGGCCAATGGGGCAGCACCGTAAACGGGAATAAGCAGGCTTTTCAATGATACCAATATCAGTAGTAGCCCTCTACGAGAGATATCAACGTTCAAACTCGAATTGCAGATTTATTTTGGAGGAGTTTTTAAAGATAAAAGTGAAGTGGGGAATCTCACTGCATGGAAGCAACTTAAATGGCAATATACATTTTTAAAGAAGATTCCCTGCAAAACACGGCGATAAATAAAGCAAATAGAAATTAAGCCACCTAGTCATTTCATTAACAAACATTACAAATGGCATTTACATTCTAAGCTACGGATGAAATAAATAATCGGCGATATGAAATATTTCATCTTACCTCTGCATATAATACCGGCTTCATGGTCGCGGGAGCACTGGTTTTGCCCCCAGGGGTCAGCCGGGCAGTCGGTCAGTTTCACCTCGGTGCCTATGCATCTCACGTTGGAGAGCCAGAAAGGGCCACTTCCACTTCCGTAACCCGATAATAACGAAAATAGTGAGTATGCACCGGAGCGGTAGCCCCACTGCCTGCAGGCAACGTTGGCGGCTTCCACTCCGAAACCTTGGTCGCAGACGCATCCCCAACTGCCTTCGTGATAGACTTCGACACGGCCTAACCGGGTGAAATCAGGATACATGCTCACCAGACGGAGATCGTTCTCTGTGGTTGTATACCCCAAAAATAAATACAACAGTGTGAAAGTTGTAATTTTGTATTTGCCAGTTAAAGTCATTTTATTTAGTATTTATTGATTTAACTTGACATTGCAATAATAGAACTACAGAGGGCGTTTGGTCAGAGATTACTTTGACAGTTCTTAACTTTTTCTAGTTTAAAGGTCAGAAACTGGTTTGGCGCCACCTGTTGTTGGCTGATTTGAAATGATCATGTTTGCAACATGATTTCTGTTTTGTGAGGAAAATCTGTGGTTTTCTGGAGCATCCTTTGTTCCTGAGAGCTGTTTCTACAGTATTATGGAGGCACAGAGGTTAGTTAAACCACATATTTGAACATTATGAAAATGAATGTAAAAAAGGTAGTTTTTAAGATGTTTACATTGTATGAAACTTACACAGTAGCACAGTAATTTGTATGGCAAATGTATAACATGTGTAAACTGTGTACCCACACATAGGATAGTACAATTACCTTACCAGAGATATCTATTGAACACTTAATATGTCATTACATCTATAATTGATGTTTTGGTTTTGCTTAAAGTTGAAAGAAATAGTAAAGTTAAACGTATGATGCAGAAGAAGACATTCTATGATGAAAATGGATGAGGAATGTGAGCATATTTGTGTGAATGACAGGTCAAGGTCATGACTTTGTTATTGTGTTCCTTGACTGATAAAGTCGTTCAAGATCGTTAAATATGGTCACATTTTGAGTTGAAACCGTGTTAAATCTGATTAGATAGATATGATAAAGATGATATAAGTTTAATTGTGTGTTAGCTATGACATTCTATATGAAATTCGAAGAGATTTGTCAAGACTAGTGTCTGACTTATAATTATAAGCTTTACAAGCAAACATGGGAAGGTGTTGGACACAGAATGCTATAGCTGCTTTAATATTGTGAAACTTATATTCATGAACACGTACTTATTATGCATTCCTGTTATGCTTTATCATGTACAGTTTTTACGGAGTGAAGGGAAGAAGAACGGAATAAAGCAGGAGTAAAGATAAAAGATTCGTTCATCAAAGACAGAGTGCATTCCCCTTGATGGTTATGACTCTAAAATAAACTGACACCCCCGTAAAAACCTGAGTCGTTGTAATTATTCAGCGTTTCGCCTCACAGATCGTTCTCTGTGGTTGTATACCCCAAAAATAAATACAACAGTATCAAAAACACAAATCTCACAAAATACAAATAAATTTACAAAAATCGAAAATACTTGGCGCTCGTTTTCATGAAGCCTGATTCAGCCTAGTTGTCAACTATGCACAGCTAGCCTTCTACGGTTTCTATCAATATTACGAATATGGGCTCGCCAGAAACACGAGCGGAAAGACCTTTGAAAAACCAATCAACCGATTAGGCATTTTCGATAGTCTTGTCCATCACTGTTGAAAAGTGCGACCATTACACAGGGACGGATCCAGGGGGGGGGGGGGCACAGGGGGCCCCCACCCCCCTCCCCCTACTATTTTTAACCAATAAATAAATTAAATATAAAAAAAAAATCCCTAAGGCCATTTAAAAAAATATACATGTTTAGCGTCCCCGCCCGCTTCCTTTTTGGGGGCCGCCTCCTATTTTTTTGTATTTGTTATTTTTTTTTTTTTTTTTTATTTTTTTTTTTTTAATTTTTTAATTTTTAATTTTTTGAAAGAAAAAAAAAACACTGCTAAAATGGCTCTCTTTCTGATTTAAAAAAAAAAAAAAATTGTCGGCGACCATCTTGAAAAAAAATAGCCCCGACTGTCAGAGAAAATGTACCGAGCGGCCATTTTGAGCGGCCATTTTGAAATAAAAAATAAAAAGGGCCCCCTCCTTCCTATTTTTCGAAAAAACAGGACGCTAAACATGTTTTTTTTTTAATTTGGCCTAAAGGATCACCTAAAAAAGCTGACCTTAACCCCCCCCCCCCCCCCCCCGCTTATTCAGCGGCCGGCTGAGTCGTTGAGAAATTTTCGGCGTAATTTTCAAATTTTAACCCCCCCCCCCCTTGAAAAAATACTGCGTACGCGCCTGCCTGTACCTAATAAAAGGTTGGAAAACGCTGCTCTAAATTATATAATGGGTTATTGAAATTGTCAAATGAAGTATAAATATTGTGAAATGGTGTGGCGACGTCAATACTTGGGTTATGATAAGAGGATACAGGAAAATATAAACAAAACAACAACGACGACAACCCCGATTCCGCAAACAAAACCGAAACAACAACACCATCAGTAACAAGACCAAAATGTTTCACCGACGTTACGAGGATAAGGGGAATAAAAATATAAAAAAGCAACAACATCCACAGCACCACCACCACCACCACCAATAACAACAACAAGAACAAAAGTAATCTCACCTTCGGGTGTGGCTGTAGAGACTAAAGTAAAAATAAAAATAAAAGCGGGAAAGGATGCATGAGATTTTGTTGAAGTGAATATTTTGCCTAATCATGTTAAAGGCAGGGTATTCCGACATGGCTACCACTGCTGTAATGTATCTTCGATTGCACCATCTTCCGGTGAAGACGTCGGCCTACACTGAGTGATTTCGAGGTCGTGTATACGCAAGCGAAGCATTACCGCTCGTACGCGTCATCAGTTGGTGATGCATTGTGGGGGCATTGCTGTGTAGACACATCGGGATATTATGAGCAGGAGATGGCAGTATACGTAATGTATATCCGAAGTAGTGCGAGCAAAATACCCTGCCCTTGATGTTATCGACATGTTAAATGATAAAGCTGAGTTCTGATCAAGCGATTACATAGTCAAGAAACTGATTACAAGTAATTGGAAAACGTTATTAGAAAATAAGAACTGAGGTAAAGATTCTTCTGTTAGGCTTTAGAACCAACAAAATGCTAAGATATAAGGCATTAGTTCTGTCTAGCTGAATTTCACATTCAATGCAAACACAAATTGCAAAAGTACACACAATGTCATATGCCTTTAACGTTTGGTCAAAATTGTCAGGTTTTCGCGTCATTTTGAGGACATGGTCTATTTTCTATCATCAAGGAGATTTCATGTTCTGGATGTGGAATTTATAAAAAGTCTAAAATACTTGAATTTTTGCTTTTGAATATATTTCATTTTAAGACTCCAATGGCTGTCCATAATTTTTAAGTCCAACTTAGAGTTAAGTTCTACTTAGGATCTTTGTGAAACACCCCCCAGGAGTTTCATAATTACGAAGACAAAATAGGGCTCATCAATCCGTATATTTGTTGCGTTATTCCGAAGGTTCGTTTACTCATGTTATTTGTAGGTTCCTAATTTCGAAAATTAAATAGGATTCAAAGTTCCAAAAAACGAGATAAGGTTTATTATTCTGAACTAAGGTTCGTAATTCAGAAAACTAGTACAAGGTTCTATTTCATTATCGGAATTACGAACTCTTTCTCCTTTTCGAAATGAACCTACTGATTTTCTAACCTTCTGAGAAAAAAAAACATACCAATTATTTTCACCCTGTAGGCCTACTTTGAACTGTAAAATAAACATCTTCTTTAATAAGTAATAGCGTCACTTATCCAAAAAAAAAGAAAAAAAAGAAAAAAAAAATCATAGCAAACCATAGCAATGGCAAAAGAAAAGGAAAATCATTGTAACTCATACCCATGACACCTGCAGCGATGAGGGAGAGGAACAAAACTGAAGTGCAGACTTCCATTGTTTCCCAGGAAATTTTCACCAGGAGCTGATCTGTTGAGGTCTCGCCGAAAAATGTTGGAAATTGTGAAAGTGAGAGGCCTTTATATTACACCATAAAACCTTGTTTGAGATTATTCCTCCTTCCGATACTTGTCAAGTTATCTCAGTGGCGAATTCAGTTGTAAGTCCATCCATTAAGGGGGAACACGAGGGGGGGGGGCACCAACATTTTCAAGGCTACTGATTAGAATGAGGGGCGGGAGGTGGTCCATGCTTCTTCTTTTCTCATTGTAACCCATAAAGCTACGCCACTGGATTAGCTCAGCCATTAAAAAGGCTGTTACAAAAGCCAGGAGTCAGATAGGTATTCATGCATGAAGAACAACAAAACTAACAAACGAGTAAACAGGATAATCTGACGATGAAATCCTTCAAAATGATAAAGAAAAATGCAAAGCTGGGACCTTTATGTCTAGACGATGCATCTCTTAATTTATTTATGAAGGCCTTTTTCGTTTTGTTTTATCAAGGAGAAAAACAAGTAGGTCACGCATATCTCGAGATATTTCAAGAATTGATACGTGGAAAGGTAATGAGATATTTGGGGTGATACATTTCGAAAAAAGTAGAAGGTGACGTTTGGAAAAAGAAAGGCGAACGAGGGATAATGTAGGCACAATAATAGGAGATCTTTTCATTCAAACTGGGATTACTTAATTAGATTATGATTTTTTTTTTCGGGGCAAAAAAGAAATACACACTTTGAAAATATCCTCAAAATTCTTTTTTCTTTCTCGAAATAAGCCAGTGCTTACTCAAACATAAAATATTGTCAATACTTTAAGTGTCATCCGATTGAACAGACCTTCACAAACAATTTAATAAGAAAAATCATGCAGACATCGTGACATATTTATTTTTGAGGGTATTTTCAAAGCGTGTACTTGTTTGTTGTTAATAAGCACTACAATGGTGATATATATGTATTTGTAAAGCTTATGTAATCAAATGAGAGATCAAAAGGTATAAATAATCCTCGAAAACTTGCAGCGGTTAATCCAGAGACAAAATTAACAGCCTTTTCATTCATGAACGCTTCGGGAGCGCACACCCAAAACATTTTAACTGTAAGAAGGTGCCGACATAAGAAATGAAATGAAAAGGGAAATGGAAATTTACAGTTATTCATATAATTCACACATTAAATCACGGTTTACAAAAAATATCGAGCCAGGCGGAGATCTATAAGGGGTTATTGGGGAGGGGTCGTGTTCTGTCCCTGCCCCCCTCCCCCAGTCAGATGGAGCTCGTAATACATGAAGTCTAAAGATAGTGCAGTAAGGTTTAAACACGACATAAATCATTTAGTTGTGGTAACCCATTAACCTCTTTATCAGATTTCATTTATATTAATTGATAAACTATATCTGCTATAAACTGGTTAATATAAAAAGATTCATTATCAAACTATTCAGTGATACAAATATTGTATACCTCGGCCATGCAGGATATTACAATCCCACTCAATTGCGCAACAAATACAAAGCTCTGTGGTAACGATTACTCTGTTGCTTTATTGTGCCGAGTGGTTAGTGGTCGATAGCTACCATGTGAAGTTTTTTTTTCTTCAGATGACTACATTAAAAATTTAATTAGAAATCGTGAAAGGAATATGAACATTCATAATTATGTAATAAGCAGGTATACATTATAGTCCTACGAGTAAGAAACACCTTGAAATGCTCATGAAAAAAATGTTCAACAATTTTGTTTTCAACAATTTTTTTTCTCCCGAATTTACTTTCCGTTATCAGTATCAGAACGAAAATACTATCTACAATAACAACGGCAAGAAAAAAAAAGCTTAATGTTCAAATGTTTAGTAGAAATCTTTCCTTTTCATTATCTTTTCAGCAAGGTCGTTATTTGCGGAATTTTTTAATTTCTCTATCCACTTTCTCATTCTCTTTCTTTTCTTTCCGGTATCAGTATCATGAAAAAGAATACTGTCTTCAATAACAAGAGCAAGATAAAGCTTAAAAAAAATTCAAATAGTTGAGTAGAAATCTTTACTCTCCATTATCTCTTAAGCAAGGCCGTTGTTTACGGAATGCGATCTGTTCACTGTCTCGTACTCTTTCTTTCAATATAAGTCACATGCTCTTTTATCTCCATTCATCTCATCCTCAACTCTTTTTTTTCCGCTTTTCCTTTCTCTCCCTCTCATTCCATCTCTTTCTCTATCTCTCTCTGTCTCTCTCTCACACACACACAAACACGCACACTCACACGCGCACAGGTACACGGGACTTACGTAGTCTCTGATGACGTTTTAAACCCTCTCTGCTTGTATATAATTATACACTGTTGGTCATAATGGTGGAATATTTTTTTTTACCCCAATTTATTGACTGATTTTGACATTGATTTATTCTAATTTAGATCTAGATAATAGTATACATTCTCATATTTTATTGAATGACAATTGGTGAGTAATTTTGTTTTGCGTGACTGCTAAAGCATGTGTGTGCTACTATGCTAATCAACTAGGGGACCTACGTCCTTAAGTCATAACTGGCAGTAATGGGGATTAATGCCTCATAAAAGGGCACTAATATAGCACATCGACACGGTTTTGATCCTGAGGGCTCACAATATCGAGGCCATTGCTTAGCCTATGAATCATGACTGTACGCAACGGGCGCTAGGGTACGTCGACGCCCCCACAAAAAAAATACAAAGAAAATGCAATAAATTATCAATAATTCATTGCATTTTCCCCCAGTCCCCAACAGGAAAAATTCCTCCGTAGGGCCAAACATTGTGGTTCAAGGCATGCCCACATAGAAGAATTTTTAATGTTGGGGGTCGGGGCAAAATGCAATGAATTATTGCAAATTTATTGCATTTTCTTTGTGATTGAATTTAAATTCCATTTTAATATTAAATGGGAAATTCGCGATTTCCAAAAAATGTTCATTCCGTAATAATGACTTGGCTGCGTGTACTTATTTGAGTGTGTCTTATGCATGTGTCTCTGTGTGTGTGCGTGTGAGAGAGAGGGAGAGAGAGAGAGAAGGAGTGAGAAAATTGAAAAGCGGAGGAAAATAGAGTAGAGGAGGAGATTAACAAAGGGAGAAAAGCATGTGACTTTAATACATCGAGAAGAAAAAAAGAAAACGAGACAGTGAACAGATCGCATTCCGTAAACAACGACCTTGCATTGTTTAATAAATATATATAGTCATACTTAAATGAGTCAAGGCAAATGTTTGATCGCATTATATTAAGTAAACGTCGATTTAGCCCGCACTACAGGGCCTCCCTTAAGTAGAGGGTCGTAGAATAAAAATACACCCCTTTTCTTGTAGCACCGATAAGAGCACGGCAATCATTAAAGGTATTACAAAGTTTTGGTATGGGATCATGAATTTGGTTCAAATTAACATACTGGAAGCATATGCGTTCCTACAATATTCATTGATTGTTGTCTCGGTTGAAATCGAGTCTAAAGTTATGAAATCATAAATAATAAACTCTTTATGTTGTATAGCTCCCTCTCAAGGTCAAGATATCAATATAGCTATGAAACAATTTTTCTTGACTCAAATCGACCGATTAGCTATTCCCGTTTGGAAATTATATATCACAACTACATATTCTGAGAACTCACATATCCCTGGTCGGAGCTACCATTGTACGGCCGTATAGGCGCTATTTGAAATTAATCAATTCCGGGAATACCGGTAAATTTTAGGGGTTAATTTTTTTACTGTTTATAATACATCCACAGGGGCATCCAAATATATCAAAATTGTAAAGATTCACTATCCACCCAATTTAAAAAATTTCCCAAAACTTTGTATTACCTTTAATGCACGAATTATAAAATCGCATTTTGTTATTCTACTGATTTAAAATATACTTAATATAAATAAGACACCCACAAATATAAATTATGTTTTTTCTTTATATACAAACATTTTGAAAACAGACAGTTTTGTCAACAGTATGAAATGTAATTGTTCGAATGCAAAACCAGTTTCGAAGTTACTCTCGTTTAGATTGTTAAGATGAAATAATTATTAGAAATGATAAAAAAAAAAGTTTATTTAGCACACGGAAAACAAGCTTAAAATATATTATTTCCGTTTTTTTTTCTTCTCGTTATGAAATTTAGAGAAAAGATTTCTACTAAACATTTGAAAATTTAGCTTCATACTGCTGTTGTTATTGTAGATAGTACTTATTTCTGATACTGAGACCGGAAAGTAAAGAAAGGGAATAAGACAGTGGATAGACAAATTAAAGTATTCCGCAAATAACGACCTCGCTTAAAGGGAGTGTATCATGGGAATTACTGGTTAACGCCATCTTCGTCTTCTTTTGGACAACTGCACGTAAACGAATGGACTTGATTAACTGGGTCAGCGCGCTAGCGTTCGCGAACAGACCGAAGTTCTCCTCACGCTTCGGTTTCGGGCATGTTGCACGCACGTGAACGTTGCGATCGCGTCGTCCGTAGTCGTTTTATACCCGATTGCATAGGCGCCGGAAGTGGGGGGGGGGGGGGGGGGGGCAGGGGGGGCAGTTGCCCCCCCAGTCAAAAAAAATGGGGGGGGGGCAAAACGCATTCTTGCCCCCCAAAAACGCCCCCCCCCCCTCAAAAAAAGAAAGAAAAGCAGTAAAGGAGTAAAGATGGTTTGTATTTTAACCGAAAAGAACATAACAATAATAACAACCTGAATTAAAAGAAAAGGAAAGTTAACAGGAATTAAATTTCCTAAACATTGCGCATGCTACTTATATTTATCGTTGGAGGTTTTTATAATAGCGATCAGGGCTCAAATTAATTTTTGTCCACGGGGGCTCTTCCCCCCATAAAAGAGCCCCCGCGAGCCTTCTCACGGGGGCTCTTTTAGTACTGACGGGGGTTCTTTTTATACAAATATCCATTGATTTGGTACCTATGATACTCCTCAATTATTTGCTATTTCATCATTATCATTTTAATCAGCATTTTCCCTCTTACAAATTTACAAGCTACATAGCTGTTACTGACCCCCATCCCCTGATGACGCTCGCTACCCTCTACCTGATCGTAAATACTTTAGCCCCCACTTTGATAAACGTTCCGCGGGGCCTGTGTATATAATATATACGCATACAACAGTGATCTTTATGATGTCTCTAACGTGACATATCTTCTTCTCCCCTTGCAAACGAAAAGGAAAACAAGGTCATTAAAAGGGATTAAGCGACAAATAATGATTGTGATTCAAATTGTGCGAATATTTGTTTGAATAAGCACTGCTATTCACTCGAATCTTCTTTGTAAAAACAACTTTTACAAATCTCAGCCATGCTTACTGAGTTGAGACGTTCCATTCAATGTAAAATACTCATTAAAGAATACACTTCTCCTAATCTAAGAGTGATCTTACAACACAGAGGCAGATTTGCATGGCTGAGATTTGTAAAAGTCGTTTTTACAAAGAAGATTCTGGTGAAAAGCATTGCTTATTCAAAAAAAATCCTTGCATCAATTTGAATCACAATGATTATTTGTCGCATGATCCTTTTATTAAATAACCTCAGGCCCTGGACCCCACGCCAATTTACGATATACCTGATCGTTAATAATCCACGCGGGGCCTGCATGTAACGTGTAAGAGTGGTGGTGATGCAGATTTTTCTTCTGCCCCCCCCCCTCTTCCAAACGTTTTTGCTCTTTACGTCACAGGCTCACTGCCCCTGGAAGATGAGCCCCCTGGAATGTTTGCCCCCCCCCCCAATCCCAAACTGCTTCCGGCGCGCCTGCCCGATTGGCACCGAGTAGGGCCACGGGAAAGACACATAGTCTTGTCATGATACACTTCCTTTAAAATATAATGGAGAGGATTAATGGAATGGATTAAATGATGTTTAAATATACAAATAAATCACCAATGTAGTGCGGATCAACAAAAAACAGTACACACTTTGGAAATATCCTCAAAAATAAACATGTCACGATATCTGTATGATTGTTCTTATTGAAGATATTGGTGAAGGTATGTTCAATCAGATGGCACTAAAAGTATTGACAATATTTTATGCTTGAGTAAGCACTGGCTAATTGCGAAGAAGAAAAATATTAGGATATTTCCAAAATAATCATAATCTAATTAAGTAATCCCAGTTTGAATGAAAATGTCTCTTATTATTTTCCATACATCATCTCTCATTCGCCTTCCTTTCCCCGATAGTTACTTTCTACTTTTCTTAATGTATTTTCCGAAATGTATCACCCGAAATATCTCATTATCTTTCCACGATAAATAAAAAAAAACGAAATAGGCTTAAATAAATAAATTATGAGATGCATCGTCTAGACATGAAGGTCCCAGTTTTGCATTTTTCTTTATCATTCTGAAGGATTTAAAAACCAGATCATCCTGTTTATTTTTTTGTTATTTTTTTCTTCTACATGCATGAATACCTATCTGACTCCTAGCTTTTGTTACAGCTTTTTTAATGGCCGAGGTAATCCAGTGGCGTAGCTTTATGGGTTAAAATGAGAAAAGAAAAAACAAATGGACCACCTCCCCCCCCCTCCTTCTAATCGGTAGCTTTGAAAATTTGGTGCCCCCCTCATGTGCCCCCTCAATGGATGGACTTACAATTCGCCACTGAGATAACTTGACAAGTATCCAGGAAGGAGGAATAATCTTCAACAAGGTCCTATGGTGTAATATAAAGGCGCTCACTCTCACAATTATCAACATTTTTCGGCGAGACCTCAACAGATCAGCTCCTGGTGTAACGAAACAATGGAAGTCTACACTTCAGTTTTGTTCCTCTCCCTCATCGCTGCAGGTGCCATGGGTATGAGTTACAATGATTTTCTTTTTCTTTTGTCATTGCTTTGTTTTGCTACGTTTTGTTTTGTTTTGCTTTGTTTTTTCGTTTGTTGATGTTTTTTCAAAGTTAAGTGACGCTATTAATTGTAAAAGGTGTTTATTTCACTGTTCAAACTTTTACCTCAGTTCTTTTTTTTACCCCAGTTCTTATTTTCTAATAATCAACGTTTTCCAATTGCTTGTAATCAGTTTCTTGACTACTTTGTAATCGCTTGATCAGAACTCAGCTTATTATTTAACATGTCGATAACATCAAAGGCAGGGCGTTGTTCTGGCACTCATACTTCGGATGAACATTACGTATACTGCCACTGATGATCGATGCTCCGGTTGCATTCAACTTCAAGACCCTAGTCTAGCCTCTGTACCGTTTCCGTGTTGCGCGCTCAATCAGCTGATAAAATAACACACCCTCAACGTTGACAGTAGACCTTGCCATTCCTCTCATCCAGTTGCGTTCAACTTCAAGACCTAGCTAGTCCAGCCTGCGCGTTTCCGTTTTACACCCTGCCCTAGGCTTTTCTCCAATAAAATTGTACAAACCGACTGGTATTCGGAGTCTAGTCGTCCACATCTTGCCTCGGCGCTCTGCACACCACCAGAACTCTGAAAACGTCACGTAGCGCTAGCTAACTCTCTATACTAGTTGATCTTCCTAGTCGTATCATTTATTTTTATCCATTAATACGCAATACTCTAAGAGCGTGAGGATGCGTGATCAGCTCGCAAAATTTAGCCCAGCGATAACAAAACAATAATATATCGGGAAAACCGTCTTGAACAAGAAGACCCTCGCATCCCCAATTGAAATTGTACATAAGCTTTGGCTTCGCTATTCTTGACGTCGATATAAACAAACTTAGACTTCGGATACAGCATGTTTCGTGTAATTTCTTGCCGAAAAGCCTAGGGCAGGGTGTAAAACGGAAACGCGCGTCCAGCCTCTGTACCGTTTCCGTGTTGCGCGCCCAATCAGCTGATAAAATAACTCACCCTCAACGTTGACAGTAGACCTAATTGCCATTCCTCTCAATTGGGGGATCGCGCGATGTGTGGAGACACGGCGCTGTAAAACGGACAGAAGCTGGACTAACAAGACCCCAAAATCGCTCAATGAAGGCCGACGCCTACACCGTAAGATGGCAGGCGCGTAGCTAAGATTTTATTTTAAGGGGCGGCAGTGAGCTTTCGAGTTACTTACAAATAGCGCGAAGCGCTCCCTAGGGGGTGGGTGCAGGGAGGGGGAGTCACGCGGAAGCTTTGACGTTTCATTAAATTATTTGAGAAAGAAGACGATTAGTTGTACCGTTCACGACTCTTAAAATCCATCTGCACTAGTTTGGCCAGGAGGGTTTAGAACTCCCTGCATGGTCACTGGCAGGTGGTTATCTCATCAAATCAGCTCTCAATTAACATAAGAAAAAGGGACCCTTGGGGACCAACGGTCACCGCTTAGGCATTGTTTGCTATTATAGAGGGAGCAAGTAGCTACAAGTAGTGCAGTGGGGCTTTAATCCTTGTCTGAATTCAGTTTCCTCCTCCCGCGCGAAGCGCTGAACTTGAGCTCTGACGTTTCATTAAATTATTAGAGATCGAAAGAAGACGAATCGTTGTACCGTTCTCGACTCTTAATCCGTGTCTCAATTCAGTTTCCCCCTCCCGCGGAAAGCGCGGAAGCTTTGACGGTTCATTAAATTATAAGAGAAAGCAGACGATTCGTTGTACCGTTCTTGACTCTTAATCCTTGTCTGGATTAAGTCCCCTCCCCCCTCCCGCGCGAAAGTTTTGACGTTTTTATGAAATAATTAGAGAAAGAAGACGAGTCGTTGTCCTCGACTCTTAAACCTTGTCTGAATTCAGTTTCTCCCCTCCCGCGCGAAGCCCCATGGGCCCCCCTAGGCAACGCGCCTGGAAGATGGCGCGATCGAAGAAACATTACATCAATGGTAGCCATGCATGTCGGAATAATATACCTTTAATTAAAATGATTAAGCAAAATATTTACTAAAAATAGCTCATGCCCCTTTTCCCCCTTTTATTTCTATTTTTATTTCTGTCTCTACAGCCGCGCCCCAAGGTAAGATTGCTTTTGTTGTTTTTGGTTGTGGTTGTGGTGGTGTTAGGGGTTGGTGTTCTAAATGTAATTTTCGTTTTGTTTGGGGGGTCGGGGTTATTGATGTTATTGTTTTTAGTGCCTTGTTTATATATCTCCTGTATCTTCTTATCATAGCCCAGGTATTGACGTCGCAAGACCATTCACGAAATGTATAATATAATTTGACAATATCAATAACCTGTTGTATAATGTTGAGAAATCAAAACAATGGATTACATATTGTCATTGTAATGTTGGCTAATCTGGTAAAGAGCGCGGATTGTTGCCCTTGAGACGATCGCAAAGGTTTCTGAAATATCAATCAAATGGCAACTCCAATACTCTGGAGGATTTACCATATACGTACATCATGTTTGGATTAAGTAATGAGACATATTGCAATGGTCGCACTTTTCAAGACTCCCGACAAGACTATCGAAATTGCCAAATCAGATGATTGGTTTTTCAAAGGTCTTTCCGCTCTTGTTTTGGGGGATTTACTCTTTACCGGGACCCATATTCATGAAGTAAAAGATAAATTTTTCGAAAATAGGAAAGAGGAAAAAAACTTGCCATTTGAAAGGGATACTCTTTCAATTCACTTTAAGAAATTGGAGACCTTGGAAGGTTTTGTGTAATACAAATGAACTTTTATAAAAGCAACTTTCCAGCCCTCTATCCCAGCAGTGTTTCTTTGCTTTATGTTTGTGTTTGTTTGTTTGTTTTGATTTTGTTTGTTTGTTTGTTTTGTTTTTTGTCGGGGGGGGGGGGGTTAATCTTTATCTCTCTCTCTGGGGGAGTTTTTCTCTTTTCAGAGGTAGTACTGTATTTGTTATTTGTTATTTTAAAACAATATTTTGACAGACTATAATATTTCATGTTCAAGTATTTTTGTTTAATTCAACAGATAAAGCGTTTTTGAAAGAAGCAAATAATGAACATGAAATGACTAAGCATTTTATCATTATTATTATTACTATTATTGTTTTAAACGAATAAGGAAAAGTATGAAAGATTTGTTTTGTTCAGCAATTGATGTTAGTTATTAATTGTACTTTGGAATTTTTTTATTTTATTATTCTGAATGTGATGTCAAGTAAGTAAAATGAAAATTGCATGATTTCGATTATATGTATTGCCTCTGGTATTGAGAAAATGAAATATTCATGATTTTGATAGAAACCATACTAGGCTAGCTGTGCATAGGCCAGAGGCGTCCCTTCGGGGGGGGCAGGGGGGCACAGTGCATCACTCACTTTTCAAGCACCCGAAGAGTGCCCCTTTTTACATAGGAAAAGTTCCCCTTTAACTTTGAAAGAAGTGCCCCTTTTTACATAGGAATAGTGCCCCTTTTACTTTGACAAGTGCCCCTATTAATTTGTAAAAGTGCCTCTTCCCCTTTTCAACTATGATAAGTCTCCCTTTTCCTTCGACAAGTTCCCTTTTTCCTTTGCAATAAGTGTCCATTTTACAGTTCTCATAAGTGCCCTTTTTATCTCTAGTAAGTGCCCCTTTCCAGGCACGACAGGTGCCTCTTTACTTTTGTAATAAGTACCCCTTCCCCTTTTAATAACTACCCCCATTTTAACTCGGGTAAGCGCACCTTATATTCTCAAATCTGCCCCTTTTCCTTTCTAAGAAGTGCCCCTTTTCCTAATGATAAGTGCCTCATTAAAATAAAGAGCCACTTCCGTGAGATCTCGGGAGATTTGTGTGTTGATACTGTTGTATTTTGTTGGTTATACGATCACCAGAGAACGATATCCGTCTCGTGACAAAGTTCACGGCCACCCGGGCAGGCCGTGTCGAAGTCTTTCACGGAGGCAGCTGGGGAAGCGTGTGCAACCTGAACTTCGGTATGGAAGACGCCAAAGTTGTCTGCAGGCAGTGGGGCTACCCTGCCGGTGCACGCGGATTTAGGTACTTCGCATCGAGGTACGGTCGTGGCCAAGGTCCTCTCGTGCTCACCAACGTGAGATGCACAGGCACTGAGGCGAAACTGACCGACTGCCCGGCTGCCCCCTGGGGGCAAAACAGGTGCCCCCGCAACCAAGAAGCCGGTGTTATGTGCAGGGGTAAGTGAAAATACTATGCACGTCATTCGTAGCTAAGGACGTCAATGTCATTTCTAATGTCTTAAATTGAATAATCATGCAGCTTGATTGACATTTGCTTTTAGACTGAGGGAATCATCTTTAACAATCCATTTGGGTGGCTTTTGAGATTTCATACTTCACTTTCATTTTTATAAACTGCTCCAAAAAATAATCTGCACTTTTAGTTCGAGCGATGATATCCCTCGTGATACTATTTCATCATACTGGACAGTGGAATCATTGAAAATCTTGCTTATTCTCATTTAGAATAATGCCAAATTGGTACTGATTTTGCAATCATGGAATGTGCCATACACCTGAATTTGGGGTCACGTAAAAAATGAAGTTTTGCAAAATGTAGTATCATTGTAAACACAATCCATCTTCCAAACAAATGAATAATCCATGACTATTAAAGCCCATCTGCACTAGTTTGGCAAGGAGGGATTAATCCTCCCTGCATGGTCACTGACAGGTGGTTATCTTATCAAATCAGCTCTCAATTAACATAAGAAAAAGGGGATCATGGGGACCAACGGTCACCATTTAGGCATTGTTTGCTATATAGAGGGCGCAAATAGCTATAATTAGTACAATGGGGCTTTAATATATCATATAACGTCTTTTGTTTCTCCCTATTTCACAGGAGAACCTTCCGGTAAGTTTATTCCATGTTTATTATCTAATGATAAGTTAATTTAGGCCTATGTTAAAACTTAAAGGGATTTGGTAACATTATTCGATGAGAGAAAATGGTGCTAAGGTAGTGACTTCAATGCTAGATGTACAATTAAAGGAAACCGAACCCCAAGTAATAACTTTACTTATTCTGAGAGATTTATTATATTATATTATTGCCCATAAATCTACAAGATTCCCCACCAAAGTGTAAGAGAGAGGTATAAAGCAAAAATAAAGTACAGTTTCTCAGCACGACATTGGCATCGCCATTTTCTTGATAATGTGATGTACTATGCGAAGTCGTTTATCAAGTATGTATTCAAATGTATGGATGCTTCTTTCCCAGACGTGTGTAGTGATGAAGCATTTCATTCACCTGCTATTATCCTTCGTACTATAATTGCCAGAACGCAAATTGCATAAATAAGTTAGTGCTCTTCGGGGGTGAAGGTTTCTCATAAATGAAATAGATTTGTCAACTGCTATAGTGTAGTATTTATAAATGAATTGTGTTACAATAAATTGTGCCCCTGTTATTTATTTTTCACCTAATATAATTTCTATCATCTCAGTTATTATTTGTTTTCATTGAAAAGTAAAGGTTTCGTTATTGATTTAAAAATTCTTTCCAACTAAAGCTTGTTGCATGATACATGTACAACTTCATCTGGTACGTCACATTTTCAAGAAAATGGCTGCGCCCATGTCATGCTAAAAGGCAAGACATCATGCCAGGAACATCGTCATTTATTATATCTCTTGTACATTTTCGTAAGGAATATTGTACATCAAAGGGCAGGAATACATCTCATTTCTCAGAATACCTACACTTATTCTTTGGGTTTAGGTTTCCTTTAAAGATAATCTGAACGTTTGAGTGAAAACAGACCATTATTAAAGATATAGACCGGTAGTGGTAAAATTGCGGTTGAAGGCGTTTGGGTGCAAAATATCCATTCAATATTGTTTAAATATTGCCTTCAGAGGTTTAGATGGCAATACTACACCTAAATTCGCAAAAAAAAGCAGAAATATATGCCCAAATGTTCAACGTTGAAATGGCTTCGCGATATCTATCCAGGCCGGATCGATATGATAATTTACCAAATATATCAATTAGTAGGCGGTTTCCCTGCAAAATTGGTATCATCACGTATTAGTCAAAACATATTCTTTCACATGATTGGTAATAAGAGCTTCCATTTCATTTTTTGAAAGGGGGGCGTTTCCAAAACTGGTCTATACCTTTAATGATAAAAATTGGGGAAAACTGATATGATCGATTCCTTAATTCTCCCAACTATATTATTATAATTTAATTAAATTTTATGTGAATGTAAATCGTCACAAAGCAATGAGTCGGCTCTATATACCATTCCAAACATTATTTTAAGCGTTGAAAGATTTTTCAAAAGCCTGTTTTATGTCCTTTTTTCATGGGACATTTACAAAATTGGTTGGGAGAATTTACTTTTCGAGGGTTTGCACAGTGACGCCTTCAAAGAAAACCATAAATATCTATGTGGTTTGAGAATTTGTCAGGATTTTTTTCATATAAGAGGGTTAGTACAGTAAAAGGAATATAAAAGGTAACATATCATACAAAAAATACGCAGTAAGTTGACAGAGGTCGCAGAGATGTTTTTGTCAGTCTTTAAAAGGTTGCCAGGGGTCTCCGCAGCATTTTGGTCGGCTGGAGGTTGACGCTGCTTCATTGAAACCCTTTTGTCGGCCAAAATTATTGTGGAAAGGTTTTCCTTGGTCTTCCAAGGGTATGTGACAGTTCTCAGACTGATTGCCGACTGATCCCCAGTTGTTGCCGATTATTACCGGGCGATATTTGGTTGAGAAAAGTTGATCTAAGAATAATCTAGGATCAGTTACTGATCAAAGGGCAAGTCCACCCTGATATTCATTTTATTTCTTAGCGAGACAGAAAAAAACATGAGAGGAACATGTCAGAGAAAGTTTGAGCAAATTCCGATAAAATTTAGAAAGTTATTTACATTTGAAGTTGCGATCGATCAAACACAAATTGGCAACACTGTCTGTGACGTATCTTGCGAGCTCCTCTCCAATTTGATCAGTACGTACAATTTCATAAACTTTTATTTTCTTCGTCATTGATGACGGAATAGATTTGTCCATACAGGGGTTGCATAGAAGCATGTTTGCATTAATACTATTTAATACAGGGGTTGAATAGAAGCATGTTTGCATTAATACTATTTAATACAGGGGTTGAATAGAAGCATGTTTGCATTAATACTATTTAGGTTGCATGTATGTTGAAAATTTGCTCGAGGAAAATTCGTGTTCTTTTCGTTTTTGATAATTATATTGTTGCTCATACTGCTAGTTCACAAATTCAGTTTGTTTTATACTTTTAAATTAAATGAAAAAAGGATGAAAAAAGGAGAAGAATGAAAACTTACTTTATTACTTGGATCATGTTATTCTGCGATGATTTATTTTCTGCTGCAACAGCCTGGTTAAAACACCAAATGTCAGTCCAAAAGTTAGATAAAGTCTGATCTACTATTAAAATGATGTTACGTATGCTAATCTGTCTGTAGCGGATCAAGAAGAAGAAACAAATCCCTCTATTTCATAATAGGCCACTCCGGAGATAGGAATAATAACACAAAATACAAAAACTTTTTTTTTTTTTTTTTTTTTTTTTTAATCTTTTTTTCTTTTTGTTCTTCTCTTTTTCTTTTTTCTTTTCTTTTTCTAACCGTGATTTAATATATGAATTATATGCATGACTGTAAATTTCCATTTTCACGTCTTTTTTCGGTACCTTCTTATAGTTAAAATTTATGTGCCATCACTGAGCGTTCATGAATGAAAAGGTTCTTAATTTTGTCTCTGGATTAGCCGCTGCATGTTTTCGAGTATACCTTTATATCTCTCATCTGATTAAATTATCCTTTAGTTAGTGTTGATGAAAATTGCTGTAAAGTGGTAGTCTCACTTAACATTAAGTTTGGTTTTAATCTTAAGCACAATGAGAGAAATCGATCAGTGAGAGTATGGGGAAATTCTAATAACAGATAATTTCGGTAAATTCGGATGTGCTCGGTTAAAGGGATAGTTGAGTTCTGTTCTCAGACCGAAAATGCCTTCAAAGTGCATGCTTATTGCTAGCTCTTAATCTTATATATGACATTTCTAGTGCCCTTTTGGGACCTAAAATTGCTATGAAGGTAATTTTAGACAATTTAAACAATACGATCATACCAATTCAGCTCCACTTTCAAAAAAAAATACGGTGACCGTTAATTTATTAATTAATAATGACAATACATGGGCCGGCTGGACGGGCTGGTTGTGCGTAATATAACCAACACGATAAAGCCAACAAAAAAATCCAACATCGGCATTGCCTGGCTGAAATACAACGTAAAAGGCGCTATTCCATTTTTTTCAACGGCTTTTTCAAATTATCGAATATTTGTGGTGGTACACAAATATTAGAAATCGTTATATTTATGGATATTTCAGCCGTCTCTTAACCGATTTTGATCAAACAAAGATGATTTTGTCATTTAAATTGTATGTTCTTTCAAATTCGACACTCAGTTTTTCATTATCTCACAAACAAATTATTTAGTGTATAGCGCCCTCTGCAACAGAACTCTACTATATATCCCTTTAATCAAAACGATCATGGTCACGTTTTCCAGGTCGTGTAAAATATGTTGTTCCGAATTTGTACAAACGTTCGAATTCCTAATTGTTATTATTTGTTTCTATTTGTGTTTGTTATCATTATTTTTTTATATTTTGTGTTGTTGTTGTGTTTTTTAAAAACCAAGGATGGCCTAATCACACGATTGCATTCTTGCCCTTATGGGTCCTATTCACATAGATACATGAAATGTAACTCAAAACATGAAGAAGAAAATGTCACACCACAAAATGTTAAAGGTGAAGACCAGTATTGGAAACGCCCCAATTTAAAAAATGAAATGGAAGCTCTTATTACCAATCATGTGAAAGAATATGTTTTGACTAATACATGATGATACAAAATTTGCCGGGAAACCGCCTATTAATTGATGTATTTGTTAAATTAGTTTATATATTGGTGTATGAGAGATAAACGCACGTGTCACGCACGTGTGCGTAGTCCCATATACATCTTTCTGTGTACAGTGCTTGTAACTTTACGAAGACTGGGCCAAATTTCTTATCATTTTGATGATTCCAGAACCTTGCAGTACACACCAATACTTATATGCTAGATGATGAAACTGTTCTGATCGATTCCACAACGTTTCTTACACTGCACAAGTATGACATAAGAGCAAATGGTATATGAACCAACAATATTTGCAAAGTTTGTTCAAAAATTAAATGAATAAGTACATGGCAATGTACGAAGATACAGCAGTGCATTGTAGCCATGTCGGAATAGTACCCTGCCTTTAACATGATTAGGCAAAATATTAACTACAACAAAATGTCATGCACCTTTCCCCTTTTATTCCTATTTTTACTTCTGTCTCTACAGCCACGCCCAACGGTAAGATTACTTTTGTTGTTATTGTTGTTGGTGGTGGTGGTGTTGTAATTGTTGTTGCTTTATTTTTTCTTCCCCTTTATCCTCTTATCATAACCCAATTACTAACATCGCTGGGCCATTTTGGTCTTGTTACTGGTGGTGTTTTTTTTTGTAATAGTTTTTGTGGAATCGGGGTTGTCGTTGTTGTTGTTGTTGTTGCTTTGTTTATATATATCCTGTATCCTCTTATCATAACCCAAGTATTGACGTCGCCAGACCATTTCACCAAATTTATACTCTAATTTGACAATGTCCATAACCCATTATATAATTTAGAGCAGCGTTTTTCAACCTTTTATTAGTGACAGGTCTCCCCTTTCCCAAATTGATCTCGTTGCCCAGAATTATTCTGTTTCTAAAATGTTTGGAGCGAGTGAAGAGAATGAGAGTGGTTTAATAATATTTAGATATAGAATATAATAATTGTACGATATACCTTGCTGCCTGAAAATGACGACATTCAGCCACCTCGCTGCCAAGAAGAAGGATATAAGGGCTTCTCGTCGCCCAAATATTGAGGTAGTCAGACAATTCGCTGCCTGAAACAATTTCGTTTTTAAATGTTACGAGCGATGAAGAAACACATTTAATTATCTTTAAAATGTTATTTCGTAAGGAAAATAGTCCTTCATCATAGTAGTTTTTAATATTTCTTTTTCACGAAATTGATGTTAATCTAAAACTAGTTTTTCTCTCGCGGTACCCCTCAGGGGCGGATCTAGCTTTTTGCCAAGGGGGGGGGGGGGGGGAGGGGTTGACCCAGTGGCGGATCCAGGATTTTCCAAAAATCGCGCCGTTTTACTGTTTTACTTTTTTCTTCTTCTTTTTCCCCCTTTTTTTCACTTGGCCGCCCAAGGTTAAACCGCCGAAACCCCTAGATCCGCGTCCCTGCCCCTAGAGATGTCTTGCGACACCCCTGTTGAAAAACGCTGATCTAGAGAAATCAAAATGCAGGATGATATCATTGTACTGTTGACTAATCGGGTGAAGAACAAGGCTTTTTGCCCTATGTAGACTCGAAGACGATCGCAAAGATTTTTAAAATATAAATTAAATGGTTTTTTTTTCCATAGACACCATGTTTGGATTATTTGTTTCTGGCTTTATTCATTACCGGGCCCATATTCATGATATTGATATTAACCGTACTAGGCTAGCTGTGCGCTTTAGCACATACATGTACATCTAGTTAGTTAACAACTAGGCTGGATCAGGCTTTATGAATGTGAGCCCTGAAGTCATTTCGATTTGTGTAAATTCATTTGGATTTTGTGAGATATGTGTTTTTGATACTATTGTATTTATTTTTGATTATACGACCACAGAGAACGATATCCGTCTGGTGAGCGACTTCCCCACGTTCACCCGGATGGGCCGTGTCGAAGTCTACCACGAGGGCACGTGGGGCAGCGTGTGCAACCAAGATGATTTTGATTTGCGATCCGCCAGCGTTGCCTGCGTCCAATGGGGCTACCGCTCCGGTGCTTACGCATTAGTTTACTCATTAGCGGGTTACGGAAGTGGAAGTGGTCCTCTCATACTCTCCAACGTGAGATGCACAGGCACTGAGGCGAAACTGACCGACTGCCCGGCTGACCCCTGGGGGCAAAACCAGTGCACCCGCGAGCAAGAAACCGGTATTATATGCAAAGGTAAGATGACGTACTATCGCTGATTAATTATGCCATCAGTAGCTTAGAATGTAAATGTAATGTATATGTTTGTTAATGAAATAATTAGCTGGCTTAATTTATATTTGCTATTCATCATGTTTTACAGGGAATCTTCTTTACATTTGCCATTTAGGTTGCTTCCATGCAGTGAGATTCCCCACTTCACTTTTATCTTTAAAAACTCCTCCAAAAGAAATCCGCAATTCAAGTTTGAGCTTTGATATCTCTCGTATTAGACTACTACTTTTTCATACTTGATTGGTATCATTGAAAAGCCTGCTTATTCTCGTTTACCGTGCTGCCCCAATCCGGTGGTGAATGGGGTCCAGTCAAAAGTGAAATTTTGCAAAACGCATTAGTATTGGCAATAGAAAACCACTGTGAACACAATCTGTCTTCCAAACAAATGAAGAATTCATAATTATTTACAATTTTGTTATAACGTCCCTTTTTTCTGTCTTCCTATTTCACAGGAGATCGCCGCGGTAAGTTTATGCGACATTTATTCTCCTAATGATAAGTTAAGTTAACCGGTGGCGGATCCAGGGGGGGGGGGGGCCCGGGGGGCCCGCCCCCCCCTGGGAAAAAAACGTGTAAAAACACGTGATTTTTACCTTTTTGGGGGTGTTGGCCCCCCCCCCCTGGCGCTCAAGGGGGGGGGGGGGGGGGGGGGGTGCAAATGTTTAAATTTTGGAGGGACAAAAAAAAAATTGTGCTCACTACCCCCCCCCCCCCTAAATAATGTCTGATCATTTTAAATGATGTTGCAAATCGATCTAATGTGGATGCAGCAAAAAAAAGTCCCTCCATTTCATAATAAGCCACTTCGGAGATACAACTTGTACAATTTTCGTAATGTAATCAAATCTAATGCACAAGTCTTTTTTTTTAAGTCCTTTCGTTACAAATGATTCCATACACCGGTTACGAATAATTGTATTTTTAATTAATATCATTTTAACACTCGCTCACAACATTTTAGAAACAGGATAATTCTGGGCAACGAGATGCCCGAAAATATCCTAATATTCGTGTATCGAGGTGATTAAATATTTGATATGTGTATATATGCATTCGGCAGTGAGGTGCCAGCTTTCATAATGTTATATCTTATATATATAGTTTTATATCTTTCCTAATGTGTCTTGATTGCAAAATAATATTTTTACCATATTATATATTTTTTGTTCGCTCGCTGCGCTCGCCCGCTAACTTTAGAAACAAAATGTACCCGTTGGTGTATACATGGCACTTGATGAGTGTCATAGTGATGCAAAACTAGTTTTCTGTGATCAACTTGGGATAGGGTACGTGACGCGAAACTTGTTATTTCTTAAAAAGGGTACCGTAACTAATGAAAAAACGCTGAAAAACGCTGAAATAAATGATCCCAAATATCCGCAGATCTATAACATAATAGAGACGTCCCACTTTCTGCATTTTATTGAATGATCACAGCAAAAGTTATGGAGCTGCTTCACAAATGCTTTTTCCCTCTTGAAAAGAATACCCCCCCCCCCCCTGCGTATCATAGAATGTACCGCCGGTGCATACATGAATAATGAAAACATTGGCCATTGATCTCCTACCAGTTGTTTATTATTGCCGATCAATCGCCGAAAAACTGCCAACCAATCGTAAATATTTCCAGGAGCTGTCACAAATAATGTTTACAAAATCGTTATTGTTCGGACAATTCGTAAAGGATATTTGGCAACCGATCGGCAACTGCCTTTCAACCTATCTACCGTGTAAGTCAAACAAAGTTTACACCTAGAAAATTGCTAATTATTTTAAAAATCATCTATGAACAGTAAGGTATTATACATCTTATGAAAGAGTGTTTTATCCCAAATCATTTGGTATCATTTTTGTGTGGTATGTGTTCACGCTTGGATGAACATGAGGCACTGTTTGCCAGAGTGAAAAAATCGACTTGCGCCAAAGTGATGCCTTCATCATGTATTATGTTGGGATTAGCGGAGTGAGAGAATGAATTGAATGTATCAAATGAAATGCATTGCATATGCTTTTGGCAGAAGCAATTTCACGCATAAATGTACTTTGATATTTGATATTTGAAATGTGTGGCATGATTAATTTTGTTATTGTTATTTGTTATTTGGATCTGTAAAGACGGAATTAATACCCAAATCCAAATTGTTTATTCAAACATCACACAAGCTACTTTGGCGCAAATTGATTTTTGCACTCTCGCAAACAATGCCTCCTGTTCATCCAAGCGTGAACACATACCACACAAAAATGATACCAAATGATTTGGGATAAAACACTCTTTCATAAGATGTATAATCATTTACTGTTTATAGATGATTTTTGAAATAATTAGCAATTTTCTAGGTGTAAACTTTTTTTGACTCACACTGTATAACAGTTACTGATCGCCCATTCTAAAGTTTTTCAAAATGGTTATCGATGGTCGCTGCTTTTTCTGGTTGTCAGACGTCGTTAAATTTAATTGGATTATATTGACAGCTCTATGTTTTCTCTTTTAAATTACAGGACAGATAAATGCGAGGGGGCTTTATGACATGACAGAACAACTGGTAAGAACAACACCAACAATCGTATTACCCCCACCCTTGAATAGAGGGGCGAGGCAATCTTACCGCCACCCCCATCCCGAAAAACTAAATATATAATTATAATTAAAACAATGATAATAATAAATAAAAACAATTAAAAAAATAATGAATAAACAATTAAACCAAATTTAAAGAATGAAAGACAAAATATTAGAGATTTTCTGAAGGCCGTTCAGTTTTTGTTTTTATATGACTGTGGACAGATTTTCGGCATACTTTGGCTTCGCTGCTTCACGAGTGCTTGCTCGCATTCGTAATAGCAGTTTTTGTTCATGCATGTACTGTAGGCCTACTGTGCTGAGTGCTTCACAGGCGCTATTGATCGCACCATCAGATTATCAGATTATCTCAAAAATAAACTTGGCACTGGGGGGATTTTTTGCTTGGCACAATGGGGATTAGCCCTGTGGCTCTGGGCTGTATTCATTATGGCAGGTTAAGAGTTAACAGCACTATATAACTGTTTGTACCAACAGGAAGATGAAACCTATGCCGAGAAGGAAGAAGAGTTTTTCCAGAATCTGAAGGTGGGCATCTCTCATTATTAATGTATGGAAAGGCACACAGGGGGGGGGGGGGGGGAGGGTAATTTGTCGAAGGGTGTAACCATTATTGATGGGGAGGACGGGCCTGACAATTACCCAATTTTATTTCATTTTTTCCCGATTTTGTTTTTTCCCTCGTTTTTTCCTCGCTATTATCCCTATTTTCCAGATTTTCCCTTATTTTCTCTATTTTTTCTTAATTTACCCTATTTCCCCCCGATTTGCTTACCCCCAAAAAGGGGAGGGGGGGGGGGAATGTTGTTAGATGCCTCCCCCGGAATCCTCTTCTTCTTTTTTTTTTACTCAAGGGGGGCGTGGTTGAGGAATTTAAAAAAAAAATAGTGCTCACTATCACCCATGAGAGGGAGCAATGCAAGTATTTGGGACAGTGGTGGAATGAGCCCGTTTACAATGGAATTAACATTTGTAAAATGTAGCCTAATAAAACACATTTGAAGAAAAAACAAACATACATACATACTTGAAAACGAAATGATAAGGCTTTTGAAAGAAAACATCTATAGGTCCCATACCAAGCAGAAATTAAAAGAATGATCAAATGCTTGAATCGAACTGATAATTAGGCTTTGGAACATTTCAATTGCACATTTTGATATGCACTGAATTATGCGCATCGTGACGTTATAGTTATTTCTTTTCTGATTTTAGATAGAGAAAGGGGGCTCAATGAGGTATTTTGTATTTAAAAATAACTGAAAAAATTGTCGTAGCAGCCCAAAATAGTTCATATTCTCATCCCGTTGGCATGTCCTAAAAAGACACATCAAATAATACGTAAAATTGGAGGGGGAGGGAAAACGGGCTGTTATATAAACGTCCGAGCTTTTCCTTAGATTTTCTTACACTCGAGTTCCTGATTGTCACCTTTAAGAAGCACTATAACTGTTTGTACCAACAGGAAGAAGACGAAGCCTATCAAGAGAAGAAAGAGCTCGAGCTCGTGGCTGAGATCCTGGCCCTACTCGAGGATGGCAAAGGTAAGATGACGTACTATCGCTGATTAATTATGCCATCCGTAGCTTAGAATGTAAATGTAATGTTTAATGTTTGTTAATGAAATAATTAGCTGGCTTAATTTATATTTGCTATTCATCATGTTTTACAGGGAATCTTCTTTACATTTGCCATTTAGGTTGCTTCCATGCAGTGAGATTCCCCACTTCACTTTTATCTTTAAAAACTCCTCCAAAAGAAATCTGCAATTCAAGTTTGAGCTTTGATATCTCTCGTAGTAGGCTACTACTTGTTCATACTTGATTGGTATCATTGAAAAGCCTGCTTATTCTCGTTTACCGTGCTGCCCCAATCCGGTGGTGAATGGGGTCCAGTCAAAAGTGAAATTTTGCAAAACGCATTAGTATTGGCAATAGAAAACCACTGTGAACACAATCTGTCTTCCAACAAATGAAGAATTCATAATTATTTACAATTTTGTTATAACGTCCCTTTTTTCTGTCTTCCTATTTCACAGGAGATCGCCGCGGTAAGTTTATGCGACATTTATTCTCCTAATGATAAGTTAAGTTAACCGGTGGCGGATTCAGGGGGGGGGGAGCCCGGGGGGCCCGCCCCCCCCCCCCCCTGGGAAAAAAAACGTGTAAAAACACGTGATTTTTACCTTTTTGGGGGTGTTGGCCCCCTCCCCCCCCTGGCGCTCAAGGGGGGGGGGGGGGGGGGGGGGGGGTGCAAATGTTTAAAATTTGGAGGGACAAAAAAAAAAATTGTGCTCACTACCCCCCCCCCCCTAAATAATGTCTGATAATTTTAAATGATGTTGCAAATCGATCTAATGTGGATGCAGCAAAAAAAAAGTCCCTCCATTTCATAATAAGCCACTTCGGAGATACAACTTATACAATAGGCCATTTTCGTAATGTAATCAAATCTAATGCACAAGTCTTGTTTTAAGTCCTTTCGTTACAAATGATTCCATACACCGGTTACGAATAATTGTATTTTTAATTAATATCATTTTAACACTCGCTCACAACATTTTAGAAACAGGATAATTCTGGGCAACGAGATGCCCGAAATATCCTAATGTTCGTGTATCGAGGTGATTAAATATTTGATATGTGTATATATGCATTCGACAGTGAGGTGCCAGCTTTCATAATGTTATATCTTATATATATAGTTTTATATCTTTCCTAATGTGTCTTGATTGCAAAATAATATTTTTACCATATTATATATTTTTGTTCGCTCGCTGCGCTCGCCCGCTAACTTTAGAAACAAATGTGCCCGTTGGTGTATACATGGCACTTGATGAGTGTCATAGTGATGCAAAACTAGTTTTCTGTGATCAACTTGGGATAGGGTACGTGACGCGAAACTTGTTATTTCTTAAAAGGGTACCGTAACTAATGAAAAAACGCTGAAAAACGCTGAAATAAATGATCCCAAATATCCGCAGATCTATAACATAATAGAGACGTCCCACTTTCTGCATTTTATTGAATGATCACAGCAAAAGTTATGGAGCTGCTTCACAATGCTTTTTCCCTCTTGAAAAGAATACCCCCCCCCCCCCCCTGCGTATCATAGAATGTACCGCCGGTGCATACATGAATAATGAAAACATTGGCCATTGATCTCCTACCAGTTGTTTATTATTGCCGATCAATCGCCGAAAAACTGCCAACCAATCGTAAATATTTCCAGGAGCTGTCACAAATAATGTTTACAAAATCGTTATTGTTCGGACAATTCGTAAAGGATATTTGGCAACCGATCGGCAACTGCCTTTCAACCTATCTACCGTGTAAGTCAAAAAAAAGTTTACACCTAGAAAATTGCTAATTATTTTAAAAATCATCTATGAACAGTAAGGTATTATACATCTTATGAAAGAGTGTTTTATCCCAAATCATTTGGTATCATTTTTGTGTGGTATGTGTTCACGCTTGGATGAACATGAGGCACTGTTTGCCAGAGTGAAAAAATCGACTTGCGCCAAAGTGATGCCTTCATCATGTATTATGTTGGATTAGCGGAGTGAGAGAATGAATTGAATGTATCAAATGAAATGCATTGCATATGCTTTTGGCAGAAGCAATTTCACGCATAAACGTACTTTGATATTTGATATTTGAAATGTGTGGCATGATTAATTTTGTTATTGTTATTTGTTATTTGGATCTGTAAAGACGGAATTAATACCCAAATCCAAATTGTTTATTCAAACATCACACAAGCTACTTTGGCGCAAATCGATTTTTGCACTCTCGCAAACAATGCCTCCTGTTCATCCAAGCGTGAACACATACCACACAAAAATGATACCAAATGATTTGGGATAAAACACTCTTTCATAAGATGTATAATCATTTACTGTTTATAGATGATTTTTGAATTAATTAGCAATTTTCTAGGTGTAAACTTTTTTTGACTCACACTGTATAACAGTTACTGATCGCCCATTCTAAAGTTTTTCAAAATGGTTATCGATGGTCGCTGCTTTTTCTGGTTGTCGTTAAATTAATTGGATTATATTGACAGCTCTATGTTTTCTCTTTTAAATTACAGGACAGATAAATGCGAGGGGGCTTTATGACATGACAGAACAACTGGTAAGAACAACACCAACAATCGTATTACCCCCACCCTTGAATAGAGGGGCGAGGCAATCTTACCGCCACCCCCATCCCGAAAAACTAAATATATAATTATAATTAAAATAATGATAATAATAAATAAAACAATTAAAAAAATAATGAATAAACAATTAAACAAATTTAAAGAATGAAAGACAAAATATTAGAGATTTTCTGAAGGCCGTTCAGTTTTTGTTTTTATATGACTGTGGACAGATTTTCGGCATACTTTGGCTTCGCTGCTTCACGAGTGCTTGCTCGCATTCGTAATAGCAGTTTTTGTCCATGCATGTACTGTAGGCCTACTGTGCTGAGTGCTTCACAGGCGCTATTGATCGCACCATCAGATTATCAGATTATCTCAAAAATAAACTTGGCACTGGGGGGATTTTTTGCTTGGCACAATGGGGATTAGCCCTGTGGCTCTGGGCTGTATTCATTATGGCAGGTTAAGAGTTAACAGCACTATATAACTGTTTGTACCAACAGGAAGATGAAACCTATGCCGAGAAGGAAGAAGAGTTTTTCCAGAATCTGAAGGTGGGCATCTCTCATTATTAATGTATGGAAAGGCACACAGGGGGGGGGGGGGGGGGGGGGGGAGGGTAATTTGTCGAAGGGTGTAACCATTATTGATGGGGAGGACGGGCCTGACAATTACCCGATTTTATTTCATTTTTTCCCGATTTTGTTTTTTCCCTCGTTTTTTCCTCGCTATTATCCTATTTTCCAGATTTTCCCCGTATTTTCTCTATTTTTCTTAATTTACCCTATTTCCCCCCGATTTGCTTACCCCAAAAAAGGGAGGGGGGGAATGTTGTTAGATGCCTCCCCCGGAATCCTCTTCTTCTTTTTTTTTTACTCAAGGGGGGCGTGGTTGAGGGGAATTTAAAAAAAAATAGTGCTCACTATCACCCATAAGAGGGAGCAATGCAAGTATTTGGGACAGTGGTGGAATGAGCCCGTTTACAATGGAATTAACATTTGTAAAATGTAGCCTAATAAAACACATTTGAAGAAAAAACAAACATACATACATACTTGAAAACGAAATGATAAGGCTTTTGAAAGAAAACATCTATAGGTTCCATACCAAGCAGAAATTAAAAGAATGATCAAATGCTTGAATCGAACTGATAATTAGGCTTTGGAACATTTCAATTGCACATTTTGATATGCACTGAATTATGCGCATCGTGACGTTATAGTTATTTCTTTTCTGATTTTAGATAGAGAAAGGGGGCTCAATGAGGTATTTTGTATTTAAAAATAACTGAAAAAATTGTCGTAGCAGCCCAAAATAGTTCATATTCTCATCCCGTTGGCATGTCCTAAAAAGACACATCAAATAATACGTAAATTGGAGGGGGAGGGAAAACGGGCTGTTATATAAACGTCCGAGCTTTTCCCTTAGATTTCTTACACTCGAGTTCCTGATTGTCACCTTTAAGAGCACTATAACTGTTTGTACCAACAGGAAGAAGACGAAGCCTATCAAGAGAAGAAAGAGCTCGAGCTCGTGGCTGAGATCCCGGCCCTACTCGAGGATGGCAAAGGTAAGATGACGTACTATCGCTGATTAATTATGCCATCCGTAGCTTAGAATGTAAATGTAATGTTTAATGTTTGTTAATGAAATAATTAGCTGGCTTAATTTATATTTGCTATTCATCATGTTTTACAGGGAATCTTCTTTACATTTGCCATTTAGGTTGCTTCCATGCAGTGAGATTCCCCACTTCACTTTTATCTTTAAAAACTCCTCCAAAAGAAATCTGCAATTCAAGTTTGAGCTTTGATATCTCTCGTAGTAGGCTACTACTTGTTCATACTTGATTGGTATCATTGAAAAGCCTGCTTATTCTCGTTTACCGTGCTGCCCCAATCCGGTGGTGAATGGGGTCCAGTCAAAAGTGAAATTTTGCAAAACGCATTAGTATTGGCAATAGAAAACCACTGTGAACACAATCTGTCTTCCAAACAAATGAAGAATTCATAATTATTTACAATTTTGTTATAACGTCCCTTTTTTCTGTCTTCCTATTTCACAGGAGATCGCCGCGGTAAGTTTATGCGACATTTATTCTCCTAATGATAAGTTAAGTTAACCGTGGCGGATCCAGGGGGGGGGGAGCCCGGGGGGCCCGCCCCCCCCCCCCCCTGGGAAAAAAACGTGTAAAAACACGTGATTTTTACCTTTTTGGGGGTGTTGGCCCCCTCCCCCCCCTGGCGCTCAAGGGGGGGGGGGGGGGGGTGCAAATGTTTAAATTTTGGAGGGACAAAAAAAAAATTGTGCTCACTACCCCCCCCCCCCCCTAAATAATGTCTGATAATTTTAAATGATGTTGCAAATCGATCTAATGTGGATGCAGCAAAAAAAAAGTCCCTCCATTTCATAATAAGCCACTTCGGAGATACAACTTATACAATAGGCCATTTTCGTAATGTAATCAAATCTAATGCACAAGTCTTGTTTTAAGTCCTTTCGTTACAAATGATTCCATACACCGGTTACGAATAATTGTATTTTTAATTAATATCATTTTAACACTCGCTCACAACATTTTAGAAACAGGATAATTCTGGGCAACGAGATGCCGAAATATCCTAATGTTCGTGTATCGAGGTGATTAAATATTTGATATGTGTATATATGCATTCGGCAGTGAGGTGCCAGCTTTTATAATGTTATATCTTATATATATAGTTTTATATCTTTCCTAATGTGTCTTGATTGCAAAATAATATTTTTACCATATTATATATTTTTTGTTCGCTCGCTGCGCTCGCCCGCTAACTTTAGAAACAAATGTGCCCGTTGGTGTATACATGGCACTTGATGAGTGTCATAGTGATGCAAAACTAGTTTTCTGTGATCAACTTGGGATAGGGTACGTGACGCGAAACTTGTTATTTCTTAAAAAGGGTACCGTAACTAATGAAAAAACGCTGAAAAACGCTGAAATAAATGATCCCAAATATCCGCAGATCTATAACATAATAGAGACGTCCCACTTTCTGCATTTTATTGAATGATCACAGCAAAAGTTATGGAGCTGCTTCACAAATGCTTTTTCCCTCTTGAAAAGAATACCCCCCCCCCCCCTGCGTATCATAGAATGTACCGCCGGTGCATACATGAATAATGAAAACATTGGCCATTGATCTCCTACCAGTTGTTTATTATTGCCAATCAATCGCCGAAAAACTGCCAACCAATCGTAAATATTTCCAGGAGCTGTCACAAATAATGTTTACAAAATCGTTATTGTTCGGACAATTTGTAAAGGATATTTGGCAACCGATCGGCAACTGCCCTTCAACCTATCTACCGTGTAAGTCAAAAAAAGGTTTACACCTAGAAAATTGCTAATTATTTTAAAAAATCATCTATGAACAGTAAGGTATTATACATCTTATGAAAGAGTGTTTTATCCCAAATCATTTGGTATCATTTTTGTGTGGTATGTGTTCACGCTTGGATGAACATGAGGCACTGTTTGCCAGAGTGAAAAAATCGACTTGCGCCAAAGTGATGCCTTCATCATGTATTATGTTGGGATTAGCGGAGTGAGAGAATGAATTGAATGTATCAAATGAAATGCATTGCATATGCTTTTGGCAGAAGCAATTTCACGCATAAATGTACTTTGATATTTGATATTTGAAATGTGTGGCATGATTAATTTTGTTATTGTTATTTGTTATTTGGATCTGTAAAGACGGAATTAATACCCAAATCCAAATTGTTTATTCAAACATCACACAAGCTACTTTGGCGCAAATTGATTTTTGCACTCTCGCAAACAATGCCTCCTGTTCATCCAAGCGTGAACACATACCACACAAAAAATGATACCAAATGATTTGGGATAAAACACTCTTTCATAAGATGTATAATCATTTACTGTTTATAGATGATTTTTGAAATAATTAGCAATTTTCTAGGTGTAAACTTTTTTGACTCACACTGTATAACAGTTACTGATCGCCCATTCTAAAGTTTTTCAAAATGGTTATCGATGGTCGCTGCTTTTTCTGGTTGTCAGACGTCGTTAAATTTAATTGGATTATATTGACAGCTCTATGTTTTCTCTTTTAAATTACAGGACAGATAAATGCGAGGGGCTTTTTGACATGACAGAACAACTGGTAAGAACAACACCAACAATCGTATTACCCCCACCCTTGAATAGAGGGGCGAGGCAATCTTACCGCCACCCCCATCCCGAAAAACTAAATATATAATTATAATTAAAATAATGATAATAATAAATAAAAACAATTAAAAAAATAATGAATAAACAATTAAACCAAATTTAAAGAATGAAAGACAAAATATTAGAGATTTTCTGAAGGCCGTTCAGTTTTTTTTTTTTATATGACTGTGGACAGATTTTCGGCATACTTTGGCTTCGCTGCTTCACGCGTGCTTGCTCGCATTCGTAATAGCAGTTTTTGTTCATGCATGTACTGTAGGCCTACTGTGCTGAGTGCTTCACAGGCGCTATTGATCGCACCATCAGATTATCAGATTATCTCAAAAATAAACTTGGCACTGGGGGGATTTTTTGCTTGGCACAATGGGGATTAGCCCTGTGGCTCTGGGCTGTATTCATTATGGCAGGTTAAGAGTTAACAGCACTATATAACTGTTTGTACAACAGGAAGATGAAACCTATGCCGAGAAGGAAGAAGAGTTTTTCCAGAATCTGAAGGTGGGCATCTCTCATTATTAATGTATGGAAAGGCACACAGGGGGGGGGGGGGGGGGGGAGGTAATTTGTCGAAGGGTGTAACCATTATTGATGGGGAGGATGGGCCTGACAATTACCCGATTTTATTTCATTTTTTCCCGATTTTGTTTTTTCCCTCGTTTTTTTCCTCGCTATTATCCCTATTTTCCAGATTTCCCCCTTATTTTCTCTATTTTTTCTTAATTTACCCTATTTCCCCCCGATTTGCTTACCCCAAAAAAGGGGAGGGGGGGGGGGGGAATGTTGTTAGATGCCTCCCCCCGGAATCCTCTTCTTCTTTTTTTTTTACTCAAGGGGGGCGTGGTTGAGGGGAATTTAAAAAAAAAATAGTGCTCACTATCACCCATGAGAGGGAGCAATGCAAGTATTTGGGACAGTGGTGGAATGAGCCCGTTTACAATGGAATTAACATTTGTAAAATGTAGCCTAATAAAACACATTTGAAGAAAAAACAAACATACATACATACTTGAAAACGAAATGATAAGGCTTTTGAAAGAAAACATCTATAGGTCCCATACCAAGCAGAAATTAAAAGAATGATCAAATGCTTGAATCGAACTGATAATGAGGCTTTGGAACATTTCAATTGCACATTTTGATATGCACTGAATTATGCGCATCGTGACGTTATAGTTATTTCTTTTCTGATTTTAGATAGAGAAAGGGGGCTCAATGAGGTATTTTGTATTTAAAAATAACTGAAAAAATTGTCGTAGCAGCCCAAAATAGTTCATATTCTCATCCCGTTGGCATGTCCTAAAAAGACACATCAAATAATACGTAAAATTGGAGGGGGAGGGAAAACGGGCTGTTATATAAACGTCCGAGCTTTTCCCTTAGATTTTCTTACACTCGAGTTCCTGATTGTCACCTTTAAGAGCACTATAACTGTTTGTACCAACAGGAAGAAGACGAAGCCTATCAAGAGAAGAAAGAGCTCGAGCTCGTGGCTGAGATCCTGGCCCTACTCGAGGATGGCAAAGGTAAGATGACGTACTATCGCTGATTAATTATGCCATCCGTAGCTTAGAATGTAAATGTAATGTTTAATGTTTGTTAATGAAATAATTAGCTGGCTTAATTTATATTTGCTATTCATCATGTTTTACAGGGAATCTTCTTTACATTTGCCATTTAGGTTGCTTCCATGCAGTGAGATTCCCCACTTCACTTTTATCTTTAAAAACTCCTCCAAAAGAAATCTGCAATTCAAGTTTGAGCTTTGATATCTCTCGTAGTAGGCTACTACTTGTTCATACTTGATTGGTATCATTGAAAAGCCTGCTTATTCTCGTTTACCGTGCTGCCCCAATCCGGTGGTGAATGGGGTCCAGTCAAAAGTGAAATTTTGCAAAACGCATTAGTATTGGCAATAGAAAACCACTGTGAACACAATCTGTCTTCCAAACAAATGAAGAATTCATAATTATTTACAATTTTGTTATAACGTCCCTTTTTTCTGTCTTCCTATTTCACAGGAGATCGCCGCGGTAAGTTTATGCGACATTTATTCTCCTAATGATAAGTTAAGTTAACCGGTGGCGGATCCAGGGGGGGGGGGGGGAGCCCGGGGGGCCCGCCCCCCCCCCCCCCCTGGGAAAAAAACGTGTAAAAACACGTGATTTTTACATTTTTGGGGGTGTTGGCCCCCTCCCCCCCCCTGGCGCTCAAGGGGGGGGGGGGGGGGTGCAAATGTTTAAATTTTGGAGGGACAAAAAAAAAATTGTGCTCACTACCCCCCCCCCCCCCCTAAATAATGTCTGATAATTTTAAATGATGTTGCAAATCGATCTAATGTGGATGCAGCAAAAAAAAAGTCCCTCCATTTCATAATAAGCCACTTCGGAGATACAACTTATACAATAGGCCATTTTCGTAATGTAATCAAATCTAATGCACAAGTCTTGTTTTAAGTCCTTTCGTTACAAATGATTCCATACACCGGTTACGAATAATTGTATTTTTAATTAATATCATTTTAACACTCGCTCACAACATTTTAGAAACAGGATAATTCTGGGCAACGAGATGCCCGAAATATCCTAATGTTCGTGTATCGAGGTGATTAAATATTTGATATGTGTATATATGCATTCGGCAGTGAGGTGCCAGCTTTTATAATGTTATATCTTATATATATAGTTTTATATCTTTCCTAATGTGTCTTGATTGCAAAATAATATTTTTACCATATTATATATTTTTTGTTCGCTCGCTGCGCTCGCCCGCTAACTTTAGAAACAAATGTGCCCGTTGGTGTATACATGGCACTTGATGAGTGTCATAGTGATGCAAAACTAGTTTTCTGTGATCAACTTGGGATAGGGTACGTGACGCGAAACTTGTTATTTCTTAAAAAGGGTACCGTAACTAATGAAAAAACGCTGAAAAACGCTGAAATAAATGATCCCAAATATCCGCAGATCTATAACATAATAGAGACGTCCCACTTTCTGCATTTTATTGAATGATCACAGCAAAAGTTATGGAGCTGCTTCACAAATGCTTTTTCCCTCTTGAAAAGAATACCCCCCCCCCCCCCTGCGTATCATAGAATGTACCGCCGGTGCATACATGAATAATGAAAACATTGGCCATTGATCTCCTACCAGTTGTTTATTATTGCCAATCAATCGCCGAAAAACTGCCAACCAATCGTAAATATTTCCAGGAGCTGTCACAAATAATGTTTACAAAATCGTTATTGTTCGGACAATTTGTAAAGGATATTTGGCAACCGATCGGCAACTGCCCTTCAACCTATCTACCGTGTAAGTCAAAAAAAGGTTTACACCTAGAAAATTGCTAATTATTTTAAAAAATCATCTATGAACAGTAAGGTATTATACATCTTATGAAAGAGTGTTTTATCCCAAATCATTTGGTATCATTTTTGTGTGGTATGTGTTCACGCTTGGATGAACATGAGGCACTGTTTGCCAGAGTGAAAAAATCGACTTGCGCCAAAGTGATGCCTTCATCATGTATTATGTTGGGATTAGCGGAGTGAGAGAATGAATTGAATGTATCAAATGAAATGCATTGCATATGCTTTTGGCAGAAGCAATTTCACGCATAAATGTACTTTGATATTTGATATTTGAAATGTGTGGCATGATTAATTTTGTTATTGTTATTTGTTATTTGGATCTGTAAAGACGGAATTAATACCCAAATCCAAATTGTTTATTCAAACATCACACAAGCTACTTTGGCGCAAATTGATTTTTGCACTCTCGCAAACAATGCCTCCTGTTCATCCAAGCGTGAACACATACCACACAAAAATGATACCAAATGATTTGGGATAAAACACTCTTTCATAAGATGTATAATCATTTACTGTTTATAGATGATTTTTGAAATAATTAGCAATTTTCTAGGTGTAAACTTTTTTTGACTCACACTGTATAACAGTTACTGATCGCCCATTCTAAAGTTTTTCAAAATGGTTATCGATGGTCGCTGCTTTTTCTGGTTGTCAGACGTCGTTAAATTTAATTGGATTATATTGACAGCTCTATGTTTTCTCTTTTAAATTACAGGACAGATAAATGCGAGGGGGCTTTTTGACATGACAGAACAACTGGTAAGAACAACACCAACAATCGTATTACCCCCACCCTTGAATAGAGGGGCGAGGCAATCTTACCGCCACCCCCATCCCGAAAAACTAAATATATAATTATAATTAAAATAATGATAATAATAAATAAAAACAATTAAAAAAATAATGAATAAACAATTAAACCAAATTTAAAGAATGAAAGACAAAATATTAGAGATTTTCTGAAGGCCGTTCAGTTTTTTTTTTTTATATGACTGTGGACAGATTTTCGGCATACTTTGGCTTCGCTGCTTCACGCGTGCTTGCTCGCATTCGTAATAGCAGTTTTTGTTCATGCATGTACTGTAGGCCTACTGTGCTGAGTGCTTCACAGGCGCTATTGATCGCACCATCAGATTATCAGATTATCTCAAAAATAAACTTGGCACTGGGGGATTTTTTGCTTGGCACAATGGGGATTAGCCCTGTGGCTCTGGGCTGTATTCATTATGGCAGGTTAAGAGTTAACAGCACTATATAACTGTTTGTACCAACAGGAAGATGAAACCTATGCCGAGAAGGAAGAAGAGTTTTTCCAGAATCTGAAGGTGGGCATCTCTCATTATTAATGTATGGAAAGGCACACAGGGGGGGGGGGGGGGGGGGGAGGGTAATTTGTCGAAGGGTGTAACCATTATTGATGGGGAGGATGGGCCTGACAATTACCCGATTTTATTTCATTTTTTCCCGATTTTGTTTTTTCCCTCGTTTTTTCCTCGCTATTATCCCTATTTTCCAGATTTCCCCCTTATTTTCTCTATTTTTTCTTAATTTACCCTATTTCCCCCCGATTTGCTTACCCCAAAAAAGGGGAGGGGGGGGGGGGAATGTTGTTAGATGCCTCCCCCCGGAATCCTCTTCTTCTTTTTTTTTTACTCAAGGGGGGCGTGGTTGAGGGGAATTTAAAAAAAAAATAGTGCTCACTATCACCCATGAGAGGGAGCAATGCAAGTATTTGGGACAGTGGTGGAATGAGCCCGTTTACAATGGAATTAACATTTGTAAAATGTAGCCTAATAAAACACATTTGAAGAAAAAACAAACATACATACATACTTGAAAACGAAATGATAAGGCTTTTGAAAGAAAACATCTATAGGTCCCATACCAAGCAGAAATTAAAAGAATGATCAAATGCTTGAATCGAACTGATAATGAGGCTTTGGAACATTTCAATTGCACATTTTGATATGCACTGAATTATGCGCATCGTGACGTTATAGTTATTTCTTTTCTGATTTTAGATAGAGAAAGGGGGCTCAATGAGGTATTTTGTATTTAAAAATAACTGAAAAAATTGTCGTAGCAGCCCAAAATAGTTCATATTCTCATCCCGTTGGCATGTCCTAAAAAGACACATCAAATAATACGTAAAATTGGAGGGGGAGGGAAAACGGGCTGTTATATAAACGTCCGAGCTTTTCCCTTAGATTTTCTTACACTCGAGTTCCTGATTGTCACCTTTAAGAGCACTATAACTGTTTGTACCAACAGGAAGAAGACGAAGCCTATCAAGAGAAGAAAGAGCTCGAGCTCGTGGCTGAGATCCTGGCCCTACTCGAGGATGGCAAAGGTAAGATGACGTACTATCGCTGATTAATTATGCCATCCGTAGCTTAGAATGTAAATGTAATGTTTAATGTTTGTTAATGAAATAATTAGCTGGCTTAATTTATATTTGCTATTCATCATGTTTTACAGGGAATCTTCTTTACATTTGCCATTTAGGTTGCTTCCATGCAGTGAGATTCCCCACTTCACTTTTATCTTTAAAAACTCCTCCAAAAGAAATCTGCAATTCAAGTTTGAGCTTTGATATCTCTCGTAGTAGGCTACTACTTGTTCATACTTGATTGGTATCATTGAAAAGCCTGCTTATTCTCGTTTACCGTGCTGCCCCAATCCGGTGGTGAATGGGGTCCAGTCAAAAGTGAAATTTTGCAAAACGCATTAGTATTGGCAATAGAAAACCACTGTGAACACAATCTGTCTTCCAATCAAATGAAGAATTCATAATTATTTACAATTTTGTTATAACGTCCCTTTTTTCTGTCTTCCTATTTCACAGGAGATCGCCGCGGTAAGTTTATGCGACATTTATTCTCCTAATGATAAGTTAAGTTAACCGGTGGCGGATCCAGGGGGGGGGGGGAGCCCGGGGGGCCCCGCCCCCCCCCCCCCTGGGAAAAAAAACGTGTAAAAACACGTGATTTTTACCTTTTTGGGGGTGTTGGCCCCCCCTCCCCCTGGCGCTCAAGGGGGGGGGGGGGGGGGGGGGGTGCAAATGTTTAAATTTTGGAGGGACAAAAAAAAATTGTGCTCACTACCCCCCCCCCCCCCCCCCCTAAATAATGTCTGATAATTTTAAATGATGTTGCAAATCGATCTAATGTGGATGCAGCAAAAAAAAAAGTCCCTCCATTTCATAATAAGCCACTTCGGAGATACAACTTATACAATAGGCCATTTTCGTAATGTAATCAAATCTAATGCACAAGTCTTTTTTTAAGTCCTTTCGTTACAAATGATTCCATACACCGGTTACGAATAATTGTATTTTTAATTAATATCATTTTAACACTCGCTCACAACATTTTAGAAACAGGATAATTCTGGGCAACGAGATGCCCGAAATATCCTAATGTTCGTGTATCGAGGTGATTAAATATTTGATATGTGTATATATGCATTCGGCAGTGAGGTGCCAGCTTTCATAATGTTATATCTTATATATATAGTTTTATATCTTTCCTAATGTGTCTTGATTGCAAAATAATATTTTTACCATATTATATATTTTTTGTTCGCTCGCTGCGCTCGCCCGCTAACTTTAGAAACAAATGTGCCCGTTGGTGTATACATGGCACTTGATGAGTGTCATAGTGATGCAAAACTAGTTTTCTGTGATCAACTTGGGATAGGGTACGTGACGCGAAACTTGTTATTTCTTAAAAAGGGTACCGTAACTAATGAAAAAACGCTGAAAAACGCTGAAATAAATGATCCCAAATATCCGCAGATCTATAACATAATAGAGACGTCCCACTTTCTGCATTTTATTGAATGATCACAGCAAAAGTTATGGAGCTGCTTCACAAATGCTTTTTCCCTCTTGAAAAGAATACCCCCCCCCCCCCCCTGCGTATCATAGAATGTACCGCCGGTGCATACATGAATAATGAAAACATTGGCCATTGATCTCCTGCCAGTTGTTTATTATTGCCGATCAATCGCCGAAAAACTGCCAACCAATCGTAAATATTTCCAGGAGCTGTCACAAATAATGTTTACAAAATCGTTATTGTTCGGACAATTTGTAAAGGATATTTGGCAACCAATCGGCAACTGCCTTTCAACCTATCTACCGTGTAAGTCAAAAAAAAGTTTACACCTAGAAAATTGCTAATTATTTTAAAAATCATCTATGAACAGTAAGATATTATACATCTTATGAAAGAGTGTTTTATCCCAAATCATTTGGTATCATTTTTGTGTGGTATGTGTTCTCGCTTGGATGAACATGAGGCACTGTTTGCCAGAGTGAAAAAATCGACTTGCGCCAAGGTGATGCCTTCATCATGTATTATGTTGGGATTAGCGGAGTGAGAGAATGAATTGAATGTATCAAATGAAATGCATTGCATATGCTTTTGGCAGAAGCAATTTCACGCATAAATGTACTTTGATATTTGATATTTGAAATGTGTGGCATGATTAATTTTGTTATTGTTATTTGTTATTTGGATCTGTAAAGACGGAATTAATACCCAAATCCAAATTGTTTATTCAAACATCACACAAGCTACTTTGGCGCAAATTGATTTTTGCACTCTCGCAAACAATGCCTCCTGTTCATCCAAGCGTGAACACATACCACACAAAAATGATACCAAATGATTTGGGATAAAACACTCTTTCATAAGATGTATAATCATTTACTGTTTATAGATGATTTTTGAAATAATTAGCAATTTTCTAGGTGTAAACTTTTTTTGACTCACACTGTATAACAGTTACTGATCGCCCATTCTAAAGTTTTTCAAAATGGTTATCGATGGTCGCTGCTTTTTCTGGTTGTCAGACGTCGTTAAATTTAATTGGATTATATTGACAGCTCTATGTTTTCTCTTTTAAATTACAGGACAGATAAATGCGAGGGGGCTTTATGACATGACAGAACAACTGGTAAGAACAACACCAACAATCGTATTACCCCCACCCTTGAATAGAGGGGCGAGGCAATCTTACCGCCACCCCCATCCCGAAAAACTAAATATATAATTATAATTAAAATAATGATAATAATAAATAAAAACAATTAAAAAAATAATGAATAAACAATTAAACCAAATTTAAAGAATGAAAGACAAAATATTAGAGATTTTCTGAAGGCCGTTCAGTTTTTTTTTTTATATGACTGTGGACAGATTTTCGGCATACTTTGGCTTCGCTGCTTCACGCGTGCTTGCTCGCATTCGTAATAGCAGTTTTTGTTCATGCATGTACTGTAGGCCTACTGTGCTGAGTGCTTCACAGGCGCTATTGATCGCACCATCAGATTATCAGATTATCTCAAAAATAAACTTGGTACTGGGGGATTTTTTGCTTGGCACAATGGGGATTAGCCCTGTGGCTCTGGGCTGTATTCATTATGGCAGGTTAAGAGTTAACAGCACTATATAACTGTTTGTACCAACAGGAAGATGAAACCTATGCCGAGAAGGAAGAAGAGTTTTTCCAGAATCTGAAGGTGGGCATCTCTCATTATTAATGTATGGAAAGGCACACAGGAGGGGGGGGGGGGGGGGGTAATTTGTCGAAGGGTGTAACCATTATTGATGGGGAGGACGGGCCTGACAATTACCCGATTTTATTTCATTTTTTCCCGATTTTGTTTTTTCCCTCGTTTTTTCCTCGCTATTATCCCTATTTTCCAGATTTTCCCCTTATTTTCTCTATTTTTTCTTAATTTACCCTATTTCCCCCCGATTTGCTTACCCCAAAAAAGGGGAGGGGGGGGGGGGAATGTTGTTAAATGCCTCCCCCCGGAATCCTCTTCTTCTTTTTTTTTTACTCAAGGGGGGCGTGGTTGAGGGGAATTAAAAAAAAAAATAGTGCTCACTATCACCCATGAGAGGGAGCAATGCAAGTATTTGGGACAGTGGTGGAATGAGCCCGTTTACAATGGAATTAACATTTGTAAAATGTAGCCTAATAAAACACATTTGAAGAAAAAACAAACATACATACATACTTGAAAACGAAATGATAAGGCTTTTGAAAGAAAACATCTATAGGTCCCATACCAAGCAGAAATTAAAAGAATGATCAAATGCTTGAATCGAACTGATAATTAGGCTTTGGAACATTTTTAATTGCACATTTTGATATGCACTGAATTATGCGCATCGTGACGTTATAGTTATTTCTTTTCTGATTTTAGATAGAGAAAGGGGGCTCAATGAGGTATTTTGTATTTAAAAATAACTGAAAAAATTGTCGTAGCAGCCCAAAATAGTTCATATTCTCATCCCGTTGGCATGTCCTAAAAAGACACATCAAATAATACGTAAAATTGGAGGGGGAGGGAAAACGGGCTGTTATATAAACGTCCGAGCTTTTCCCTTAGATTTTCTTACACTCGAGTTCCTGATTGTCACCTTTAAGAGCACTATAACTGTTTGTACCAACAGGAAGAAGACGAAGCCTATCAAGAGAAGAAAGAGCTCGAGCTCGTGGCTGAGATCCTGGCCCTACTCGAGGACATTTAAATGACAACCGAGCATCCTCCCGCGAGGGAAACTTCCATGGAAAGACGGGATAGAAGGGAATATGTCAGAATATGCGCCGAACTTCTACGTTCCCTGTTTATTATTATAGCATACATTTAACTCTCTTGTTGTTTTTGGCATTCTTCTTCTTCTTATTCTTCTTTAGGTGCATGTTGAATTGCTATAAAGTTTAAAAAAAAAAAAAAATTCTTAATTATTTCTTAAATGACAACAGAGCATTTCCCGGCTAGGGAAACTTCCAGGGAAAGAGGCCGGTACAGAAGGGAATATGTCAGAATATGCGCCGAAATTCTACGTTCCCTGATTAAAATTAATATAGAATACCTTTAACTATCTTGTTGTTTTTGTCATTCTTCTTCTTCTTCTTCTTCTTTAGGTGCATGTAGCATTGCTATAAAGTGTTTTTTTTTTAATCCTTAATTATTTCTTAAATGACAACAGAGCATTTCCCCGCTAGGGAAACTTCCGTGGAAAGAGGCCGGGACAGAAGGGAATATGTCAGAATATGCGCCGAAATTCTACGTTCCCTGATTGAAATTAATATAGCATACATTTAAACTATCTTCTTCTTTTTGTCCCTCCTCTTCTTCCTTTTCTTCTTTAGGTGCATGTAGCAATACTATGAAGTTTTTAAATTCTATTAATTGATTATGGGTAAAATAAACTTCATGGGCAATAAAATAAGCACATTGTTTAAAATGCAGTTATTCATAGAAAATCACATTTCAGTCTTAAAGGGGAAATCCACCTTGATATAAAGTTGGTTTAATAGAAGCAGGAAAATTGGAGAAACAGGTTAGTGACAGTTTAGGCATTATCCGATTGAGGCAAAAAAAAGTTATGAATTGGCAACACTGTGACGTATCTTACGAGGTCCCTATAGCTTCCCCTTTGCTCTGTCCAAAAATAATTCAGAGCTTTCTATTTTCTCGAAAGAAAATTGTCAATCATACAAGCACCCGAAATATAATGATTGCAAATATGTTGTTAAGCAACCCATAGGCAAATCCACTCCGCAATCAATAACTAACAATATAACAGTAAATTAAATTTTCTGTACAGAGCCAAATAGAAGTGAACCTTGCAAGATACGTCACAGAGTTGCAAATCCAAACTTCAAAAATTGACAACTTTCTTATTTTTAATCAGATTTTGCTCAAATTTTCTATTACCTGTTCTTCTCAATATTATTGTCTGCTTCAAGTGAAACCAACTTAATATAACGGGTGGACCCGACAGTCTTAAGGGTGAGACAGTCAGAGAGATCGAGGTAATGACAGAGAAGAGAATAAGTTGAGATCAAACGAGAGAAGAGGGAGAGGGGAAGAAAAGAGAGAGAGAGAGAGAGGGGAAAGGAAGAATGGAGAAAAAGAGAGAGGGGGGAAGGAAGGATGGAGAAATAGAGAGAGAGAGAGAGGGAGAGAGAGGGGGAAGGAAGGATGGAGAAAGGGAGAGAGAGAGAGAGGGGGAAAGGAAGGATGGAGAAAGAGAGAGAGAGAGAGAGGGGAAAGGAAGGATGGAGAGAGAGAGAGAGAGAGAGAGAGAGAGAGAGAGGGAGGAGAACGGGAGACGGTAAGAGAAAATTGAAGAGATATAGAGAGAGGGGGAGGAAGGATGGAGAAAGGGAGTGAGAGAGGGGCTGGAAGGAAGGATGGAGAGCGAGAGAGAGAGAGAGAGAGAGAGGGGAAAGGAAGGATGGAGAAAGAGAGAGAGAGAGAGAGAGGAGAACGGGAGTCGGTGAAAGAAAATTGAAGAGAGAGAGAGAGAGGGAAAAGGAAGGATAAGGAAGGATGGAGAAAGAGAGGCAGAGAGGGGAAAGGAAGGATGGAGAAAGAGAGAGAGAGAGGGAAAGGAAGGATGGAGAAAGAGAGAGAGAGAGAGAGAGAGGGGAAAGGAAGGATGGAGAAAGAGAGAGAGAGAGAGAGAGGGGAAAGGATGGAGAAAGAGAGAGAGAGAGAGGGGGGGGGAAGGAAGGATGGAGAAAGAGAGAGAGAGAGGGGAAAGGAAGGATGGAGAAAGAGAGAGAGAGAGAGGGGAAAGGAAGGATGGAGAGAGAGAGAGAGAGAGGGGGAAAGGAAGGATGGAGAAAGAGAGAGAGAGAGAGGGGGGAAGGAAGGATGGAGAAAGAGAGAGAGAGAGAGAGGGGAAAGGAAGGATGGAGAAAGAGAGGGAGAGAGGGGAAAGGAAGGATGGAGAAAGAGAGAGAGAGAGGGGAAAGGAAGGATGGAGAAAGAGAGAGAGAGAGAGAGAGAGGAAAGGAAGGATGTAGAGAGAGAGAGAGAGAGAGGGGGAGAACGGGAGACGGTGGAAGAAAATTGGAGAGAGAGATAGAGAGAGAGAAAACAACAAAAAGGAGAAAGAACAAGCAAGCAAGAAATAATTAGTTAATTGATTAGTTGATTAATTAACTAATCAATTAACTAATGAAAATAAGAAAATACAATAAGAAGTGGATAGAGAAAAAAAAGGGTTGGGGGGTGGATAAAAGCAGAGAAAAGAAGAAAAAAGAAAGTGTGAACGATGGGAGAGTTAAAGGGGGGAGAGAGGATGATTTAACTGGGGGAATGAGAGTAATGTGAAATCAAATTCACGATCAATTATTTAAAAAAAATGGAAAGAGTGAATATTATGTAAGATAAAATTTAGTTAGAGAAATTAAGCAAAAACACAATAAATGGCGATCTTCCTTACAAGCAGAAATAATTTCTTCTTGTATTTCTTTTTGTAAGGAAGATAATTATATATCTCTATACAGTGGCGTACGCAGGATTTTTTCAAGGGGGGGGGGGTTAACATTTTGAAATCGGGCCAAAAATGTCGCAATGACTCAGCCCGCCGCTGAATATGCGGGGTTTTTTTTTGGTCCCCAAAAAATCGCTCATACAATACCACAAACAACAGCAACATATAAGATGCTGTCAGACATGTCAGACTAAACTAATATTCTAGAATAGACAATGGTATGTAATCTACCCCAGCTTCGCACACGTTCATAATAGAATTGCATGCTTCCAAACATCTGCACAATACATCATCATTGCCTTCGTCTTCCTGGTGATGCTACAGCATGTCTGACATAGCAACTTGTATGTTGCTTTTGTATTACGTATTGTAACAGGTGGTCGACTTCGGCAAAGATACATACCACTTTCTCAAGTTAGCTCATTGATGACTGACAGATGACGTCACAAGAGGAATGAGATCTGGAGGTTTTTGAGGTGGAGCTTAGCAAGTTTGAAAAACAAATATTTCAGAAAATATTTTAAAATCTATGAAACAAATTCAGAAGTTTACATATCAAAATATGAGATGTATGCAGGAATGCACATCAACAGGAATACACTTGTATATTTCGATGTCATGGGCCCTTTAAAAAAGTAAATATCTTTGAGTGACCGGTTTTTACCATACTTATTATCCCAAATAGACTGTAGTGTTATAACAACGGTTAGGAAAACACATTTTTAAATTTCGATTTCCATTCGTAAATATCTTGATAATCAGACAGGCGATCGGCTTGTAAAAGTCATGGGGTACCTGACTGACCTAAAGGTTTATAATTATCATTGCAGCATGAGCTAAATCCAGGATTTTGTTTCAAAATCTGAGACAAATTACCCGATCCCTTTAAACAATGGTCAATTCCACGCGTTACTGAAGGTCATTTCCAGAGAATTTTTAATTTTGAGTAAAGAATATTATACATATTTAATTTTAAAAATCTAAAAACAAATGACAAGATTACAAGGTACTTGCACAATTTGAGTTTTCTGTCAATCATTTATCCGATTTATGAAATACTGAATTTGTTTTGGTGTTGAGAAGTGACATGACATTTTTTTAGTCATTCTGTACCAAAGCTATTTACATTTCAATATTTTATTAAAGGTACTATGTCCCATTTGCAGGCCCAAAAAATGAAAAAGTTAAATTCCAACTGCATTTGAAAGATAATACTAATTTAGAACTTCCCTAAAACAGGTGGGGCTTGAAAATGTCTTCAAGTGGGAAAATAACGACTATTACTTGTCAAATCGACTTTAGGGCTATAGAGCCCCAAAGTAATAGTCTTGATTTTCAGACAATTGTACCGAATGGTCATACGTTTTATGCTGCGCAAAGATTCAATCAGTTTAATCTTGGCCATCACAAGAAGTGTCATTGATGTAGACAAATGCTCATGTACCCTTTACAACTCTTTTCATGTATGTTATTACCAAAGAAGAAAAAAAGGCCAGTCAGTCACTCAATAGTGTCTGACAGTGAAGTCTAGCAAGTAAATGGGTTTCCTTGCATAATTTGAATATGAGGACACTGCCAACGTTTAAATTTCACAGATAGGACAAACATGACATATTCATAATTCCTGCAAAGTTCTACAGCATTTGAGGTTGGCTGCAAAAGGGACATAGTACCTTTAATATGATGAATGCTTAATAGAAAACTTAACTGTTGTTAAAGTACCTCATATCAGCGTACATATTATATGTGTTAATATGAACTGACAAATCCATAATCAAATAATTCCTGTTTAAAATAATCTGTTTAAAATATTTTTTTTCAAAACTGAAAATTCTCTGGAATGTCATTCTGTAAATGCTTAGAAATAAACGAATACATAAAAAACAACACCAAGACGCCTTTGTTTTTCTTTTGTTGAAAATAAATAAAGTGTATTAATTCCAATCCAGGAGTGACTAACATTAACTTGTTCATCAACAAGATTAAATTCAAACAGGAAAAAAAGGTATTCAGAAAATAACAGGTATTATAATTTACAAAACATTTATATCTAGCAGTGATACACTATTATCGTACACACCCATCACGTCAATTCGCATCCAAAATGATCCAATACCATAAAAAATAACACTTCTATATTCTCTATGTTGTATCCGTCAGCTACGCAGCTACAGGAAATATTTGCCAATGCATAATTCTTTTTCCTAACATCCTCAAAAATATAAAAATTCATTTATACATGTCCATTTTCAGCAAAATGTTACATGTTAAATGTTCATACCCGAATTTAATTCAAAAGCTAGTTGGTCTGAAGTTTGTACAAGTAACAATAAATTGTATTTTAATCTAGCTTAAGTTGTGGAAACATTGCTATCACAGCCGTGTCAAACAACAGATACTAAAATCATTAATTATATTTTCCTAAGATCAGATTTACTTGTCTTAAATCCCTACTGCACCACTTATAGCCACTTGCGCCCTCTATATAGCAAATGGCTAATCGGTGCCTGTTGGTCCCCATGATCCCCTTTTTCTTATGTTAATTGAGAGCTGGTTTGATGAGATAACCACCCGTTAGTGACCTTGCAGGGAGGTCTAATCCCCCTGGCCAAACTAGTGCAGACAGGCTTTAATATAAAAACTCTTAAGCCACTTAACAGCACTAGAAAAGTGTTGCTAAATCAGCTTGGCAAAAAAGTGCAGTAAAATATGATTACCAATTTTCATATTTTGGTTTTACTAGTCTTGATGGTAACATCATGCTTTATCAAAATGTACTCCAAAACTACAGGGATCAGATATCATTAATTAGCACAACCTATGCCCCTGACATAGCAACCGTTTATTGTACAAAATGATAAACAGACAAGACTGATAACAACTTCATCTGGATTATTTACCATGAAACCATTAAAAAATAATAGACAAACCTAGATCTTAGTGGCCACCTGTCTATTTATTGTGTTCATGTATTTTGTCACGAGAAAGAAATGTATGCTGTAGAACCTGTATAGAAAGGTCACCTGTCTACAGTGGTCACTTTCTTTGTTCCCCTTGAGTGGTCTCTATAGACAGGTTTTAATGTATCTGTAAAACACTGCTGTGTATGTCAATTTTATTCATTTTATTTTTTAAGCTGGGATAAATCAGGGCGATTTCCAAGATTACATGGCATTCACTCTCTTCCCCCAACCAGTTACTTCATCTTACACCATAATTTTTCATCATTGTGTAATTTGTTTTCTTCTGATTGTTCAAATTTGAATGTTTTTTCATCCTATTAGAATAATCAAATGCACTTCCTTTCCTTCACATAAAAGTACTGGTCAGTATGAAAATACAATAGAGAGAATACACACATACCGACACTACAGTACAGCTGCAATATGAACTTCAATGGCTTATCGTCTTGTTTCCCCCTTTTTGGCAATTGCAAACCTGAATATGTCAAGCTCTCTAGTGTTTTTCTAGGGAAGGGTGGGGGGGGGGGGGGCGGAATTTTTCAAATGGACTGAAAAAGACAACATTGCCAAAATAGCATAATAATCCATGTAATTTCTATTGTTGGTGATATGTAATGATTTCTTGTTAAAAAGCACTGGAAGGAGGGAAGGGGAAGGAGGGAGGGAACTCCCAGAACTGTAAACAGGACTGAAAAGAGAAAATTACATAAATAGCATAATAATAATACATGTTATTTATGTTTTTGGTGACCATATTAAATGTTTTCTTCTGAAAAAATAATGGCAAAATAGATCACCTAGAGATTATTTCTTACGCATGTAATCCAGAAACATACACATTTTTTTGGAAGTTAGTAAAAGATATTTTACTCTCAAATCTACATCTTTTGAAATAAAAAAACCTCGGCCAAACACGCCATTATTCAAGAATTTTAGTTATCTTCATACACTTTAAAAAAAAAACACACAAAGCCATATTACTCATTACCTAAGAAAGAATTTACTCTAGTTACTTAAGATTGCACATAACTGTAAAACAAACGAGAGAAGAGGAAGGGGCGAAAGTCGAAACAGAGTGAAATTAAACAGAACACTAAGTCAGGCCTTTTCTGTTTCTACCTTGCAGTACAGGTAGGACTACTGTAAATTGTAACAATATGGTACATGATTAATTGTCATAATTATTTTCTTTGCTAACAAGATGAAAACTCACACACACAGACTTATATAACGGCTAAATAATTAAGAATAAAAAGAAGATCCCCCCCCCCCACCCATCCATATTTCTGACCTTATTCTAATTCCTATTCTACTAATGTGAATTGCCGAAAACCTGCAGTTGAGTGAATACAAAGGATAATAGAAATAGTCATAAACCTACAAATGAATAAGTTACAACAAATTAGCATTAATAAGGTACTGAATGAGATTGTTCAAAATGGGAATGAGATACCGTCTCCTTTGGGCATGTGAAACTGCATAGACTCCTGACCGAACTTGAAGCGCACCCTCTGCGTCTCAATGCCGCGGGGCATGGCTTCGGAGGACGCAAAGAGGCCGGGGCCCTCTGGTTCCAGCGGAGGCAGCGGAATGTCAAACTCATCCTCGACATCGATGATGAGATCATCGTCATCGTCGATCTTGGGAAGTACGGGAGGTGATATGGACTCCGATGAGACCTCTTCTTGTCTCTCTTCATGGCAACCTGCCGTGATCAAATTGGGAAGCTGGAAAGGAGCAGGCGCATTCTTGGGCTGAAAGATTCTACGCTCTACCATCGTGTCCGGTTCGGTTTCGGGACTACCTGCGGTGGATTGCTTGCAGGATTCTTTCTTGGGATTTTGCATGTTGTTTTTCTTTCCAGGGGACCTTCTAGACAGGGTTGTTTTGGGAATTGCTGAATCAATGGCTTCTCTGACGACGCCCTGATGCAGATGAGGACTGCGTTCCTCGTCCGACGATGACGTGACGACCTCCTCAATGTCACCGTTTGGGTCCTTCACTCGGATCTTAAGGCGCGGCACCTTCAACAGGGTGGGTGTCAACTCATTCTTGGAGGGACCTCCAGAACTGGCTGCGTCCTCCGACTTGGTCATCTGCCTCTTGCGGCTTCTTCTCATCTGGCTGGCAGATGTCGCGTTCTTCGCTAAGCTTGCGCTCTCGCTCTGGAGCTCCCCGTTGCACTGTCCCCTCGATTTGGGGTTCGATGAACTTTCCACCGGTTGTGATACCAGTTGGGGTATTCCACGGATCGTCAACTTTGTCTTGCATTCAGAAATTCTAGACTCGTACGTCATTATCCGTTTCTGTGTCACTTTCTGCGATTTCCTTTTCTCATGTCCCGTACTTTCCTGAGCTGTACCCCCTCCGTCCGATAATTCGGTGAATTCACATCCAAGGGTCTTCGGTGACGGACTTACATGATTAGGCGTACTGTACACCCCCTCCACAGCGTCAAGATAATCATCATCGGTATCATCGTCATCATCGTCGACTACAATAAAGATATCATCATCATCATCATCGTCTTTTGTCCTACCCCAAGTGCCTGCACTCGCTGCATTCGACTGAGAGTTTGATGATAAATTGATCTCTTCTTTTAGCTTGACCGTTGGTACATCTATGCTATGACTGGAAAAAGCCTTGGTCTCTGCGAGTATAGAGTTTGACATAGTCCTATTTGTCAGGGTCAATGGAGCTAAAAGAAGAGATGATAACGTCCTTACAGGCGATACCGCGGCTCTAGATAATGGCGATTTTCGCGAGGGTGTCGATGGTTTAAAAGATGGCGAAGATGAGGACGAATGAACAGTTGATGATGGGGATACAGACATCCTCCGTGATCGAGGCAATGATTGCGAGAGGAGAACAACTTTCTTCCTTGAGCGGTCGTGGGTGTCGACATGCAGTTCCGTTGCAACCGCCACTGGGGCGCCATCCTCGTTGCCTGAACGACGCAAAGGTGAGCGCAAAGCAACGGATTCCTGGCGTCCAGCAGGGCTGCACAGTTTCACCACATTTGTTTCTTTAGTCCTCTGGACACGAGAAGGGGAGTTTCTAGTCCTTCCCGATTGCCTATCCCTTCTTTGCCTACTGGCTGGTCCCATGACGTCCTCGAGTTTCCGTCGGCTTCGCAACGATCGTCCACTGCCACCAGCTACCAGAACTCTCATGTCTTTATCATACTTGTGCGGCGTGAGGAGGACCTTTGCATCCTTGATTGGGATGGGGTTTGATCCCCTAACCTTGTACCCCTCAGCTAACATGAGTTCAGCATCGCATCTTGAAAGGCATTTCTGCTCAGCTAGGATGTCGACTAGAGCCTCATTGGTAGTCCTTGAGGGGGACAGAGGGCGTCGGTTAGAACGAGGTTTGGTGCTTAGTACTTGTTTGGATGAAGTTACCATGTTGCTATTTGTTGAGCTCAGGCTGCTTTCTGAATCTGCAATTAGGAAATACCACATGATCTGTTAATATAAAGTTGACATGGGTTTTTTCGTTTAAAACACTTAATCTAATGATTTATCTTTTATTTGACTTCTCTTTATATTACAAGTGGTTAGTAGCCAATTGTGCAGAATTACATTCAGAGTAAAGATATTTTAAAATTCAGGACAAGCTTTGTTTTCTACAGACAATAAAATATGTAGATACTTTGAATGCGATTTAATAGAAATTTAGGGCGAGGGTTGAGATGGGGTTCGGGTTAGGTTTAGAAAAGGTATAGGGTTTGTCCATAGTAGAAGCTTAGCAATTTGATTTAAGGAATGGCCCATGAAGCTTTTTTCACCATGGACGTCAGTTGTAGAACCAAATGGACCACTCTGGAGGTCTTGTGGTTCATTCACTTGACTCTCAATCAAAGGCATGAGGGTCCGAATCCCAGCCCGACACAAACACCCTTGGCAAGGCATTAATCCACATTGGCCACTCTCTCACCAGGGGGGTGTTTCACAAAGATCCTAAGTTAGACTTAACAATTATGGAAAGCCGTTAGCATCCTTAAAAATATTCAGTAAAAGTTTTTTTAAAAGGCATAAAATGTTGATTCAAATCATTCATATTTTCTATTATCATGGGAGATTTCATGTTCTTGATGTGGAGTTTATGAAAAGTCTAAAATACTTGAATTTTTGCTTTTGAACCTATTTCATTATAAGACTACAAATGGCTCTCCATAATATTTAAGTCCAACTAAGAGTTAAGTTCGACTTAGAATCTTTGTGAAACACCCCCCCCCCCCCCCCCCCAGGTGTAAACAGGTACCTGGCAATTGCTGGGGTAATAGTAATTGCAGGACCCTCGTGAGGAAAAGCACTGATGCCGATGAGGCAACCCTGAGTAAAGAAAATTATCATTATCATCAATATCGAGGTACAAGGTCGGATTATTGGCTTACCGCTTCTATGTAGGATGTGCTTTGGTGGCTTGTTCTGTTCTTTACCAGTGGCTTTTTTCTGCTTCTTGAGTCGCATGATGCGCTTGTTGGTGTCCCTGAGACTGTACTTTGGCGTTTCCTTTTTCTTGTCCGGTGAGTCCTTGGGTGTGAACGCACCACTCTGCCGTCTGAGAGAGAGAGAGAGAGAGAGAGAAGAAAGAAAGGAGAAAGAGAGAGAGGGAGAGAGAGAGACAGACAGAGAAAGAGAGAGAGGGAGAGAAAGAAAGAAGGAGAGAAAGAGAGGAGTGGAAGAGAGAGAGAGAGAGAAAGAGAGATAAAGAGCAAGATAGGGAGAGAAAAAAAGAGAAGGAGAGAAAGAGAGAGAGAGAGAGAGAGAGAGGCAGAGAGACAGACAGAGAGAGAAAGAGAGAAAGAGAGAGAGAAAGAGAGAGAGAGAAAAGGGGGAGAGAGAGAGGGAGAAAGATAGAGAGAGAAAGAGAGGAGTGGAAGAGAGAGAGAGAGAGAGAGAAAGAGAGATAAAGAGCAAGAAAGAGAGAGAAAAAAAGAGAAGGAGAGAGAGAGAGAGAGAGAGAGAGAGAAAAAGAGGTAATGATAACCTACATTTACATTTATTACAGTTCTTGGCAGGGCTCTTAAACCTGTTCAGGACAGGATTTCTTTTTAGGGGTAAATTAAGCACATTTTGTTCTTCAAATTGCCAACAATCATTTTTGTTTGTATTGCTAGATTTTTAAATGAAATGTAATGTCTCTGGAAACAATAAACATGGGCGAGAGCGTTGTCAGAAAAATGAACAGATTGTCAGTTTTGTACGAAAAAAAAGAAGACTTTGAATCTCTCAACGTGATGCCAATTTAATGATTTTAAGGAATATTTTCCTTTTTGGCATCAATTGCGATATAGTCATGAAACAAATATGGAGTCAATGTGTGCATAAATGTATGCCCTATCTCCTTATGCATCTGTCAAGGACACTTAATCACAAACCACAACAAAAAGTGGAATGCTTGTCGCAAAAGACATAAATATACGATCTGATGCTTGCATCTTACCTCTCACAAGTTTCACACTCGCAGTAGCAGTTGTTCTCCCCGAAGAAGTCTTCTCCGTAATAACAGGTGATCTCTTCCTCCGGCTCTATGTCCCGCAGGATTTGAACGCAAGCTGTGTCGCGCCCTGTGGCCACAAACTTGCAGTTGGGACGGCAATCTAAGAGAGAGAGAGAGAGAGACAGAGAGAGAGGAAGAGAGCAGACGCATAAAAGCAACAGCATGAAAATACATTGAAGTGATAATTACTGATAACAAGCAGAACTTGAAACAAGCAACAACAACATAAAAAATAAAAAAACATGATCACCTGGGTGTTTCACAAAACTTGTCATCAGTGACAAATGACAATTTTTGTTATAAGCTTCCGAAATCCTTGGTTCTGATTGGTTATCAGCAGATTTGTAACTGATTTTTGTCATTTGTCATTGAAAAAAAGCTTTGTAGGTATTTCTTATTACATGTAGAATCATTAGATTACCCGGTATGTTGTAATGATAATGGCTTTGATGAGAACTTTTAAAGGAAAATCCTAACTTATAGGATTGCGGTATATTTGCCTCAGATTCTAAACAAAATCCTGGATTTAACTCATGCTGCACTCATAATTGTAAACCTTTAGGTCAGTCAGGAATTCCATGACTTTTAAGCCGATCACACTTTTGCTTATCAAGATATTTATAATTGGAATTTGAAATGTGAAAAACGTTTTTTCCCCAATGGTTTTGATTAAACTACAGTCTATTGGGGAAAATGAGTATGGAAAGACACTCAAAGATTTTTACTTTTATGAAGCACTTCATGATCAATTTGAAGCACTTTTTTTTTAGGGCTTCAATATTACACCATATCACAGACTCTGATAACACGTAGGGCCATGCATCTCAGATTTTGCATTGTTAAACAATGCCCTTAATAGACAAGTCCTTGAAAAGAAAGCAGAAAAATAAAAAGGAGTAGATTGGTGAAAAATTCAATGAGAAAATTCAAAATAGAAAGTTATGTTTTTTAAAGTTGTATGTAATCACATACAAAGGGGCACATCAAATTGGCTAAATCAGTAGCTTCACTGCGACGTGCCAAACAACTTTTTACAAAATGGAGGGTCTTTTTCAGTTGAGGACCTATAATGATCAACGCTAACCCTAAATACTCATGTAAAATCTGATCCAAACCTAATGGTAAATTAAGGCATTGTTTAACATTGCTTCCAGTTTAACAAATCTGTGATGCATGGCCCTACGTAACGTGTTATCAGTGTCTGAGATATGGTCTAATAATGAAGCCCTACAAAAAATGTGCTTTAAAATGATTATGAAGTGCTTCAAAAAAGTAAAAATCTTTGAGTAACCGGTTTTACCATACTCATTATCCCCAATAGACTGTAATGTTATAAAAAACCGTTGGGGAAAACAGTTTTAGAAATTTTGAATTTCAATCATAAATATCTTGAAAATCAAACATGCATATTTGGCTTGTAAAAGTCATGAGATTCATTTCTGAACAAAAGATTTATAATTATGATTGCAGCATGAGCTATTAAAATCCAGGATTTTGTTTAGAATCAGAGGCAAAGTTACTTAATACCTTGAAGTAAAGGTAAGTAAAACCTGGAGCAAATATCATCTTAGGACAACATGATCTTGGCCGCACTTACCGTGGTTTATAAAGGCGGCAGGGCCGAGCCACAGCTGGGCACAGTTCTTCCTCATTGAAAACATGATGCTGAAATCATTCTCTCCCGATTTGAGGAAAGTGTTCTCCTCAAACTCTGTCAACTCAGCGATACAGCCTACCAAGTTGTCTATCTTCTCGTGCTTGGACCTGTTGTAAAAGAGCAAAAGTTTACTCGTCAATCACAGTGTATCATCTCTTGATTATGTCAGCTACTTTGGGGACAGCATTTTTCCAATTCGTGGTTAGGCTCAACATCTTCTCATTAAGAGCCCTAAAATATATATATCTGGGCCCCGTTGTGCACTTAACTTACCATTGATGATGGTATTTTTGCCATCAATGGTAAGTTTTACGCAACATGGCCCAGACGCATAAAAACAAAGGGTAAAGATTTCTGCACAAATTGTGTCAGCTTTTGTTATATGGCATTGTGTTTGACGCTATACACAACTGGTAATCTAGCTACAGATCTTTGTGATAGGCTGCATAGCCCTTTAAAGATTAAAATGAAGATAAAAAAGGAAAATAGGCCTTAAAATCCTTAAATTTGCAACACGTTGAGTGGTAAAAAATAGATGTTTTCAAAAAAGTTAAATCATCATTGGCATCTATAAATTAATAAATCTTTTAGGAAGCCATGTAGTTGTCACAATCTTCCCTCCTGCACCCTCCGGTGAATATCGAAATCAAGGTTTAATCTCAAAAGCAAATTTGTGTCTAATATGTCTATAAATTAATAGATCTTTTAGGAAGCCATGTCTTACCAGTGACATGTCGTAACAATCTTTCCTCCTCCACCTTCCAGTGAATATTGAAATCAAGATTTAATCTCAAAACCAAAGTTGTGTCTATAAATGAATAAATCTTTTAGGAAGTCGTGTCTTACCAGTGACATGTCGTAACAATCTTCCCTCCTTCACCCTCCGGTGAATATTGAAATCAAGGTTTAATCTCAAAACCAAATTTGTGTCTATAAGTTAAAGGCTGTGTAGCTTGGCAAATACTGGCTAATGCCATCTACCTCTTCTTTTGGACAACTGCACGTAAACGAATTGACTTGATCAACGGTAGTCAGCGACTTAATATCTACATGGTCTGCGTTTGTGAAACAGACCGAAGATCTCCTCACGCTTTGGTTTCGCGTATGTTGCACGCACGTGATTGCTACGGTCACGTCGTCCGTAGTTGTATTATACCTGATTGACCCCGAGTAGGGCCATGGGAAAGACACATAGTCTCGTCAGTCTTCAGTCCCTTTAATAAATCTTTTAGGAAGTCATGTCTTACCAGTGACATGTCGTAACAATCTTCCCTCCTTCACCTTCCAGTGAATATCGATAGCAAGGCTTAATCTCAAAACCAGCGTCTGTGTCAAACATACCCAGGTAACGGAATACCTGTAAAATAATCATACAGAAAAAGAGGATTCACTGGGGTCATTCAATAAATAATAACAATGGTTATGATGATGATGATAACAATAGTAATAACATTAAAAATAATAATAAATATTCATGTACCGGTAATAATAATTTGTATAATAATAATGGAATATAAATAATGAAAATAAAAATATTGACAATATTTATATAGCACACAACATCCATTTCTAGAGATGCCTTTTGCACCTTCAAAATAATTTTGAATATTATGAAGTCATTTAATGAAAAGTAGAAAACATCTACTTTATATAATATACCGGTATGACATATATTCATCATTGTATAAAGCAGTAAGCATGTTGTGGTCTTATTATGTATGGTGTTGTACATTAAGTTTGAAGGGGAAAGGAAAAATTAGTAAGTGTTATTATGCATACACTACTCTCTAAGCTTGAGACTGGTGACTTACATGTTCTTTGAATACTTGTACTTGAAGCTTTGATTTGTTGGAGAGGAAAACGTTAGCCCAGTCTCCCGAGGACATGAGCCTGTTGTAGGCCTTGTCATAGTTCTCGTCGTCCTTGAACATTCGTAAGACGTAACGCAAGTGCTCTGTGCGTGTTGTCACGGGCCGAAATCTGAATCAATTAAATCAAATTCATTTCATTTAGATTCCATCTTTGTATTAAAAAATGTGTAAAAATACATTCATTAAAACATGCAGTTTCATACATAAATATATGGAGCGATGAGAGATAGTCGTGCGACATCAGCCGATAAATTTGTCAGTTAAGTTTCGTCTTTTTTGGAAGGAAAACATTCATAAGAGGACACATTTTGTGAATATATCAACGCCAGAGAGACATCAATTATTAGTTTGAAAATGAACTGGAAGTTTTCCTCGACTAGAAGAATATTCATTCTGGTATAGTGTTTTGTGTTTGAGCTGTTGTATTGTGATAATACTCCTTTCGAATGATTGGATATCACCATAGTCCCACCTGTGTAATGGGGGATATTGACGTCATTGAAACTGAGATAGGTCGATGAAATGCCTATATGGTGAGAAAGTTATTTGACCATATCTTCTTTTTTTCTACTTGAACTATGTACGTATACGATATTGATAAATCATGGCTAAGTAACTTAAGATGAACACATGTAAGGGTATACCAGGACATCCAAACTTTAAATACAAGTTGCCCAAATATATTACGAAATCGAGCCTATCAATAGCTATTTCCCACCTTCGCATATCGTACCTTAACCAAGGAAGGGACACAAATGACACTGAATTCATTGAATGTGAATTGTGCCGCATTCTCCTAAACTTAGAGAAAAATATCTCCAAACACTTTGCCTTTACAGTTGGTATCAATGAAAACTTAATATCTGATGTTTACATTGGAAACGAGGAAGAAGACAGCCATGTTGAACAAGATGATAGTTTGACCAAATGCATGAATAAATCGCAAACAATAGAATGTCTGATAGATATTGACGTTCATGAGAGCCATCTATGCATTTGGTGTGGATCGCCTACAGAGAGCGATTATGATAAGCCCCTGTGTGAATGATGCGTGGCAATTCAAGAGAGACTGGATGCTATTGAATGCAACTATCCTTAATTGAAATTAATAAGAGTGCTCAAGTTAATCCAACGCCAGAATCGAGGAATAGTGAAAAGATTGAATGCGAGAACACAATCAAGCGGAAAATGCAGAATGAGAAGAGCTCCTCTAATGTTAGAGAATGTCAACCGAAAGAAAAAGAGACAACCAATGCCCCTCCTATCCGGGAATGAAAGGTGAATGACCCGTAGCCACTGCCGGACAGCAGAGAAACAATGAACGAGCAAGTGCCTCAGACAACAATTGAAAATCTACAGATGGATGAAAGTGGAAATGACCAAACTCCGAACAAAACCACAAAAACAGTGACTTATCAACTTCAAGACTATACATGTAGGAATAAACAGAGTAAGATCTTTAAAAAAAACACACAAAAGGCTGAAGTATTGTTGATCGGAGACTCAATGCTTCGTAAAATAAACTCTTTAAAGCTAAAGACCAGTTATGGTCATGCGATTGCATTGTGAAAGAAACGTTGTGGAATTGATCAGAAAAGGATGATCATCTAGCAAGACTAGCATTCAAGTATTGGTGTGTATTGCAAGGTTCTGGAATCATCAAAATGATAAGAAATTTGGCCCAGTCTTGGTAAAGTTACAAGCACTGTACACAGAAAGATGTACATGGGACTACACACACGTGCGCGACACGTGCGTTTATCTCTCACACACCAATAGATAAACTAATTTACCAAATATATCAATTGGTAGGCGGTTTCCCGGCAAAATTGTTATCATCATGTATTAGTCAAAACATATTCTTTCACATGATTGGTAATAAGAGCTTCCATTTCATTTTTGAAATTGGGGCATTTCCAATACTGGTCTTTACCTTTAAAACTGTCTCGCTCCAAAAGAATTTGCTGTAAAACACTCCCTGGAGCGAAAGCTGAAGACATATGTGACATTGCAACACAAATTGCCAAAGATCAAGCAGTTACAGAAGCCATTATTCATGTCGGGACAAATAATCTAAGAGACAACCGACCCGACGTGATAGCTACAATGATTTCATTTCAAAGAAATCAAAGTTACTGAAGAATGGTTAGATTATAAAAAGATGAAAAATTATGTATCTTAAAAAATTAAACAAAGTAAAAAAAGAAACTTTTCATTATCAAATTGAAAACTCATGTCATGCAGGAAAGGAACATGGGCAGCGTTGAATAAATTACTTACCTAGTGTTCATCTTGTGTGTGGTGAACTCGAGGTAGGGGTCAAGTATAAGGCTAGTGGCGAGGTCATCATTATCAGCGAGGTCTTTTGCGTTCATCCCTGAGCTACACGCGGGGCCTCTCCCGGGACCAGAGGCCCCACCACCAACTACCATCTCTGCTCAGTCACTCCCTCCTTCTGTGAAACGTAAAAGATGAAATAAAGATTTAAATAATGGTGGATAGAGTAGGCCTACTAAGAGAAAGCAACATAGTTGTTCGATTGCCAAGTCTCTGGGGCCTCTCCCGGGACCAGAGGCCCCACCACCAACTACCATCTCTGCTCAGTCACTCCCTCCTTCTGTGAAACGTGACAGATGAAATAAAGATTTAAATAATGGATAGAGTAAGAGAACAAAACATCGTTGCCCACCTCGTCGAAAGCCTTTTCAGCAAATAACTCGGAAATTGCCGTGTGGTCTCTTACAGTATAGCGGTCACGATTGATTAGTGCAGAGTGCGTAATAAACTCTTTATGTTGCTTTCGTAGAACTCTTATATCACAAATGTTAATAGAATAGTTGTTTATAAATTAGAACCAAGGCTCTTGCCATTTTGTAAATATTATGTTATATAATTCTTCATCTTTTATTTAGTGGAAAATACCAAAGCTTTGTATATAAGCACAGAACATATTTACCCTAGATGTAGAATAGTTTGTAGCTTAAAGAGAAGGTTGAGTTCTGGGAAGAGGTGAAAAATAATTTGTGAGCATTACTCATTCTTATTATGCAAGTGTGGAAGAACATCAGTTAAGACATGTTCCCTGAAAAGCATGGCTATTCAAATGCCTTCATATTCTAAATATGCATGTAAAATCGTAAAAATCGGGGGGCCGGCTTTTTACGCCACGTGTTCGTGTAGTCCCATATACATATTTCTGTGCAAGTGTTTGTAACTTTACCAAGACTTGGCCAAATTTCTTTTCATTTTGATGATTCCAGAACCTTGCAATACACACAAATTCTTATATGCTAGATGTTCAACCTTTTCTGGTCGGTTCCACACCGTTTCTTTCACAATGCAATCTCATGACCAGAACTCAACTTCATCTTTAAGTATGTATTCAAGAAGACACCCAACTACGAGAAGGAAGAAAATGAAATTGAACTGGAAGCCCGACTGCTGAGAACACAGCATTCTTCCAGAATCTCGGGTAAAGGTAAAGGTAATAGTATAGTATTAATGAATGCTTTGAGAGAAATAGTTGTTTTTATACGCTCAAGGGAAGGTTAGAATTGTGCTATTACCCGAGGCGTGCCGAGGGGAATAGCCCAATTGTAACCTTCCCGAAAAGGATCATGAAGTGCCTCAAAAAAGTAAAAATCTTTGAGTGACCGGTTACACCAGTCATTTGCCCCCGAAATGCCCCAAAGAGCCCCTGAAAATCAGAAAAGAGCCCCCATAAATTTGCATAGAGTTCAATGCAAAACAAATTTTAGAGTGTTATTTTTATGCAGGCAAGCTTGAAAAGTAGCCCCCGAAAAATAAATATTATTTTTTTCCCTGATTTCTCCAATAGACTGTAGATCTAGATGTAGATCTAGTTCTGTTGGAAAAAACTGTTGGGGAAATGGGGATTTTGACATTTTTAATTCCAATCATAAATAGAAGGTCTAGATCTACAGCTACTTTTTGTTAATCTATCTTGTTAATCAGACAGACGATCGGCTTGTAAAAGTCATGGGATTCCTGACCCTGCTGACTGACCTAAATAATCGAGTAAAGGTTTATAATTATGAATATGATTATGAATATATCGATCATCGTCTAGGCCTAGATCTAGATCTACATCTAAACCCTGATTGCATCAGAGCGCGAGCTAAATCCAGGATTTTGTTTAGAATCTGAGGCAAAGTCCCTTTCATAAACTGTTACTGATACTTATTTATCCTCAAACAGTTTACAAACTGTGCATCAAATTTCAAAATGGTCCACCTGACGTTCGCGTTAGTAATTTTGGGATTTCCCTTTTCTACCTCAGAGGGGTTCCCTCAAGCGTGACGTCATAAACGTTAGCTGAAATGCATGTTGGGATCTATTTTTAGATTTGAAATGATGGGATTATTATCAAGAAATTTAAAACATTTCAGGAGAAAAGGAACATAATCAATACCATATTGTCATTCCAAAATGTTAAAATGACGGTTTTTCACTTCCCATTTTCTCACAACAATGAAAATGCGACTAAAAATGCCATAAAAACATCAGTGTTGCGAAAGGAAACTTCCGCTAAGCTACAATCCATTCCATACTCACACACACACACACACATATGTCGCGCCCATCGTCAACATTCAAAATAAATAAATACCGGTGTCCGAAAGGCTCCATTTTCATGGTAAAGGAATGATAATAAAACAATTTCAAGCAAAACACACCGATTAATATGTATCTTAATGTCAATAAATCCAAGAAAATCCTACCTGTAACATGCAATTATCTGTAGAAAAGATGGGATTACGGAAATTATATCGTCAATATGTGCATTCGCATTGCACTAACGTTGAACTCGAAAATGGCTGAGGGCGCAGCACGGCTGCCAGTATAGTATTTAAGGAAAACATAGTTCATAATTTGTTTAATGTTCCAAATCTTTGAAATTAGAAAATATCAGCTTCAGATCGATCATAATGTTATTTGTAATCAAAATCTATGATTTTATCTCCAAATCTAAATATTCTGTATAAAACTATGAAAAACCAAATACAGTGCGGATGAATATACTACGCAGTTGTAGGTGAACGGTCATATTGATATACGAGGTCAAAGGTTTTGTTGCAGACGACAAAGTGTACTATACCAAGTCGAAACAAGGACAAATTATAATTGTGATGTAGAAATTCAACAATAAATTGACAAGGAACTGATGTGGCCTTTAGAACATGTGTGCATCATGATTATAACTGCTTACTATATGTCTATGGATCCTAATTAACTGTGTGTGTGGGGGAGGGGGGGGGAGCGGGGGTCGAGAGGTTAGGTAAAACCATTCGCTCTACAAAAAAAGTCCGATGAGTAACATTAATTAATTGATGAGCCTCATTTCTGAGGCAGGATTATAAAATTGTGCATACCCTACTGTATTTTTACTGGGCTACTTCTTCTTTGTAGGCAAACCTATGTGTGTAAATAATATGGTTCAAGGAAGTCCGGCAGCCTTTAGTGCATGTTCGATTTTTGTCAATTAATTATTGTTTTATATATACAGGCCTATAAGTTGGGTAATCATATGATAAGCAGTAATTTCCAGCCTCATTTTTTGTATTTGTTGTTATTCTTTTTTTAGTAACGGCGCCGTTTTAGGAGTTAAAAGGTTTCACGTGTAACTCCAATCCAAAATTCATCAAAAACTAGACACTAATGAAGAAGCCCGCACATATGGAAAACTTACGCGCATCTGCTCTGCGCCTCGTCGCTTATCCTGTTTAGCACGGGGAACGTACACCAAAAAAGCCATGTTTTGATATAATTGCTGGTATTACGGGAAAATGGGAATTTAAAAAAAAATCTTCGGACGGTTTCTTATAATTTGAAATGTCGTCTTAAAAATGATACTAAATTTGGGATTATTCTTTCAGGGGAAACGGGTGCCATTTTCCCCTAAAAGTTTTGACTTTTTCAGCCTGCCTATGGAGATTGCACTGTTTTTCCCCTTTTTTGTCGGGTTTCGCTCAGTCAACCAGTCGGCAAATCTTACACGAGTGACGTATAAAAAATCTTCGGACGGATTCAGAAACCTTGACATCCCACCTTTACGTTGGTATAACGATTGTTTTCATTTGTGGAGGGGAAAAGGGTGCCATTTTCCAACCAATAAAAAGTAGTTTTTCATAGTAAACCAAGGTGACTGGGATAGTGTAGCGCTATAGCTACTCACAACGAGTGCGCCCGTACAATGCACAGTTATAGCTTCAGTGCAATCGCTGTATAGAGGTCAGTGTGTGTATTTAACGCAGTGCGTACAGAGTGTGTGCGTTGCGCTCAAAATCTAGGAGACCGCATCATGTCTATACATGCGCACCCGAATGGGTCATTGCACTCCAACTAGAGGGAAGTCAGTATAATCATTGGCAGAGGGAATGAGTTCGATTTCGTCTACGGTGTGATGGCAAGCCTCTGCTGGTGTAGTCTACCGTAATTTTGCATGTATTTAACTAGGTGAGTTTCATTTCTAATTCTAGTTTGTTAGTGTTAGTAAGTAGTCAACGAGAGCAAGCGCTCGCACCCCCGCTTTGTCGCATTGGACTAGTCCGATCAGTGTACTTTCACGCAAGAGTACACTTGAGCGCTCTCTCTTCGTGAAAGCGGTTGTTTAGTGCTGTATTCTTTTATGCGCGTTTAGGGCTAAAAGTTTTCCATATGAGAGGCTTTGTTTTTCTTCCTCCATACTCAAAGACGGTAGGAGCAGTACATGAGGCGTTGAGGGCCGCGGCCCCAAAATATGCCAAAATATTAATATTATATCAAATGTAAAAAACTATATATTCGGTCATCTCGTTGCCAGGAATCATCCTGAAAAATCTATTTTTGCGAGATGTACAGCTAGCGAGGGAGAAAAAAATAAAAAATTGTGGTATCTATAGCTGGGCCTATCAGCAACTGAAACTATCCGTTTCTAAATGTTGTAAGCGAGCGAGGAGAAGGACACTTTACTATCTCTGAAATGTTATTTCCTCATCAAAATATCCAAAGTTATATTCGGGCATCTTGCGGTTTCAGAAACTTTGTTTTCATGAACATGACGTTATTCCAAAGGCCGGGAGCCAATATATTGCTTGTCCCTTTATAGAGTGCGAAAAAATGCATTTTAAAATAAACGGATACCCATGAATTCTCTCTTTATTTCTCTCTGTCTGTCTCTGTCTGTCTCTCTCTCTCTCTCTCTCTGTCTCTCTCTCTCTCTCTCTCTCTCTCTGTGTGTCTCTCTCTCTTTTCCTGTATATCATTCTTTCACTCTTATCTCCCTTTCTTTTTATTCTCTGTTGTACCGTATACATGAAAAATGCAAACGGATTACTCTAAAGTATTTTTCGCTAATAGTTGAATGCACCTAATTACACAAGATTTTACTATTCAAATACTTACCATAAATTATCACCAATCATTCACATAACGATCTTTGAAAATCATTTTCGAGTAATCCATCTCCTTAATCACTCATTCTCTTTCATTAAATGTTGTTTCATCTCTCTCCTCACACTCACATCATTTTGCTTTATGCCATTCGATTGAAGGGGGCACCCCCCGCGCCTCACTGTAGCCACGCCGCCGAGAGGGAAGACTGATCTTCGAGAGTTATCAGTGGCGGATTGAGAGGGCACAGGGGGCACGTGCCCCCCCCCCGTAAACAATAAGAAAAAGGGAGAAAGGAGAAACGGAGGGGGAAATTAAAAGGAGGGGGAAGGAAGAAAGAGGAAGAGAGAGGAGAGAAAAAGCGGAAAAGAAAGAGAGGACCGGGAAAGACGGAGGAGAGACAAGAGGTAAAAGGATAATAATTAGAAAGGAAAAGAAAAAAAAAGAGGGATGATATTATAAGCCGGTGTATTTTTACCGGAAACTAGGGCGGGGGGCGCAATTTTGTAGTGTGCATAATATGGGGTCCATCTTGCCAGGCGTGTAGCCCCCCCCCTCGAAAAAAAAGCACACGAAGATGAAAAAGAGATGGAAGAAGGGGTAAGAGAGAATTTTTGTGAATTGAAGGAGAAAGGGAAATATGAAAGATAATTAAACAACGATAGAAGAGAGGTACGAGAGCATGAGGAATGCATTTCTTTTAAAAGAATAATGGGATAACAACCAGGGGCCCAAGGAAGGGGTGTGGGGCGACACCCCCACCTGTCAGGATATTGTCGGTAAAATTGTGCTGCTGGGGGAAAATGTAAGGGAAAGGGACTGGGACTGTAAAAGAAAAAAAGAAAAGGAAAAGAAAGAAAAGAAAAGAAAGAGAAGAGAAGAAAGAAAGAGAAAAAAGAAAAAGGGGAACGGAGAGGAATTAAGAAAGGAAAAGAAAGAAAAGGAGAAGAGGAGAAAAGGAAAAAAAGAAGAGATTAAGAAAACAAAAGAAACGAAGGATGAAAGAGAAGAGAGAGAGAGGGGTAAGAGCCCCCCCCCCCCCCCCCACTCAATAGGGTACGCATATGATTGTTCCCCCTTTTTGAAAGCACCCCCTATCTGAGGACTGTCAACATTTCTGGACCCCCTCTTTCGCGGCCTTTTCGCGGGTTTTTCCTGCCTTGGAGACCCCCCTAAATCCGGAACACTGCTCAATGAACCCCCCTATCTCAGGACATGCAGACCACCCCCCCCCTCCCTTATCTCAGATAAGCTGTCATTACTGGTTGGCTCACACACCCAGGGAATACCCCAAAGAACTCAGCCTGCATTACGTACAGACATTTAGCACATGAAATACACACACAAATTCTGTGCTCGTGTTTTCATTTATACCTTGTAAGAATAAACAAAATCTGCAAATTAGTTCTATACTCACTTATGTGCATAATATATCACCACCGAATAATTACTTTAGTGCCTGATAATATATTGAGACTTAGTTAGAAATAAACCTTCCATTTAATCTTAACTGACATATCACCTGTACCTGCATGATGTGTCCTTTCACATACTAATGTACCTGTCATAATAAATGACTTATGTAATATCAAACTCTGTAACTAAGTACTTTATCCTCGTAAAGATACTCTGAAATAGATTTAACGAATCAGTATAAGTTGAACAAAATTGTATTTTACTGCTATTTTATTTTAGGTGTCACCAATTGTCACTAAACTAAAGTACCGATTTTTAGTGAAATCAGTTGAGCTTTGTACAGTGATGTTTGAAATGTTGAGAATTAATAGAATAGGTTCAATATACACAGGACACAGCCAGGATAGTAATGCAGATGTGTGTGAATTAGGGTAGACTACGGTACAAAAGGCTAGTCTACATCAGTCCCGGGATTTGATCAATTTTCTATGTTCAAGATATTTTATAATCCACTTTTTTATTATTCCAGGAGTCCAAAGAGATATGAGAGAAAAGAAAAAACACCCCCTTTTTAAAGAAATCTCCGGATGAAAAGTCAAATACACCCCCTTTTTTTAGAATTCTCGGGCCGGACTTTGTGGCACGAAAAGTATCCCTTTACCGGACATTTTGGTAACACGCATGGTATCCCTCCGTTCTCGGAGTGGGGTGGGGGGGGGGGGGGAGGGGGGGGGGGGGAGGGGGGGGGGTGGTAAGAGCCTGAGAGAAGAGAGTGGGAGTAAGAGAGAGAGAGAAGGGGTGTTGGGTAGCACGTTGAGGGGGCAAGAGAGATACGCATAGATAATTATGTTGCTGTGTCGGTATTCTGCTCGAACCTCGTGTACTATTATCAATGCAGAAGTTTTTACTAAATTCAGACAAGGACTTAAAGTAATGATTCAATGAAACGTCCAAGCTTCCGCGCTTCGCGCTAGAGTGGCAAAATGAACTCGGACAAGGATTAAGAGTCAAGAACGGTACAACGAATCGTCTTCTTTCTCTAATAATTAAATGAAACGTCATAGCTTCTGCGCTTCGCGCGGGAGGGGCGAAACAATAGTAAGAGTCGGGAACGGTACAACGAAGCGTCTTCTTTCTCTAATAATTTAATGAAGTGGCAATGCTTCTGCGCTTCGCGTTGGAGGGGGGAAACTGAAAAATAACTTAGTTCCTGGACCCGGGTTTATGGGGATAAATTTGTAGACATATTGTTGGGACATTGGCATTATATTTGTCGGTAATTGGTGGCTAGTTTTGTCTAAATCGGTGGCCTCTACAGGCCCCACTAAAAAGATCTAGCGACGCCCCTGCAACACAGTTTATACACTCGAGATAATGTTTGCAAGTAATACTGGTGAGGTACTAGACCACCGTCTTTGTGCACTATGCAGCAACGAAGCACAGGCGCGTACGCAGGGGGGGGGGGGGGGGGGGGGGGGGGGGGGTTGGGGGGTTAACCCCCCTCTTTGGTATTTTTATGTGTATAAACCCCCCCAAAAAAACCTAAACCCCCCCCCCCCCCCTTTGGATTTTTTTTTTTTTTTTTTTTTTATTAAAAAAAAATAAAAAAATAAAAAAAATAAAAAAATTATCCCCACGAATGACCCTAAAACAGGTGACCTTACCCCCCCCCAACGGAGCAAAATGTCAATTTTTCAAATTTCGAGGTCAAAAAAAATAAATAAATGTGTCCTCTTACCCCCCCCCCCCCCCCCACCCCCCCCCCCCCCCCCCCCGCTTATTCAGCGGTCGGCTGAGTCGTTGCGAAATTTTCGGCCCGATTTATGAATGTTAAAACCCCCCCCTTGAAAAAATCCTGCGTACGCGCCTGACGAAGCATAACGTCTCGCGACGTGACAGATCACTTTCTCTAACTTCTAACCCGTTCAGAAGACATTAATGCGCCAAATGTGGTTCTCAAATTGCAAAATATCCTTACTCAAAGAGGGGGTTCTGACCCCCTCCAAGACCCCTCTTGATCGCTCCGTCTGAGTCGCCGCGCTGACGCCTCGCTCCATCGTTTTTCATTATATTTCACCCCAAGCGAGTTTGTGCCCAAATTCCTGGATCCGCCAATGGTCATATACGCCCGTGAACGTTTCAGCCTCCAAATTATGAAATAGCATGATTTTGCCCCGGGGATTTTGCCCACCCATAAAAATGGTATCAAAAGAAGCGGTAGAGGTGATTTGCTAGAATTATATATAGCAGCTTCATTCTTAAACATTTACAAGCAATTAAATAATATTGTGTACATGCATGTTTTCTGATTGACCATATAACGAGGCTGATTATTGTAATCCCCCTCCCAACTCCGGAGTCGGAAGGACGTACTGCAATGGTGTTCACAAACTCTCCAATAAAGGGGTACTTTTCGCGCGACAAAGTCTGGCCCGACAATTGTATATAAAAAAAGGGGGTGGATTTGAATTGTTTTTTCTCTCTCTCAAATAAAAAAATGGGGTTATAAAATATATTGAATACATTGAGCAGTGTTCCGGATTTAGGGGGGTCTCCAAGGCAGGATGAAGGGGGTTCAGAATGTTCATTTGCAGTCCTGAGATAGGGGAGGGGGGGGGGGGGCGTAGACCGAAAGCTTCAGTGAGTTCAGTCTCTGATATCGACGGTTGTTCCGCTGAGATTGCATCTGACTCTGACCGCCTCTGTCAACAAATGTCAGTTTTATTAAAGAAATGACCCATATCAGACAGGGGGGAGGGGGGGGGGTTCAAAGGGAGGGAACAGGCATACGCCTACCCTAGCTAGAAAACACTTGGGGTGGCGGGGTGGATTGAAGAAAGTTATGAATTTTGAGATAATAATATGGGGAATTTCAATGGGTCATTTCTATTCCTTGTACCCAAATTCCTCATAGTTCTCAAGCAGCGCAGGCGAGTCACTTTGCGCCCCAGCTATGAATATTCATGCACGCGCACATGAGGTCGAGGTGAGCGCTGTGCATGTGCATGTGACGTTGAGAGACGTCCTATGTGCGCGTGCCATATCGCAGCGCAGCGCCAGTGCTAGTGGAGTAGTAGTCTAGTTCTGGACCCTATATAGATTTTTGTAATTCGCCGACTATAAACGTTAAGCCGATTGATGGCGCGATCCTTATTGGCTGCGATATCCCCGAGAACCGCGCGAGATAGGGTCCAGTCAAATTGCTACAAGCTGACGTCATTTAACGACTTTCCCTGAGATTTTTCAGGGAAAGCCATTAAATAAGCCGCGCCCCCTAGCCAAAGTAATAGTCTTTGCCTTGCAGCATTTTGAAGTAGTATTGGGGAAATCTGGTTTGATCTAGTGATAAAATGATTTTATATTCCTTAAAAAAAGTGCTATGTTGCATCAGAATTAATCTTAAAAATTAAAATTAGATGTATAATGACCATTAAAACTTTCTCTTTTAACATTATTTCCTCTAAAGATACAATAAGGTCTGAAAATATAAACTACTGTGTTATATACATGCATAGTGTCTTATAAGTCCATGGTGCACACGCTACAGGGCTAGCTACACGTACTCAATAGCGGCATTGCATATCCAACTTCCAAGTTTTCGAACCGTTTGGTGATTACGATTTTGACACTATTTCGGGTTGGTGTACTTAGTGCACCTGTTTTATCTTGAGCAACATTCAAATTACGAAAGATGTACAAAATCATTCGTGAGGCCTACTTCTTTTTTCGTTTTCCAGAGTTATACGGGAGTTATACTCAAAATTTCCAATACTCTCGTCACGTGGATTTGTCTTTTTTGTTGATCTGAGATTATCATTTAACTGCTCTATTGTGATTGATTGATTGATTGATTGATTTGTATTCGACAAGCTTCAAACATACAACAATATACAATAATAACAGATCAAAAATAAGTCAGCTTGAACAGGATAACCCACGAAAGCTCGAGAGCTTATTTCCAGTGGGGTCCCTTACATACATGTATAACATTAATAAGTTAAAATAGTAATATTTACAGACAGATAAGAAAATTAAAAGAACTACTTATTAAAGATAATAATAATAATAGCAACATTAAACTGACGATAGAAATGATATTAAGTACAAGAAGAAAAAGAAGAAGGAGAAGAAGAAAAAGAGGAGAAGGAAGAAGAGGAAAATAATGATGAATTTGTAGAATCTCTATAACGTACAAAACATAAGTATATACAACATGAAAAAGTATGAACCGACAGAAGAATAAAAATTCAATCATATAACATGTCATTCACTTCTCTTCTCTGACTGTCAAGTATTAGGTATTCCTTTAATTTCCTCTTAAAATTATCAGTTTCCTATTTCTTTTACACCATTGGGAAGGGAATTCCAATGTTTTATGGCATTGTAATAAAACGAATTTCCAATACTACCTACTCTTTCTGGTAAGTTAAAGTTGAATCGGCTATTTCTTGTATTATAATCATGTACGTCAGTAACAAGATCGAATATAATGATTCGACCTAGTATGATATATTTTATGCACGTGATGCAATACGAGTTGTTTTTATCTTTGGTCGACTTCAAGAAAACCAGCTTTAAAAAGTTCGCTGTAGCCAACATAAGTTCTTGGACCAGAACAGTTGATAAATCTCACCATTTTGTTCTGTATAATATTCAACTTCTTTTGATCTCACTTGTTTATGTTACTATACCATGCAGGGTTAGCATAGTCAAATAAACATTGAATAAGAGCAAAACAGAGTTGCGTCTTGCTTTTAAATCCATACAACTTTGATATCTGTACAAAAATTTCAGACGAGAATTTGCTTTTTTTACAACTGATTTTACTAAAGATGAAAATGAAATTGCGCTAGCCAACTCAATGCCTAAATACTTCACAGACTCTTTTCTCTTGATTGCTTGATTATTGTGTGTCACTTCGGAATTCAAATGACTTTTTAGAACTACTTTTAGAACAAAATAAAATGCTTTCTGTTTTTCCCAAGTGTAAAGAAAGTTCATTATCAATCATCCAATCGACACACGTATAGACAGCTGTTCACTGAGCTTTTCCTCAATATATTGAAGATCAGGATTTGAATAGAGTAGTACCAAGAAGTTACCAGCTTGGCAGTACGCTGTCATCTGCGTACAATAATAGTTTGAAGTCTTTTATACATGAAATACACATATGATTTATATAACTTGAAAATAGAATTGGGGCTAAAATGCTTCCCTAAGGAACACCGCATTTTATAGGCATTAGTTTGGAACGAATATCATGAATGGCCACTATACTTGGTGTCGATTAGATAAGTAGGATCTGAACCAATCTAAAATTGCCTTATCAAAACCCATTAGTTGTAACTTCTTCAATAAGACGCAATGATTAACTGCATGTATCAAAAGCTTTTTGCAGATCAAGGAGCACCATACCAACAAAGTGCCCTTGGGAATTTTCTCTCCTCAAATAATCAGTCAAATGAATTAGACATGTTTCAGCCGAATAATCATGTCGAAAACCAGATTGAAATTCATAATTATGATTTATTTTACCAGTAATGGATGACTCCGCGTTGTCTCCGTAACATATTTCATCCTACATTCTAGCTCAGTTTATAATTGCAGTTATTCAGACTTATACTTTGGAGATGTACTTTCTTATTAGAAAATTCCAATTACAGGTTCAATTCAAACACATTATCAGATGTGTGAAATGCAAGCCATTTCTACGCAACTTTCATGATTTTTTTTGTTTTAAAATGGAATACCAAAAAAAAAAAGGAAAAAAAGAAGATAAAATTGAAGTTTGGTTCAATGAAATTGCTCATGCAGAGGGAGGGGGGGGGGGGGTGGGTACTCCTCTGTACAAGAAGATTACATACTTGCCACCACTAACTGGAAGACTTGTAGGGTCATTAATTCATAGAGGAATAAACACAATGATAACATGCCACTGCATGGCTTCCTATGATGACAAGTATTAACATGTCATAAAATGGATGATTATGACTTGCTTTGCAAGTTATTTTTAAGGAAATCATAAAGTTGCACAAACCAGTATTATATAAGTACTATAATTATGAAGGGAAACATAAATGTAGGTTAATGATGGGTCATGTAAGGTCAACTTTTAATCAGCACTTCTCCCTTTTTAATTTCCTTTTTTTTTTCCCTTCTCCTTGTCTTCTCCCGGCATCTATAGTGTTTCTTAATTATTCCGCCTCTCTGTCTTCCGGCCCCCTTCTATTCTTGCATATGTCTCCTTCCCCTTTTATTCCCCTTTCTCCCACTTCCCCTTCACCTCCTCCCTTTATATCGAGTATGCAGTTCACATTTTTTACATGCGAAATTTCCTGGAAACTTATGAAAAAAGGCACTTCGAATTTTGATATAGGGTTATAACGTTTTTGAATAGAATGCAATTTGGGGAAGAAAAAAAATCACCCCAAAATCATGTTCTTTTGCTTAAAATTGCGTTGTTAATTAATTTCAATTCCGTTGAGATTGGTATAAAAATGTAGATAATTTGATCTACTTTAATATGACACGAAACTCATGGTGGTTCAAGGTTCCCTTGAAATATTATTAACAAAATACGATTTTTCGTCAAAAGGGCCAATAAAAAAATAAAAAATCTGAAATATGCTTAGTTTGATAGTGGCAGGCATCTCAAAAACTAAGCATGGACCTATATAAGCATGATATTTGACTTTGACCCTCTGGAACTATATCAGCGTGCTGAAGGTCTAGTCTATCGTCATAAACGCATGCTGATAATTTCACCAAAAAAAAGTGGAAATATTGATTTGATATCTAAACAAAATATATTTAAAATGACAACAATAATGCACAATAATTATTTAAAGTTATATATTTTCCAATATTTATCAATTTCCAGTGCACGTCTTTAAAAATGACGCTTATAGCTTTGTAATAGGGTCTTGCAAATAGACAACGTTGAATCATGCCGAACGCTAAATGAAAGCGTTTCGTGCAGCGAAGTATAGTTAGCTAGGAATCTGTGCATAAGGCAGGGGAGTTCGAAATGTCACATAGCACACAGCAGTATGTGTATGAATATGCTATTGGGCGCTATCACTCAATTACGTAATAAGGCTTGATCTTTTGACCCTGTCGCAAGGTCGCTAGATTTTTGTCTGGCATCGCGAGCGAAGTTTGATTGACGGCGACTTCATGAATATTTATGAATCACTTGTGTGTGAACTTTTGACCCTTGACGTCAGCTTGTAGCAATTTGACTGGACCCTATCTCGCGCGGTTCTCGGGGATATCGCAGCCAATAAGGATCGCGCCATCAATCGGCTTAACGTTTATAGTCGGCGAATTACAAAAATCTATTTATAGGGTCCAGAACTAGACTAGTGGAGTAGTAGTGCAGATCGAGCTGAGCTGATCTGAGTCGCCAAAGGTCCCCAAAAGCCAAGGTGAGCTAATAGACCATAGACTAAATCTAAATAAAAAGATAAAAATGTATAATTTTATGTTATTATGTGTAATGGAGAAGAGAGAGAGAGAGAGAGAGAGAGAGAGAGAGAGAGAGAGAAAGAAAGAGAAAGAGAGAGAGAGAGAGAGAGAAAAGAAAGTGAAGAGTAAAATTATTATCTGACACCGGGGATGCAGATCTAGACAGTGCAGTGCAGTATACTCGGCCCGGGTAAGAGCGATGGATGGGTCAGTTTCCTGCCGAGTCGCTCCGTGAGCTTTGAGCTGGATTCCCATCGATACATGCTGCTGACTCAGCTCAGCTCACGACGCGACGTGCATGTAGTTTACGGTTTGAGTCTTGGATAGATCTATATAGATCTAGCTTTGGAAGTTCAGAGCTAGCAAAATATGTTTAGAACCCAAGATCTTTAGATTATAATCATTAATATACTCCAGTCTAGGCCTTCAATCCATGAATTTATTAAAAAATATTTTTTCTAGTCTGATTGTTTGAAATTGAATATATGGTGTCTTTCATTAAGCAAATATAAAAAGAAATTTAATGTGTGCATTTGGGTTTTGGGGCAATTGGGTACAGTGATACTGATGGGGCTCGGTTCGCTTTTGTTCTGTCTACACTAGACTGTCTAGAGCGTGACGTATCTCATGAAACCATCAGTGAACACAAGCATCATGGTCTTATTAATATTAATTTATTTAGAATATTCTGGATGTTTTTACTTATCTGGCCAGAATCTGTAGACTTACCACAGTGAGTGCTATCTGTCATTTGCTATCAATCACTTATTTTTAGTGTTTAAAAGTTTAGAAGAGAAGAATGGAGCAAAAAAAATAGGTGGAAGAGGAGGAGGTGAGAAGAAAAAAAAACACAAGGGAGACTTAACATAACTAACTGCAAGTAAATAAAAGTAAGTAAGTAAAACTGCACATTAAAGTATATACCGGGTAGAGAGTATATCAATTCTGATTTGTATCAATGGTTGTTCTTGTGTCTCATGAGCCTACGTATCTCTCCACTGGCCGCCTCTAAGATGAAGGTTGAGAGATACATCAGTTTCCCATATCGGGTTGTCAGGTTTGTCAGATTTTAAAGCATTGGATGTACCCAATCTAAGCTCTGTTTCATAAAACTTGTCATCATTTACAAAAATAATCACAATAACTGTTATAAGCTACTGACATGTTTACATTTGATTGGCTGTAGGCAAATTTGTTGTGTAAATGTTACAGTTGTAATCATAGGGGGTGCTCCAGGGGTGGGGGGGGGGGGGGAGGGGATCATGTACCACAAAATTGCCCCTTTTACAAGTATAAGTGCCCATTTTTCTCTCTAATAGGTAATATAGGTAATATAAGTGCTCCGTACTACCTCTGATGAGTCATAAAGTGCCATCTTCACCTCTGATAATTGCCTCCTTTTAGTTTGACAACTGCCCCTTTCCTTTGTAATAATAAAATGTCCCTTCCCCTTCTTATCAGTGGGCCTTTTCATTCGACAAGTGCTTCTTTTCCCCAATTTAAGTGCCCCTTTTTTTGTTGACAAGTCCCCACTCTTCCTTTCAAATAAGTGTCCCTTTTCCCTTTTAATAAGAACCCCTTGATCGTCTATTTTCCTTTGTAATCAGTTTTAAGTTCAAAATGAAACATGCTATTTTTCTAATATATGTCCTTTTCCCCATCTGATAAGTACCCCCTTTTCCACATTTTTCATGAGTCCCCCCCCCCCCAAGCTTGCTCGCTACGCTCTCTCGCATCATTTTGAAATGATACGTAATTGTCATGCAGCGCAGTAGCTAGATGGCAGCATGCAGCAGAGAGGGAAAACAAATCGCGGGCCTTAGACGGATCATGTGATATTCGCATGCCTTAGATCACGTGATATTTTCCTCTCTGCCCCCATCTATAGTCTACTGCGCTGCATGACAATTACGTCTCATTTAAAAATAATGGCTAGCTGAACTCGATATCGAGTACGTAGCTCATGAAATATCGTTATTTCTGTAAGATATTATGAATATCTATAGTATTATTACTCAAATCAAATTATTATGTTACTGTAATTTTGTTGAATTAGAGTCCCTTAGAGTCTTACGTGATGTTTTTTGATTGGTTTAATGCTCATTGTTCCGATCAGGTCGAATGACGGTGTAGGGATGTAAACATGCATATCAAGCTTGACTCGTAACTTCAGCTTGCCATTTTACACACATTTTTAGAACGAACGAAAGGAACTTCGATGTTATTTCAAGAGCTTTAATTTATTTTCCTTCATCAAACTATCAAGGGTAAACCATTATGTTGTGGATATATTTTGACAATTAAATTAATGCCTTTAGTATTATGATTTAATTGTAATAGTCTGATCAACATTTTAGTCTTGTGTGTGGTACTTTCTTGCTCTGTCTTCAGTGGGTCATATTTCCACCTCCGTTTCTGAACGCATTTGATCGGTATCACGAAGTGTGATTCTTTTCTTGCAGCCTCAATTTTAGAGCGATAAAAACACCTACCGTCAACTGAAACAATATCCATTTATTTTTTAAAGCATCTTAATTTAATTCAATTGATTATTTTTGAAAGCAGTAACTGTCTCTTTCGTCGCATTATTAGAACAGCAACTTAATCTTAACTCCCGCCGCTGCATGCACACAATTTTTAGTGTCAGTGGTGAAAATTTCGGGTACTCGGTCCCCGCCCGAAATTTTCAAGTCAAACCCGGGTTCGGCAAAACCCGTGATGACTCAGGCCTAATACCAATGTCTAAATTTTTTATATATTTCGCTTTGAGACTCCCTTTGTAAGTGCCACTTTTTTCAAGAAAGTGCCCTTTTTTGCTTGTGCCCCCACCACTTTAGAAGACAGTATTGATGATAAGTATATAAAACAGGTCCTATGACTATTTGTATCTTTACAGACACCGTACTAAGTTCTGTTTGAAGACCGATGAGAACCGGCTTTGTTCAGCATAAAATTCATCGTCTTTCATTGTTAGAAGTTTAAGTTCCTCATGCTTTTGCTGAACTTCATTCCAATCATGAGCCTGCAGAGGTCATTTCTGGGGAGCAGAAATGGAATATGGTAAAGTTCCAAGTACAGTATAGTCTGATTATGGTACAAAGAATACTTTTGTATTGCACGTTTTTGTGATAATCTTAATGAACTGCGGTCAACCACTAGTGCGTTGTGAAACATAGTGTATCATAGTTTATAGCTGTTTGGTCTAAGGCCGGTTCGTCTACTACCCAACTTGTCAATATGGTCTACACCCAGTTCGTCTACCATCCACATGGTACATTCATGTATATCAATAATTTTGTCTACAAATCATATGGTCGATTCAAGCTAATACTGGTCTAATCTCCAATATGTCTACTTCCCATTTGGTCTATTGCGCATTTAGTCTAATTTCCTGTCGGTTTAAATCCCTGTTTGTCTAATGCCCGTTTTGTCTTCTATCCATATGGTTTTATAATCATTTAATTAAAAATAATAATACTCACCAAAAGATTTGGTTGTAGTCTTGTAGACCGTGATTGCCCATGCCTTAAAGATTCACGAAACTGGAAACCGATAACTCAACTGGTCTGTTGTTTGAGAGGCACGGATAGATTTGAAATGAACGGTATTCAAATAAAAGAATGATAAGGGACTATACTAGTCTACAAAATAACTGACAAACTATGTTAATCAAGCATTATGTGGCTATGCAGAGTGGACTAGGTCAAGTTCAAATTCAAATTCAAATTTAAATTTATGTCTTTCATTAAAGAAAAAAGAATGAATACAGAGCAGGTGGAGTGAGGACCAGCATGTTTGGTTGAAGTTAGGGGTTGGTTATAAGATTTTGAAGTTGGAATTGTTTAGAAAGAATAAAGCTCCATATAAATGTTTATTATTGTCTTTATTCAGCACTACACTTTACAGGAAAATGAAGTCCAATGTTGAAATAAAGGCCAGATTGCAGGACCCTGACCGCCTGAGGGCACTTGCCAAAGAGCTTGCCAAGGAGACGGACATCATGCAACAAGTTGATACCTTCTTCAACTGCAAGAATGGAAGATTGAAACTACGAGAGATTATTGTAAGTTGAACTTTATTAAAGAGAAGGTTCATTGATTTAAAAAACTAACTTTAATGTCATTATTGCAAAGGTGACACTTTGATAAAAGCCCTACTTTGATTGGCCAAGGTTATCAAAAGCCAATGCTTGGAAACATTCGAAGTAATGATTATTAACAATGACAAAACGCTTAGATACAGCCCCGACATAGCATCTGAAAAGCTCTCCGGTCGCTGCTGAGAAATGACGTCACATGTTGAACATGATGTGCACAAGCAGACGATGACCCATGACATCTCACACAATTTCAGTGCCTGTTTTGTCATCTTTTCTTCAATTATTTCTCTTACTTTAATACCCTCAGGCGAAATGCTTAATCTGTTGCCTCACTCTAAACCCTGTGCATGGTATTATTTTGATGAAAAATGCAAGGATACAAAAAAATAAGGAATCCGTCGCTTGTAAACAAACTAAGACGACATTGTATTTTCAGCTGCATACACCGCGGCATGTTCGGCGTTTCAAGAGGGAACAAATGACGTCCATGCTATCATTCCAGAGGTTTTTTAATTTGAAAGTGTTAATTGTTTCTTTGATTGTTCATTAACCCCTATCCTGTGTATTTACAAACAAAAGAATTTAGTTATCAGAATGGGGGTCATATCCCTTTTTGAATGGTGTAAAATTCCATCAGGTTTATATACACTAAACTCATTATAATTTGAGAAATAAAAGCATTGCAATTATGTTCATTGTTTATGGGATGTCGTCTGCTTGGGCAGGGTTGGTTCATATTGTGACGGCATTAAAACATTGTTATTTTTCCGGCGAATCTCTCGCATATCCCAGATGCTATGGAGTTTTTTTAATTTGTATTTTATAAATCACCCGATATGTAGTTGACCTAAAACTTGCATGATGGCCATCTGTTAGCTTACCAGTTTCTAGTAATACGCTATTTGCCATATTTGTGATTTTCTATGAACCCGCACTTTAAATTGAGGGCCCTTATAGAAGAGAATTGCCACCTTCTCATGTTATAAACCGACTGCCCTAAAAGGGGAAACCCCTGTGCAGTGGTCCACCTGCACATCTCAATCAATTTTACATGGAGGAGGAGGAAGAGGAAAAGGAGGAAGAAAAATAAGAAGAAGAACAGGAAGAAGAAGGAGGTGGAGGAAAAGAAGAAAACAAGTAGTAATGCATGACAAAGCAGGTGATACATTTTTCATTTACATGTACATGTAAGTTTGCATGAATTGTGTAGGAATTCAGATGAATTACTTTGGAGGAATCACAATACACATGTACTGATCACTTTACATGCTCTTGATTCAAAGTGAAATACTGCCATCTATAGTTGATTCATGTGAAGGAATACTTCTTTGATTTATGAGTCTATTACCAAATCAGGGAGGGGAAGGGGAGGGGGAGAAATTTGTATTACTCATAAAAAGCATTTTCAACTCTTCCGTTATGTTGTTTTAAAGATGCAGTTTTTTAAGAGTTTTTATATTTTGTTTATACATGTACTTTTACATTTTTATTTTATTTTATTAGAATCACCCTTCCAGGCCATCTAAGTTGATCGCCTATATCCGACCTGATCAGGATGGACCAAAACAATCCAAGTATTCTATCACAGAAGTGGATGATGCAGAAAGCCTTCAGGTGAGAAAGAGAGAGATGAGGGAGGGGGAGTTGGAAGGAAGGAGGGGGCGAGGGAGAGAGAGAGGGAGGGAGGGAGGAAGGGAGGAGGGGGCGAGGGAGAGAGAGAGGGATAGAGAAATGGGTCATTCCATGGGGTTTGGGAATTTTTTGTGACGTACTATAGTATGGTATGGTATTAATTGAATCATGCATCACAGTTACAGAATTGCACATGGATATACATTGCATTTAAAAAACAAGGGTACAATTAAAAACAACTTATTTACTTAATTATAAGTACATGTACATGTTTATCCTTAATTTTGTACCAAATGTAAAATAAAAGCTAAAATATGAACAAGAAGGAAATGGGGAATATGTACCTAAATAAAATATGAAAGTGAGGAAGAGAGAAGGGAAAGATGAAGAGAAAAAAGGTTTAAAAAGGGAAAGAGAGAGAGAGAGAGAGAGAGACAGAGACAGAGACAGAGAGGAGGGGGGGGGGGGGGGGGAGAAGAGAGGGAAGGAAAGTAAGAGAAAGAGAGGATAAGAGACTGAGAGATATAATGAAGATAGAGAGATGGAGAAAGAGAGAAAAAGAGAGAGAGAGAGGGAGAAAGAGGAAGAAAGATATATATATATATATATATAGAGAGAGAGAGAGAGAGAGAGAGAGAGAGAGATGAAAGGTAAAAAGTACCAAAAGTGAGAAACCATGTCTCCTATCAACCAAAACAATGATTGCTTTAATTCAGTTTAGCTTAAAAAGCATAGCCAGCTATGTTTAGAAGAACTCTAGCTTCACGGTAGATCAATATTATAGACCTTAAAGGTATTACAAAGTTTTGGGAAAATAAATTTGAAAATTGGGTGGATAGTGATTCTTTACAATTTTGATATATTTGGATGCCCCTGTGGATGTATTAAAAGCACTAGAAAATTTAGCCCCTAAAACACTTCTGCTTTCGAGAAAAATTGAATATAAAAATTTACTGGTGCTCCTGGTAAATTTTGATAAATTTCAAATAGCGCCTACGGCTGGCCAATGGTAGCTGCGACCATGAAAATCTCAGAATATGTAGTTGTGATATATAATTTCCAAACGCCTACGGGAATAGCTAAATCGGTCGATTTTAGTCAAGAAACATTGTTTTATAGCTTAATTGATATATTGACCTTGAGAGGTTCTGCTATACAACATAAAGAGTTTATTATTTACAATTTCATAACTTTAGACTCGATTTCAACCGGGACGACAATCACTGAATATTGTAGGATCGCATATGCTTCCAATATGTTCATTTGAACCGAATTCATGACCCCATACCAAAACTGTGTATTACCTTTAAGTTTATGTAATGTTATATAAATATGATGTCCATGTAATGCTGGTAAAAAAGAAATGCATGTTTAATGAGCAAATATTTTGAAGAGAAGCAACTGATACAGGATTGATTCTGGCAGGGCACTGCTATATATTCATTGCATAAAAATCTCCAACAGATGATTTCATCTTATATGTATAATGTGTAGTAAAAGATCTTATACCAACGTTACATGGACATCGTCATATTTTGTGCCCCAACCGCATGGAATGGCCCAAATAGAAAATGGAGACAGATCAAAATGGTCCAAACTGTGAGGTTACGCCAGGTTGTAGTTAAAACGAGTGCTTTCCCTGGACCGTGGTTAACTTTGAATAAACATTGTTTTAGTCCTGTGTGATCATTGTTTATAACTTCGAGATTTTGCTAGCTTAAATTTAAAACCATGACGGATCTCTTTGAACATTCAATTCAATTAAATACGATTCAATTTCATTTATTTATTATCCAACAATGTAAAAACACATAAAACAGTCATAAATACGCAAATTGGCAAAATAATAGATGAAAGGATACCTTTGTAAAATAGAAAAACACCTGAACATATCATATGAAAATGATGACAAAGGGGATACAAATAGAACATACACATTAAATACCCTATACAGAACCACCCCCCCCCCCCCCCCCTTCAGCAACACTTACAAATTCAGACATAATGAATAAAATAAATTTCTATTGTAGTCCGGTAGTGCATTAAAAACATCAGCTCTGCAAACCCAAACAATGTGGGTTTACACCAAACACTGGATTTCGCTTCGGACCACAGTCGGACATCTTATGAATTTGTGCTCCCGAGAGGAAGGGGGTGTTATTACGTGCCCCTTCCTGAAGTGGGAGTGGCGCAGAACATCCCCCATCTCTGGCTCCAGTACCCTAATTGAATCCACCTGTTTGTAGTGAGTGGACTGTCCCTGTGAGATAGAGAGGGGGCATGCCCTCTGAGGGATGGAGAGAGAGAGAGAGATAAAGTGGGTTCAAAGAATAAAATAAGAAAGCAAAAAGAGATGGAGGAATGAGGCAGAACAAAAGAGAGAAAGAGAAAGAAAGAAAGAGGGGGATTACCCCCCCCCCCCTCCCTCTCCTCCACAGGTATTTCTGTGTGACATTTTTGCTTATAAAAGAAAAACACTGAACATAAGAGAAATGGAGATGAGAATGAGGCAGAAAAAAGAGGAAAGAGAACGAAAGAGAGAGAGAGAGACTGAGAGAGACAGAGAGAGAGAGAGAGACGGAGAGAGAGAGAGAGAGAGAGAAGACTTTACAATAGAAAAGAACGAGATCAACAGAAATAAATGTATTTTGAAAGCTTTTGAAGATTTCATGTAGCATGTACAAGAGAGGATCCTAAGGAAGGTGGAAAAGATGGAACATAAAGAAATTATGAGAAACAAATTCAAACAAAAAAAGAAGAAGAAAAAAGAACAAACTACATGGAGTAGATAAGAAAAAGAGAGATTCTAGACAAACATAAAGTAAATGGTAGTGAAAAATATGGCACATGTAAAAAAATATAGTTGTATGTAATGCAGCAAGAAAACCTAAACAAACCTAAATAAACATACAGACAAACAGAAATCTTATCAACAAAGAAAAAATACAAACAACCAAGAAAATGATGAAACTGCTCAGCCACCAGAGGCCATGCACCAAAAACGATTTAAAAGTTCTTAGGAGAAAAGTAGAAATCAATCGCCCTTTGCGATCAACCGTCTTCGATTTCTGCCCATCATCGCTTGCTCACCTGGGGATTTGAGCCACTCACGAAGCATGAAATTTAATTCATTTCTTTTCTGTCAAAATGACATCATCGTAGCATGCCGTGCATTAAATTGCATTTTGATCACACGACGAGGCGCTCAGCTAGCTTTGATGAACGTTGACGTTTGCCGGGGATCTGGTACTGGGTTGACTGTGTCAACTTTGGATGTAAGATCTAGATCTCTTGACCATGCATGCAGTATTAAATATTTGTGTGTTCTTGGATTACCCCCCCCCCTCCCCCTCCCCTCCCCCCCTCCCCCACAGGCATTTCTGTGTGACATTTTTGCTTACAAAAGAAAAACTCTGAACATGTGGTTTCTTGAAATGTGTCAAGCTTTCAAGGATGAACATTTTCGTGGATACCCCTACCCCCCAGACAACTAACCTCCATAAAAGCTCCCACTCCCCCCCCCCCCCCTACTCCTTCAGGTATTTTGGGGTGAAAATGGAAAGATCATGTAAATCCTTTAAAAACCACTTTGAACATGTGATTTCTTGAAAATTTAGGCTTTTCAGTGTGAATGTTTTCATGGATACCCAACCCTCTTGTCTTGTTCTTTTTGGTATTCAATTTGTTTATTATTTTTTGTATTATGTAATAAATTGCTTTCTTGTGTTTAATTTCCCCTCGTTATTCCCACCAATCACAGGAAACGTTAGGCATGGCGCTCGGTGTGAGGGGTGTGGTCAAGAAAACAAGAACGCTACTGTTGATTGGTCAGACGAGGCTGCACATTGATGAGGTGGAAGGGCTCGGAAACTTCATGGAGTTGGAGGTAAATTCATGAATTTAAACAAAATTGTAAAGAGAAGACATCTTGGAAATGATAGTTTACACTAATGCTTGCTCATGGATGATTATTTTGTCTGGTTAGACTACACCATGATAATGAATACTTACTAAGTGTACTATAAATTATGTATCTCTTTTAATTGTGAATTGTGTGAGAGAAATCACTTTGGTCTAATAATCTTTGGAATGAATTTGTAAATGATTTTGTTTTAACGTTTGAAAATATGAAAAAAAGATTTGTCCCTATTTATGTATCTTGAGAATGTGACATGTTCAAGCTAACCTCTAAACATATTCAAAGGCCCTAAGTACAAAAAACATCAAAATAATTACAAGGGGTATAAATGATTGAGTAGTTTAAGCGATTGGGTATCTTTGTCTCAGATTCCTGGATTTAGCTCATTCGGCAATCATAATTATAAACTAAGTTTCGGTCAGTCAGGAATCCTATGACGTTTAAAAGCCGATCGGCCGATCAAGATATTTATGATTGGAATTCAAAATGTCAAAAAACGTTTTCCCAACGTTTTTTATAACACTACAGTCTATTAGGGAAATGAATATGGTAAAATTGGTCACTCATAGATTTTTACTTTTTGAGGCACTTCCTGATTAGTTTGAAGCGCAATTTTTTTAGGGCTTCAATATTACACCATATCACAGACGCTGATATTACACGTAGGGCCATGCATCTCAGATTTGGCATTGTTAAACGATGCATTTAACTGTACGTTGTATTTCTTGATTTCGTAGCAAATTCTTTTTTCTTCATGACCACTAGGTTGTTCTGGAGGAGTATCAAACACAAGAAGAAGGACAAAAAATAGCTCAGGATCTGATGAAGCAATTCTCCATCGACCAGTCTGACCTTGTCTCTGGGGCTTACATTGACCTGTTAGAGTCATAAAAGGGACAGAGAGGTAGGTTGGACACCAGTCTGATAAATAGAAACAAACTATATCATTGAACAGATTTACTATCATATTCTAATTGTATGCATACTTTTTTAATAAACCAGTCTGACCTCATCTCCGGGGCTTACATGGACCTTTTAGAGTTATAAAAGGTATGGAGAGGTAGGTCACCAGCCAACAATGAGAAACAAATTGTCTCAATTGATAGATTTACTATCATATTCTAATTTTATGCATACTTCTTAAATAAAGGTTGTTTTGACAACCAAAGAGCTTGCCCGAGGCTTGCCCGACATAATAATAATATTGGATTTGGATATGTTTATAGTGCACTTATCAACTACGTAAGGTGCTCAATGAGCTCCAATATTATCCTGGCTCTGCTAAGCTACCGCTTTTGGTGCTCAGAGCATTCAAGGAATTCCTTCCTACCCGGTACCCATTAAGACCTGGGTGGAGAGTGGCAAATGTAGATTAATGTCTTGCCAAAGGACATTAGTGCTGCAGCACCACTAATGCAGACTGGATTCCAAGTAAGGGGTGTATTTCATTCATTTATAACAGGTTAGGGGAATGACGTATCACTAGGTACCCAGGAAAGAAACATCCATAAATACATTAATTAAAGATAAAGACCAGTTATGGTCATGCGATTGCATTGTGAAAGAAACGTTGTGGAATCAATCAGGAAAGGTTGATCTTCTCGCATATAAGTATTGGTGTGTACTGCAAGGTTCTGGAGTCATCCAAATGATAAGAAATTTGGCCCAGTCTTCGTAAAGTTACAAGACTGTACACAGAAAGATGTATATGGGACTATGCGCACGTGCGCGACACGTGCGTTTATCTCTCACAGTCCAATAGATAGTGCTCAGACATTTCTTCTGGTAACATTTGCCCATGGTTTTATTCCATCAAAGGTATAAGATTTGCCTAGGGTTAGGGTGGCAGTGGGACTTGAGGTCGGGTTTAGGGTTAGGGCTTGTGTTAGGTTAAGGTTAGTTTTAGGGTTAGGTTTAGGATTAGGGTTGGGTTTAGGGCAAGGTTAAGGCTTTGTTTATGGTTAGGGTTTGAAAAAAAGTGAAGGGTCAGGTTTAGTGCTGGGGTTAGGGTTTCAATTGCCCAGTGGTTTATTCCATCAAAGGTATAAGCCGTGGGGATAGGGTTAGGGTTATGGTTAGGTTTAGGTTACGGTTTAGGGTCAGGGTTTTGATTAGGTAAAGGTTAAATGTTAAGATTGGTCCATGCCATTATCGATGGCAAATCATTCTCTCAGTTTACAATTCATACTAACAGTTCTTCAACTTCAATTCCTTTCTCTTTACATTTTCATCTCACTGAAACTCACAGCATTCTTCGCTCTCCAACTCACACTGCTAGATTTCAATCACATTGTGCTTTGTTGCAAATCTCTTACATTCAATGTCACTTATGATTCTTTAAAAATAAAGTTGAGTTCTGGTGAGATTTCTTGTCAAATTTTGAATATGAGGGGGACAGGGGACATTTTCAGGGGAAATTCTTGTTATGAAATTCAAACTTCCTAGCTGACACAAAAGGAATAAGAAAGCCAACATATTATTATTTTTAGTCGTTACCAGAACTCGACTTTCTCTTATACTCATTCTCTCGTTTATATTCTCATCCATGTCCACTCTAGTGTTCCACAACATTCATAGAAAATAAATTTCAAACTACAAATGTAATTCACATTGTCAAAGACATCAATTATTCTTTTATTGAGATCATTTTTCTGTACATAAAAACATATTATATTTTGTGTACTCTATCTTCAACTTTACAAACAAACAGGAAAAAGTTCACCATCTTTTTTTTTCTTTTTTTTCTGTACAAGTATATCCATGCTCTTTCCACCGAAAAACATAGTATAAGGTTGGGTAAGGTACTTGGGGGGTGCGGATATTCAAACTAGATCACGGGAAATGTACATTGAAAAAATAACAAAAACCCAAATAGTAAACATCACGATCAAAGAACACAAATAATCAAGTTTGAATACAAATATTGAATTCTTTCTATCGATGCTTTGGCAGGATTGATGTAAGTATAATTATTATTGCTACAAAACTCACGTTCTTCTGATGGCAATTTTGGAAGGATGTCGATTTGAACAAAAAAACGGTGATAAAAAATTAGGAATCTCACTGACATTTATGTTCATATATTTAGCAAACTAAATTAATTTATTGCTGATATTTGAATAAATTGTATCGCTGATGAAACTGACATAAGACAAAAAATACTACATCTTTTTGTTCTCATATCTTGCCAGAAGAAATTACATCTTTTTTAAAAGACATATTTTGTCCTGGAGCTCTTAGATAATGTTGACCCTGTTTTGAACTTTGACCTTTGACCTTTGAACTCGTCACTGTGATACACATGGCACACAGTCTTGCGGCTTTCTATGTACATATGCAGCCTTTCTCTGTACTCTATACTCTATACCCGCTCAATGTAAGCAACAAACAAGCTGAAATGTTACGTTGGAACAAAAATTGAGGTCCATAAACAATTCCAAATCAATAAAAACATCACAATAAAAACTCGCTAAGAGCAAAAATTATGAAACAAATATCTGTACAATCGAATAGTTATAAACAATGTCTAGAAAGGTGCACATTATAATATTAACAAATTAGAATTCTTTGTCACAAAATATTTGCATAATGAATATGAAGGAGCTGGGACGCCTTCCGAGAAAACAGTGTGAAAATGAATTCAGATATAATATGAATACTACTTTGGTTCTGAGATAACATAAAAAAAAGAAATAAGAGTAGAAAAAAAGAACTACAATACAGGTCTTGCATAATTTACATATCAAATGAATCAGTGAGTTGCATTCTAAGTAGGAATTCACAAATTAATTAAAAAAATTATTCAAAATTATTAATAAATACAAATTGATAAGATTACACAACCAAGAACCAAGTGCACATTAAATCAGTGTTTTCAAAAAGTGCTTTGGAGAGCTGTTAGAATGAGACGGGAGTTTCTATTGGTCCGTGAGTGACTGAGTGGTCCTGCCACAGTTAGAAACTCGTCTCTGATTGGCTACTACAGCAAGCACCGTTAAAAGTGCAACATTTTTTCACTCACAATAGTTTAATGGCTAGCACACTTCTAATTCAGTAACACACATTATTAGCACACTCACGGTATGAGGTTAAGTTTATGTCGTTGGCAAGAACAAAATATGATATCAAAATTGGCAAATATTGGCAAAAAGACTAACAAATGGCAAAGAAATGGAACTGAAAATGCTCTTTGAACAGAAATTTAACATTTTAAGATTCAATATTGAACAGAAGATGCATGAAGTAAGTCAGTTTGCACATCGCGGGCAAAACTCAACAGCTTTTTCAGTAATCTAATTATTGATATCCATCACATTAACCCAAACCCTACTCAACCAAGACCGTGCGATTGAGTTTAAAACTAAATAAGCACGAGAAGCACCTCTACATGCATTGCTACGTCTAAGTCTACATTAATTTAATGAATACATTTTGATCTGGTTTTTATTTGTGACGATGCCGTGCGATTGTCCGTTCCCCTGCTACAGTGCGATGCAAGGTAGTTTCGCAGGTGATGAACAAACGCAGGCAGCTATCACAGTGCAGTAATACTAGAACACTCATAAGGCTAACGTTCTAATTTAGCAGATTTTTTTATGCGGATTCTATTCAACATGAACTTCCATACACTGGCTGTGGGGTGTCCGATTGATTATCAATTATGGCGAAAGAAAATACAGCTGTATTGCCAAAATTTTACAATCCAACTCAAATCTTAGGTGTGTGAGAAACTTCTGTGAATTTAGCAAGTAGTCCAGAATTGTGAAGATATTTGTCAAAGTATTAAAACCACAAGGCAAAATGTTTGCAATTTGAGTATAAAGTAATATCAGACTTTTATGTCTTTTGCGTCTTGCATACATTCAGAATTGTTTTCTTATAGCTGGGGACACCCCATCATTTAGTGTTACCGTCTTTAAACCTCTTTCAAGATACCATCTTTCAAAGGAGCTTGTAGCCTGAGCTTCAGACTCCCTCTCAAACCATGCAATAATACCTTTTAACTTTCACAATTAATAATATATACACCTATATTTACTGACCACCTTTCCTTTTCCTCATAACTGAGAAATTCCATTCTCTTTGTACACCTTTCAATTCCATCCTAGTCTTCAGACAGTTGCCTGCCTCTTACCACACACCCTAATGGGTTACTAGCAAAGATTTCGAGCATCCCAAAAACATATATAACTTTGCACATCTATACAATTCTAATTCTATTGCTTCTATGCGTTCAAGCTTTTTGTTTGTAATAAATTATTGCTATGGAATTCATAATATCCTATGAGATTTGTACAGAAAAAAAACTTTCAATGATGAAGAATGGTTTATCGAATTCAGGAATCTTTAAGGGGTGCAAAGATGATTTGTAATAAAAGCTAAACAAAGTACTTATTATATATCCCTTTGCACATTAGCTACAAGATTAAGGAAAGGGGAGGAGGGGGAGGGGTGGAGTGGAAACAGAACAGCTAGATGGTCCCAAGATTTGGGGGAAAAGCGATATAAAAACTTATCTATGAGAGAACTTTGTACTTTACAAGCATGTACATATTTAAGTACTTTTCATAATTTCATAGTGTTAGGCCCAGTTTAACTATTCACAATATTTCCTCATGTCTTTGTAATTTTCCCCTCTGTATTTTGTTATTAACTTTGGTGTAAATAATGCTCAGGTTTGGTCTCAATCTGATTTCTTGATATAAAAATCTTAACAATTTTACATTAATGTTATGTTTTTGATAAGTCTATTTTTTGGTGGTTACATTTGATTTGGATTGGTCAAATCATTTTCCTTGAAGTGGAAATTACATTTTGGTTCCTACTTAAGAGGTCCTCTTGCATTCGTGGTGGACATTAACACGATGTGGAGTGAAATAACAAATATATACGTATTTATTAAAACAATATTTACGAGTACCCGTTCATCATCCCCATCACAGAACTGTGCTCCTTCGCCCTGAGCCGGAGTGCCGCGATGCTGTTAGTACGTCGATCAATGCCACCGACGCCATCCACGGACGGGTGCATCTCTGTGTATTGTCCGTTGTATGCCGCCGGGTTGAGGCCCCCCACGCTGGACATGAAGTTGGAGCTTGGGCTGCTGATCGGTGCGGAGACAGACGAGGGCGGCATACTGGTAGGCATAGAGGTCATTGAGGTCATGTTGGTCATGGGGTTCATGACCCCGGCGTTGTTCATTTGATGGGCGGGCACACCCATGAAGGAGGGCAGGTTGGACTGGGGAGCCATGCAGCTGTTGATGGGGTTCTGGCCGGGCAACTGGGGCTGCTGGACCATCGGGGACATGGACGACGCGAGGGGCGAGGCCATGTTTGCGGCGGTTGCCCACGGCGATGCTTGATGAATCTGGCAATGCAAAGAGAAAAAGAGAAGACACTTCTGATTAGAACCACAGAATAGACTTGTATCAGTGTTTATAATATCTTTAGTAATACGATGACAAAGAGGAGGCACATGTACTGTATTCCTGCTTTTTGATTTTGTTTAAAATTTATTTCGAATAACTTTCTACATGAAGTAGCTAGTCAGAGTTAAACGTTTGATGCATTGTTTAAGAATTGTAATACAAGTGTATGTGTATAGTTTTTCATTAATTTGCTCTTCCAAAACATTCTAGAAGTATTGTCCAATAATTAAAGGCTGTGCTTTTGTTTCTATAGCATGCTGAAACATAGACTTTCATATTGCAGCAAAACATTTGCAAGACCAATTGACTTGCCTCTATCTGAATGAATTTATCAAGGCAATTGACAGAAAGTTACTACAATATTGTATATAAACATGCACATGCAAAATAAAGTTGAACTGAAACATCATGCAAATATTAAATCATTAGTAATTATTTCCATGCACATCAGCAATTGAAGCATGCCAGTTATATTTTACAAGCAAATGAAAAGGAAGTGTTAGGATGAGTGTGAAGGAGGTTAGCTGTTGTGTGTTGTTAGTATAAAAAGGATGCAAATCAAAATTAAATAATAATTCAAAAAAGAGAAATAGATACGGAGGGTTTGACGAAGGGTCCCAAATACCAAGATAAGAAATAATACACAGTCCCTTAAAGTTTGAAAAGGCAGTGAATTGACGTAGAAAGAAAGTAAGCTCATGTGCTTTGTTTTGGCCAGATGATGCCTTTTTATTTACTTTTGAATTAAAAAAAATATCTTAGAGAGGAATTTGGTTTGGTGATGGAGTGAAGAGACTAGTGGCAATATCCCCAAGACCTAGTGAAAATGAGGTCCACAATTGGACAGAGAAGTAGTGCAGGATGAAAATGATGAAATTAGGAAGTGACGGTGCAAGGATGGTGTCCAAGAACTTGAGAAGAGAGGTGATGCGTATCCATGGAAACGCTAATTTACCATTGAAGAGTGGTTGCTGGCGTCTTGCGTTTCGTTGGCGGTGCTGGTGCCTGGCGTGCCTCCTACCGAACTGGACGGGTGGCACCCAATTTTTCTGGAGTCGAATTCCCGACGCAGGTTCTGCAGGTTTCGGCAGATTCGTAGCATAGCGCCCTCTACGGGTGCGGGGGGCTGGTGCGAGTCACCGAGGACGTGGAAGCCGGGAGAATTGACCTGTTCAGCAGGAGGGGGGGCAAGTTAAGTGGTTGGGTTTAATCGGGTGAGGTTAACGCCACTAACTCGATCTAGAAAGCACACTTCAGCTTGTGAACAGCTAGCTACAGAAAGGTTAAACTCGTCCATGAAAGCTTTCTCGTACAAAAGCAGTCTTGTTTATGTATTTATGAGTATATATTTGTTTAGCAGGGTATTTTGAACAAGCCAATATATATTGTGTTTCACTCAAAACAAGCGTGACAGAGGGGTTTATTTATATATATTTTTCACAAAAACAGTTTGCAATACTACATCACTTGGACATTACTGTGACATCACTGCAATAGAACTACTTTTAATTTTCACAAGCAACACAACAGATAACTACCGGTAGTATGATTTATAACTGTTTACAGTGTAAAGAATATGGTACCACAACAGCACATGCGTGAATAATGATACAGATATATAGACAGATAGACAACAGTGTAATTTTGCGCATGCTAACACAATTTGTTTTTCTCAACAAAAGAATATATCGAAAGCTATAGTGATTTCTAGCAGTTTCTATGCATTTTGCTATAACACAAGTCTAGACAGAGATATCAATAAAAAGTAAGGCTTGATACATTATTAAGGAAATTGATTTCTTTTTTGGAAGATTTCACGAGTGCCTTGAGTATATGTTTAAGCAGTGGCTCTCTTTAAACATAGGTTAAAGAGGGATGGATTTAGGAGGGGTGTGTAACATGGGCGTGGCAGGGGTGTAAACTGCACCCTGACACAGTTGCGAATTGGTGTCTAGGCATGGGGGCATGGGCATCACACATGTTCCCTGAGTATTTGCTTTCAAGTTGATTTGGCGCCTTACAAATCTCATATGTTATTATTATAATCACCTTTGGTTTTAGAGGTTTGGAAGGTTTAAGAGGGGAGGGGGTGACTAGATACATTGGGGGTTAATGATGAAAGGAGGAGGAGGGGGTGTTACAGGGGTGTCAACTCCACTCTACATACTACATACCTGTGAGTAGGCATCTGGGCGTGGCGCTATGGGCATCTCGTACCCGGATCCTGGTCCTAGTCCCCTCATGTTCTGGAACTGTTGGAAGCGCTCCCTTTTCCTCCACTTGGCGCGCCTGTTCTGGAACCAAACCTGGATCAGAAGAGACAAAAGAAGAGGAGATCAAGATGATTGTAAATCGCCACATAAAATAAAATATGATTTGATTGAATTTTAGTCGAAACAATAATTATAAAAGGATAAATAATTAGGTACAGTCATATGATTTGGCAAAAGTCACTCGAGCAAACAAGAGAATTGCTCTATATAGATAAGGGGTTCTTAACTTCTAATATACAAGTTTCCGACAGAGTTTTAATTAGGGAAAAGAAAGAAAGTAGAAAGTAGAATTGATCAATGATTTTGATTTGTATTTTAGGTGAAGGAAATATAAATAATTAGGTACGGTTGATTAATTGAATGAAGTAACAAGACACAGTCATACGATTCAAGATTGTTTACAAAACACTCATGTCATGCTATCACAATATGGGTAGTATTTGACTTTGGAATCGGCTAAAAAATGGATAAAGAATATATGGGATGGGCGGGTAAAGAGAGAGAGAGAGGGATAGAGATAGAGATGAATATGATTTGATTTAATTTTAGTTGAAGGAAATATAAATAATTAGGTACGGTTAATTAAGACACAGTCATACATTTTTACAAAGGTCACTCAAACAAACAAGAGAATTGCTCTTTATAGTAAAATAAATAATAAATAAATAATAAAATTCCCAACGAAGATTTAATTGGAATAAAAATAAAGAAACAACAAATATTGAGGGAAACTAGTAAAACACTTGGTAGGTGTATTTTAATGCTGACCATGGTCGCGCAAGCGGGTTGGATGGTTGTGCTTGTTTCACTATATCAGCAACAGCGCCAGCTATCTGAATATGCTATATAGTGGTATCGCAGAATGTGATGACTTTAATATCATTTCGACCAATTCGAGATGAAATAAAATTTCTCATTCAGTATGAACTAGTCGAATGTCCTATGTTTTGATATCAGTAATCAGTAGTTGACCGATTTGGTAAGCTTACACAATGCTGTAAACGTTCGAGATAGGCCTATAGTATAGTGTTTCTATTGTTGAGGATTATTTTAGTCAAAAGAACTTGATTCGAATTTCATTACAGTAATAATTCGCCGAGAAAGAAAAGAAGAAAGGAGGAAACAAGGGAACAAAGAGAGAAAGATAGAAAAACAATTAAAAAAATAGGCATACGAAGAGAGAAAACAGCACGTTGATAATGTAGCGGAAAGTATTGGGGTCACAACGGGAGAGGCACTGCTTGGCAAGCCGACAGAGTACCGCTCTGGCGTCCCTTGAGAGAGGACCGAGCCGTGAAAAAGGTCGCGGAGGTTTAATTCAAAATGCCCGAAGCCATTTGTAAAATATCTTTTTAATATTTATTCTATTTGAGGGCACTTGGGCAGATGTTCTAAACTTATTTTTTTTCCCCATCTCCCTCCCTCTCTCTGCTCGAAAGTGGCACGGTATCTCATTTTCTCCCGGTTTTGCTCTTGTACTTTTTGCAACTATTTCACTTCCTCTAACAACGCATCCTTTGAATAATATAATATTTTAAGAAGGTGCGTTATAAATTATGGTACATGTGTAATAATAGGCATTATATTTCCCCAGTAATTAAGTCGAGATTGTGTACAAAACAATCATGTCATACTATAATAACAGTATGGATAGTACATAATCAGTTAAAATATTGATAAAGAATATGGCAATGGGATGGGCGAGAAGATTAAAGAGAGAGAGAGAGATAGAGAGGGAAGAGTGATGACGAGGAGGAGAGAGAGGGGGGGGGATGAAAAGAGGAGGTATAGAGAGAAGAAAGGGAAAATGAAGAGAGAGAAGAAAAAGAAAAATGAAGAGAGAGAAAGAGAGAGAGAAAGAGATCAATGAGAAAGATGAACTTAGGTAGTAGTTGTTTCTACAACAAATAAGGAACCAGAGTGCTTAACCGGGTCAATGTTTTTCCCTCCTCCCCCCCCCCCTTTTTTTTGTCCTTCTATTTCACGGGCTACCTTTGCTATCCGCTGAGAGAAATTCCCCCGGGGGAGACCGATATGAAAGATTAAAAAATACCCCGGTATTTTGTTTCTCTTTTTCCAGCCACCCACCACATGTTGTGTAGCTAACACCGGTTTGACAAGACTAGTAACAACGCAGTTTTATATAAAAGAATAATTGGGTTTTATCTTTGGAATAATACTCCATATTAATTTGTACATTAATCTAGCGCATATTATACATTTTATGTTTTAACATTTATAATTAAGCCCCCCCCCCCCCCCCCCAACATACATTACTACACTTTCTCAAATGAAAATAGGTCATACGTAAAGACAACTTCTGCACCTCGATACGGCACGTAGAGAAATACATGTATGTTAAAACAGGATTGTGTTTTCATTTCGCTAAAAGCTTTCAAGTTTCCTTCCCAGTCTAGTTTCTTTGTTTTAAAACCTAATTTCATTTCCAAACAAAAGAACGATGTCGGAGAAAGGGGATAAGGTTTGAAGAGGGAAACCAGATAGTGTACTGAATGACATATACACCATTAATGTGCGATTGTATTTCTTCTCGTCAGACTATGGAGAAATCATCGGGGAGCGAGTCGGAGAGAAAGGAAGAGTGAGAGAAAGTTCTTTCGTTGCTATGGTTACTAGACGCGTTGCGGGCTCGGAGGGCTTTCTGCGAAGCGCTTTGTTTTTAATGTGTATGGAGAAAGTGTTTTGGGGAAAGGGAGGGGCAGTGCGAGAGAAAACGAATATAAAAGAAATCTTAATGAGGGGAAAAGAGAGACAGACAGAGAGAGAGAGAGAGGGAGAGAATGAGAAAGGGGGGGGGGGGGTGGTTGTTGGAGTTTTTTCTTATATAGAACCGCGTCGAAACCAAACATCTCCCAAAAGATAACGGTATGATACACCTGCGGCGCGCTTCGCCTTTCGCTCTCGAACCCCAAAGCGGTACATCTCCTTCAACATTGCCCCTTTCTCCCCCGGCAGCAAGAGGGTTAATTATACTGAAAGTCGGAAACCACTGGACAGGTGGGTCTGCGACTTGAAACAAAAGGAGGCGCTCCCGTGGATAATACATACTCGCATTGTGTTTGTTGCTCATGAAAACAAGTGTTTATGTTACATGGGAGGCGGGACAGCGCGCCATATGCCGCCCGATTTTCTTCTACAACAACAAAACGATTCATGAGAGAAAGGGAAGACATGACATGATACTTTCCCCGTCAATAACAAAGAGACATTAAGCTAGGAAGAAAAACAGAACGAACTACGTGCCCGGTTCGTACATTTTCACTCAAGAATTTCGGGGGAGGGAAAGTTGTGAGTGAAAGTGTATTTTGTCAGGTGTTTTTTCATCGAAACATTTACAAAAATGTGGTACAGAGATCGATGCTTGTAAAGAGTGGCTAACATTCTGATCAGAATTATACAAGTTGTGTTCTTGAAAGTTACATCCTAAGAACAATACTATTGCGAGATAGTTGAAATTCGTGAGATGCCAGTTGTGTGAAATTTACCCAATCTTGTGCAATGTACATGGAATTCTCTGAATGGTTGTGGGTTAGTCGTGTTACATTAATTTCTCGCCTTTGTTTTAACAAGCATAGTGACAAATGATAATTCAATTTGGTCGAGGGATGCATTTTTTGACACAAGTTGAAATGTATCTCTATGAATTAATAATAATAATGCATACCCCAAATGTATGAAAAAGAAATAGCTTATGAAAAGAAAGTGAAAATTAAAAATAAGATGTGTGAAGAAAAAAGAAAATGGCGAAGGAAAACACATTTGTATATGAGAACAAGGAGAAGAGGGATGAGGAGGATGGGAAGGAAGAGAAGAAGAAGAAAAAGAAGAAGAAGATAAAGAAGAGGGAAGAAGAAGAAGAAGAAAACGAAGATGAAGAAGGAGAAGGAGAAGGAGGAGAAGAAGATAAAGAAGAAGATGAAAAAGAAGAAGAAGGAAAAGAAGATGATGAAGTAGAAAAAGAAGAAGAAGAGGAAGAAGAAGAAAAACTTTAGGGAAAATGAAAATGAGGGCGCCCCTGTCAACACTTGATGTTACGAATCAAATTTAAAGACTACGGGATGGGGGGATAAGCGAGCCAGGCCTCTCCGCTGAACTTGTTCTTTACATCGGTCGGCGACTACAAAGAGACCGGGAAGGAAGCGGGCTGGCGCAACCTTGAGATTCCGTTACGGTAACCGAGACTGGTGGTGTACGAAAGAAGAAACAGAAAAGAAGTCGGCCGAGTTGGGAAGAAGTGGGAGAGGGAGTTCACGGCTATGGAGATGGAGGAGGAGGAGGAGGAGGAGGAGGAGGAGGGGAGGAGGAGAATGATTGAAAGAGTAGGTTGGGAATGGAGATTTAGGACAAGATCTGGCCAAAGCGCAGAGAACCAACAAGAAACAATATTAAGAAGGAGGATTAAATGAAACAGAATGGAAGGAATAACCTATTTGAAATCAATCGCTTGGTCTAATAACGAAGGACATAAAACATATTCATCTCTTCCCCAATTTGACTGAATCTAGATTCCCTCACACACATTCTATGTTATGGTATTTCAAATGGACAAATTGGAAAAGGATTATGTTGTGAATTTTGTGATAGGACACTTTAGCTTCGTAAAACTCTGGATGAGGTAAAACATGCACGAATTCGCAGAAAACACATAATGCGAGATATAGATTGATTGATTGATTTTTATTCGACAAGCTTCCAACATACAACAATATACAATAATAACAGATCAAAAATAAGTCAGCTTGAACAGGATAACATAGATCACATAATGCCCAATTTGAGATTTAACCCTCTATTTTTTCATTTTAATTTATAAATATCATTGTGTAGTTCCATGTATTTATCACTTTGACTGCTGCTAAACAACAGCGGTTTGACAATCTGCCCGTGTTCGAGAGAGTTTTACCACGGCGTATCAGTCGAGCGGTCCCGGGGGAGCAGTCCTGCTCGTCACTGCTGAGGCAGGCATGCTCCAACAAAAACGTTAGATCTTGGCCTCGATTAATTCCCATAACGAAATTGATACAAAGGTGAAAAATGTGTCAAATATGACACAAATAGAACGCGTAGAATTAGCCCTTAGATGAATTCGGCTCACAAAATCGGCGAGCACACCATTTCCCAAAGTGTTTGCGATCCCGTTCTGATGAAAAATGTGTTTGAATGGGGGCGGGGGGGGGGGGGGGGGGGTAAAAATGGTTAATTCTTGCTGTGTAAATTAAGTAATGGAAAACGAGACAAATGCTATAGTTATATAAAATTCCTTCGTAAAAGTTTGAAAAAGAGGTTATGAGTCTTGTACATAGCGAATAGTTCATACGAAGTCGCAACCGTTGGCCAGCTCATAACTTATTTATCATTTTTGTAAGCCATATTAGCCTATAGCTTGCAAGTGACAGCATAATATGCAGGTAAAATATCACACCCACTGATAACATCAGAAATAACCCGGAGTAACTGAAATCTGCAATTACGGTTGCCATGGCAAAATAAATACAACGAAACACTTCCTCTTGCTCTCTCTCCCACTATCCGCACACAGCCCTCCGCCCACCTCGCAGAGAGCCCACCAATACAGAGACATGTCAACGCGCCGAAGCTCCTCCGATCAGCACATTCCAACGGTAAGCCCACAATTTACGAGGACTTGCAAAGATTGTCGCAGGTGTAAGAAAGAAAGGAGGTGAATAATAAGCCCCCCATTCGTTCATTATTTCGATCTCATTCATCGGCACGGGGATATAAGGAAATAGCTCCGGGTTATGAGGGGGGAAATGAAAGATGAAGAAATAAAGTAATCGCGAATATTGATTGGGTTGCATGGTGCAGTTTTGAGTGGCGTACGCGTGTATATTAAAATAAATTGTTTGCCTTGGTTTTTTTTTTTTTTCTAACTTCTTCAAATTCCTCTTTTCCTATGTTAAGAATTGAAACTGAAGCAGCACACGAATTTTAAAATGTGTGTCTTGAAACCAGGATTGAAGTCGCAAATATTAAGAAATTAAGAGAGAGAGAGAGGAGGGGTTGGAGTGGGTGGGGGGGAGAGAGGAGGGAATGTAAACGCACAAAGAAGAAGGAAACAAAATTAGAAGAGGCGCCAAAAAACAAAACGCGTAAGGACTGGTATACTTTTCTCGACATGACAGTTTCCTTAATTCGTCTTACCACCCTCCTCTTCCAGGCATATTGTTTCTGATTTCTCTCTTCTCTTTCTTTTTTCTCCTTCTTTATATCAAAACCATTTTTTCCTGTCTAGCGCAGGCACATGCGAACGAGAAGACGGCATATCACATACAGCCTCATCATCTCACGTTGCTGTCTTCGGGGAGCTGTGGGGCGGGCTTGGACGGAAGGGAACCGTAAGAAAGCGGGTCGCGGGGTGCCAGGGATGAAATTGAATTGTAAGACGAGAATGGAGATGGTGGTGGATCAAAGAATTTCAGGTATCATCGTCATTTTTGTGGTGGTGGATCTTGGATCTTGGAGCGAGAAGTGAAAAGGATGAATATGAGAGAGATGGAGATAGGAAGAGAGAGAGAGAGAGAGAGAGAGGGAAGAGGGTTGTAGCAATTATTTATAGGCACATTCATAACTATGTACGTAGACATTACATTTGTCTACCATTGTACTATTTCATTATCATTTTCAGTCAGAGAAACTCAACAGCATAGTGATAATTCATAAGACCAGATTCTAATTCGCGCAATATTTTAAACTCAATAATAAATACGAGCCAAATAATATTGTGGGAGAGCGTTTTATTCGGGTAGGCATACATGATTGTTGGCGAGAAAATTCGAAGGCGCGAAATTCTTGGCCTAATTAACTCACAAAGAGACGCGTGTCTCGCAAGCAGGGAATCTATGCAGGTATCTCGATGCTATGCCAGGAATGCGCAAACATGTTGCGATGCTGGTGTTTGACAATTAGGATGACCGTCTTGCATTGGTAAAGAGTAAGGGGGTGGATGGACTATTATTAATTTCGTGTAAATTGATAGTGAACTGGAATAGGGAAGTATATACGTTGGAATTATGTAATTTACACGAGTATTGTTAATTACGTGTAAATGGATAGTCAGCTGGCAAGGAAATATACTTTGCAAATAAGTAATTTACCAGAGTGTGTGCATTCACAGTCTTTGTGGTCATTTTAAAGGCCTGATAAAAGAAAAGAGGGAGAGAGAAAGCGCATCAAGAGAAAGTTTGAGAGAGAGAGAAGTGGGATGGGGGATTTGAGTTTGGGAAAATAATTATTATGTTTTATTAATATTCCCTTTTGGAACCTATCAATTACGTAATCGGAGACAGAATGGCGCGTAGTACCTCTCGTAATGTGTCGGGAGAAATACACCCAACGTGTGTCTCGTAAATTTCATGCTCGTAACATTAAAAGGCGCGCGCTTTTCCGTCATTACGTAATCGGCGTAGTACATGATTATAGTGGATTCGCATAGCCTTGTAGTACAAACTCGAAGGACATGTCATTTTCTGTCAATATTTATTGTTTGAATGAATATAACAACTCGCTGATATGGCACAATGTTTCAGCATAAAACGATGGCAAGGGATTGGCAGAAAGAACACTGTAAATGACACATTTCATTAAAGAAATAAAATCAATTTGTCGGGAAAGCAAATTACATGTATACACGATTATCGCATGGTATTAAAGTGCATTAGCGCCACCTATTGGTGTAATTTGAGAACAAACACCAAACTCCCCGGATTAATGACGTGTTTTCAATGTAACGCGATATTGATTTCTAACAGTAAAAATATGTCTTTCAGATAACTTCCAAAAATAACATCCTTAGACAACAAAAGTGGTGATCAATCCTATATAATTGGCCAAAATGTTTAAAGGAATAGTTGCTATCACAAGATGTGTACACAATGTTAGGTGCTGTACTTTTAGATGTCTTTGCTAGCACGGCACAGTGAAGTTGGCAAAGAGAGAATTATTGGAAAAACAGACAAAACTCGTCGGTTTACTCGATTGATTGCCCCTAAGGTATAAGGCCGTTTGTGTTTAAGACATCAGCCTGTCTGTCCTTAAGATTTTAAACTCTCCCCAGAGAAAATAAAATGACCTTGAAATGAAAACGAAAGGAACAAAAAAAAAACGAAGGATTTTCGTCTTCTCCACGAGTTAAAAAACCCTGGCTATAACAAAGCACCGCTTCCCTGTTCTAGCGTCTTTCAAAGTTTTGGGGGATGGTTTAAAATAGTTTTACAAAACCGTGGGAGCGCTGTGGTTTTTGAATACATGCAAGCCGCGCTTCGTAAATAACGTCATGTTAAATACATATTGACGTATGGCGTGTAATAACTCGCTCACATCAAACCTGCGCTCGGCGTAACAAGCCGGGACAATTGCGATACATTTTGATGACCATATTAAACTTTAACCAAAAAAAAAACGCAACTCGATGTTTAGCTGGCGTACATCACTGATTGTGTCACGTGATCACATTTGACCTTGTTTTTTGAATGAAATTACGTGAATTGGGCTGTTGTGTCTGGCGTAAATTAATGGAGCATTTTCGTTTTCTTTTGCTATCCCTCTCTGTTTTCATTGGGGGTGTCAGTGCACGCGTGCTGCCAGTATTAAACCCCCATTATCATGATTAAAGTAAAATTGGGCGACGATTTGCTCGCATTAAATGCTTTTGGGTGAAACTTGATGGTGCATTTCATCGCATTACTTGTGGCTTTTATCATCGCAAATGAGTGATGTCATTTTCGCAACAAACGTCGTGGGGTGTCCTTTGAAATTTTGGAAGGCTTTGCAAATAATTGTAGAACATTTTCATGAATCGAGGGTCGCTGTGATTTCAAAGAACATATTTCGTCAATAAATTTGTGTCTGCTCGAATTCCTACGCAGTTTTAAACAAAGGTACTGTAATACACTCCTTTGTTAAATATGTTAAGAACATTTTATTTTTATTAACGTTCACAATGTACGTTTATAGCACCGGAAAACCGAAGTTAATCCACTATGACGTAACAAAGGTGAGTATGACGTCACAATGGCCAGGTGTTAATGACTCCCTCCGATCAAAGCTATTTGTGTTTGCAGTCGCCCATAGTCTTTTCCCAAACATGCCTACTATTTTTAGAGCTTAATCGCCCTTTCAGTAGGAATTTAGGATGTATCGTAAGCGTAAAAAGAAAGACAGAGCTATTTCAAAGAAAATAGGGAAGTAGAAATTAGGAAAATTGTCAATCCATAGTCACTATTTAGCATTAACATATTAATTTGTATGACCATAACAATTTTGAAGAAGACTCATTAAAAAGAAACTTGGAAATGGGGAAATGATAAACCTACAACTGTTTTCCAAGAAGGGGGTATTTTGAGTATAAAAAAAGGGAGGGGGAGGCTATCATAGCCATCCTAACCCGTGGGTCAGGTGATTCATAATTATTGTGTTCTAGTATCTAAACAGTTTCACAGAATGAGGAGAAATACTTATTGGAAAGAAGGTCGGTTATGATTTTGCGAAAAGCCGGCGTGTGAAATTTTCATTTTCAACGTCGGGTTTACGAAACGCCGGATGGTTTTTTACTTAAAATTTGCACTTTTCTGAAAAGGTGACGATACAATCTCTCTCTCTCTCCCTCTGCTCTCGCTCTCTCATTCTCTCTCTCTCTCTCTCAGCATGTTTGTATAATCAGTCCTTTTCTGCTTATTTTTCGCCTATTTTTTTCCTCCCCCTCCCTTTTGGGCCTTTCACGATCCCCATTATTTCCTCCAAACTTTGACTTTCAGCGTTTCATGAAGTATTACTTTCTTTCTTTCTTTCTCTCTCTCTCTCTCTCTCTCTCTCGTTCTCTCCCCTCTTCATCTCTCTCACTCTCTCTCGGTCTATATTGTCGGTGAGATTTTTAAGGATTGAAACACGACTGTTATTTTCATCATCGCGAGACCGGTCCGTGCATGCGTGGGACATGAGACACTACGCATTCACACGGCTTGTCGGTCAGGTCCAAAGTGGAAACCTTTCACAATGCACCCATCTGTCAACCACGGCTTCGTTCACCACACGGTTCACGGCGATGAAAAGGACATAAAACATATAGCAGACGTTCAACGCCGACATCATTGTCATCGGCTTTGTCGTCATCGTAAAACTTGACCGACGGCCGATTGACGACGTTCCTCTCTTTGAGCAGATTAGCAGAAATCAACTCTTCTAAGATGCATTACGAAAAATCATATCAGGGATTACTTAATTTTGAAGTTGAATCCACTCCAACTTACGTTGGAATCCACTCCAAAGAAGTGGTCTAAGAGTGGATTTCCACTCCAAAAGGGAGTGACTTTCAATTTGGGCTCACAAAGGGTGGATCCCCACTCATTTACATGGACAAACTAAGGTTAGGATAAGAAATATATACGCAAATGTCAGCATTATGCTATGGTGGGGGCACTATACCCCCTCCCTTATTTCCCTACCCCTTACTATCATCGCTAAAACCTCTAAAAATGTTACTCATGATGACTTTAGAGAGATGAAGAAAAAAATGTCATGATGACAAAACGCTAACGGCTGTGTTTTGAAGGAAAGTTTTACAATGTCCCAAACCTCAATTGCGTTCTAGTATGGCTCAATTTTCCATCATAAAATTATTGTTTTTCTTTAATTTTCGCACAACATGCGGTCTCACCACATACAACCACCAAAACATCTATGACCTATACGAGGGGCGCAACTCTCTCCTGAAAAGTTTATCCTCCTCCCCATCTTCTCTCTCTCTCTCTATCTCTCTTTCTCTCTTCTAGAGATAAGTCCATTCCTGTTTTGCCCTCTCTCCATGAACTATGTATTTCCTTGAAATATTGACCTTTATCGTGTTTACAAAAGATGCAGTTTAGGAGAAGGAGAGATGAAAGAAAGTCATACACATATCGCAAAAAGGGGGATTGATAATACATGCATACAATGTGGTCTACCCCACACGGGGGTTGCCCTGCTATGCCCACGTCGGGTCTAATTACGGCTGCATGCTGATTTGAATTTTTCGCACAGCGGTCGTACAACATCAGCTCACGCGGGGACCCCGGTCTCCGCAACGCCCTGCATCACAAACAAGTGCGTACACATTTCTCTTCCCAGTCCCACCTATACCGATTAATGGGGGTACTTATTGATTTAGGCAGAGGGCTAAAAAATTGCGGGTTATTGGATAAAACTTGATAATTTCTCTGGTTAAAGTGAGTGTTTATGAAGTGGTTTGTATGAGATCCTACTGGTTCGTCGGTAGGGGCTAAATATTCACTTGATTGCCTGATAATGAAAATGCTACTAGTTATTGTTATGGAATTTGGACAGAATCGCAGAGATTCTGCCCCAAATGTCAAACATTACTTGGTTAGAGAACATATAGCAATGCTTATTCATCCTAACGCGAAATTAATTATTATTTATTTGTTCATTCATTTATTGATAAAAATCTGATTTTAGATTAAGCCAGAGTTGTTCAACTCTTGAAAAAAAGTGATCTTCATCCTGTTCATAAGATGATTAAAAGATAAATACGAATCAGGAAAGATGCAATTGCAAGGAATTATCAAAAGCTCAAGAAAAATAAAAGGAAAGGAGTAAATACATTTAAGACAAATTGGAGAATGCAATATGAGAAAGACGAAAAAGTAGTAGAAATAGAACAAGATCAAGAAAAGAAGACGTGAGAAGAAGGAGGAAAGGGAAGAAGAAGAAGAAGAAGAAAGCAGGGAGTGATGAACTTTCACATACGCTGCGATTTGAGAAGCAAGGGGGAAGAGGAATTGCCCGAGCCGCACAAACAACTCAGCGGGAGTGTCGCCGGTCTACCCTCGGGCAACTTACGGGGCGGCCAGGAGGAGGAGGAGGAGAGCGTGCCGTGTGGTGCATCGGTCAAACTTGTGTGGAATTATCCGCATATCATAGCTTCTTCATTCATTAACTAAAACAAAAGAAATATTTGTAATAAATACTGCTAGATTTTTTATTTTTGTTGATGAAATTCCTCATGATTTAAAAATGTTATTCAAAATGATTTTGAATCATCGAAGCAACGTTATGCATTCCATTGTGGTCTTTAATTTAAAGCAAAATATTCCTATAGGAATGAACAAGTGCAACCACTTGTACTTTTATGACCTTAGCTACGATGTCAACTTTCTCATTTTTGTTAAATTCCTTTTCTTTCTTCGTCTACAACAACTTTCCCCTTTTTCTTTTCGTGTTTTTGACTTTCGCGCGCTCCCCGCTGCGCGTTTGAAACGAGCAAGCCAACCCGTAAATAACTGCCCCTGCCCTCCAACCGAGAGAGACATGGTCGGTGGGCCCAGCAACGTACAAATATTTTATGAAATATACTTTCGCGATATGAAATATACAAGTAATCTACACACCCCAATTCTTCCCTCTTTCCTAGCTCTCTCGACCCGTCTACATTGAGTTCACTCGCCGGTACGCATACCAAGAAATTATTCCAATGTTTTTATCGTGTGTATTTCACTCGCTGTCATTTTTGTCTTTCTTTTTCCTGCTTGGTTTGGTTTGGCGGTGTTTTCTTTTTTTTCATATTTCTGTGTTTGTGCTCGAAGGGCTATTATATTCAAGCACGTTTGTTTTCATCAAGCCCCCTTTATCATATTACACTTGCACTCTACGGTGGTTTAATGCACTTTTCGCCCCTCTTTCCCCTAAAAGCTCCCCCCCCCCCCACTGCCCAAACCGATCGATTCGCTTTGTTCTAAAACCAACTGAAGTTTCGGTTTTAAGTTTAAACTTAGTGAATAAAGCTGAATTTCCTTACCTATTCTGCCTGTTATCTTATACACACTAGTATAGTATCTGTCCTGTAATAATATTGGCATGGCTACTGATACAAAAACCCGCAACATGAATGCCTATAGAACCTAATGACACGGTATATACGTACATAAGTATTATACACCGAAATAGCAGGATGTAACGTCCCCCTGAGCCTATAGAAACCTATGCCTCTCATAGCAGTCAATATCTATACTATTTACTTGATATAACTTTCGCTAATAAAATATTTCAAAAATAAATCATGAATAACAAATTAGAACCAATATAATGACCGAATCCCTTACTATCATGACTATTGCCATTCAAACCCACTTGCTCAAAATGTACTATCCTACGCGGCCCCATCCCTATGCATTGCCTGTGTAAATAGCAGAACATCCCCGGGCAGTGTATAAACACTCAATGTGTATATTTCACTCACCCGAGCTGAATTGAAATATAATGATTGTTGATATTAAATGCATATCCAGGCAGTACACGCGTTTGTTTCGAAATATGCGAACCCTCCGTGGCAAACGTCAATATTATTTGTATGTAATAATAATTTATTGAGCTTTTTTTTTAGATCGCCCAAACATCAACCATTGTGTAGCAACATTATGACCCCAATGACCGCGTATTTTGGGCTATTAATGACAGTTCTTTGGGATAAATCTCGCCCAATGTTTGGCATAATCTCGCCAACGGATGAGAACCAGCTCTGCGATAATTTTTTACATAGAGGACGGAGAGACAGACAGCGGCTGGCAAACGGGAAGTTGTTGATTTCAGACGGAGTTATAAATAAAAACAATAATCCGACTACAAAATAAGTCACGTCGGTTTACCCCCTTCCGCCCGGAGAGGGGTGAACGCCATGTACAAGGCAATGGCAAGGTGAGGGGGCCAAACGGGAGGGGTTAAATTCGTGGTTTCGTGAGTTTGAGTGTGTCTCTTTTGGTCGACATGTTGGAGGGGCATGCATCGGAATCTTGGCGTGCAGACGACATGAACATGCACCATAGACATTACTGGAAAAAGGGAGGATGTGACAATTGTCTATGTTTCGGTACGTAAGCCGTGGCAAAAGGCATTAAAATAAAAAACTTGCACGTAGCTTCTTGCCTAGCCGCTAAACATTTGTATTGTCATGGTTATTTTGGATATTAATATTTAAAGGGGTTTAAGTGGAGAAAAGACTACTATTGCACGGTGATCACTGTTTAAAGCCACCCGGTGAGCACGCCAAATCCTTCAAAATGCGAAATGAAAATTGTTTGAGCACTCGCAATCCTATACCCAGCCATGACAGGCTCGCCACCCCAGACGCTACGTCATCGGCTCGCATGACCAATAACACGATTGCTAATGCCGCGCAATGAGATCGGATTTAAGGATGAGACTGGACGAACACGTCTAGAGCCGCCTTACGTGTCCAAGAGCCAATTACGCGGTTCGTTAGCGAAATTTCCCAGGGTGGAACGCGACCCGCCTAAAAGTTGATCAGAAATTTTCTGCCATATTAAACCCGATCGCGTCTGATTTCCCCAATGAATAGGAAACAGAAAGAATAACTTCCATTTCATATTTCGGACCAAATAAAAACATGATGATATTTTTGAACTTCGGGGAGAGATAACTTTCAAGATTAAACGAAGAAAGCTAGAGGTAAACAATATGTTATCTTTAAAGAATCTTGCGACCTACAACAAAATGTAATTATATTATATGTATGTATAAAACATGCGTTGGTCTTAAGCGCCTGCGCCCCCATTTTTATGCGAAACAACGGACATTATTTTGTGTAAAATCTGCGATGATCAATTTGAAACGACTTCATTTTTTTTCGTGTAGCTCTAACAAGGTTCAAGTTTTAAGAAAGTTTACAGCTGGGACTTTAGTGAGAGTGAGTGAGAGTGAGTGAGAGAGAGAGAGAGAGGGGGGGGGGGTCAGAAAGTTGAAGATTGCTTGGGGTTAGACGCACTTCTTTTGCAGTTTTTAAATGCCACAAGTGTAGATTTCAGAAGTGGCGTCTATCCCGACTTGGATCTCAGAACCGCGGCTTTCAGGCTGATGATCCCAGCGTTGAAATATGAAATTCAAACCGAATGACACAGTTTCTGAACTCACTACACTGAGACAGAGACATGAAAGAGAGGGGGATAGTAAGTGGGAGATATGCAAAGAGGGAGAAAGAGAGAGAGAAAGAGAAAGAAAGAAGGATAGAGAGAGAAGAAGAAGAGAAGAGAGAGGGAAAAGCGGAGAGAGAGAGGGGGAAATAAGTGAGGAAAGTATATAAGAGTAGGAAAAGACATCAAGTGCAAGACAGAGAGGAGGAGGAATGATAGAGGGAGATAGATATGGACGATGAGAAAAGGAGAGGAAGAGAAGGAGGGGAGAAGTGGAGAAATAATGGAATGAAATCGGGGGCGGGTGTAAAAGTATAAGACAATGTACCAATTTCTTTTGTTTGATTAAGAGTGCAAAGCTTGAGCGATGGGTGGACGGAAAGTGAGAATAGTATAGGGATGCAGCAGTAAAGAGGAGAAGAGCGAGATGGGGTGAAAGAAAGAGGGGGGGGGGGGGGGGGGTGGTTAGAAAGATATCATGTTGACATGGATATCATGTCTGTCAAGTGTACCGAACCATTTCGAAACCTAATACCAGCACTCGAGTAGGTCCCTTGTACTAATTAACCATGTAAATAGTCGGGTAAACTCTTTTCATTCTTTCTTATTTTTCGGCACAAATCCAAGGGATAATATCAAAAAAGATTCTGGATATATCTCTCGCCATGGACAGCAGTCATGAAAGGTCTCGCGCCACGTTGCTTTATTTTTTGCTTTTTATAGATCTAACCCCGGTCCAGCTCAAAGCTGACTAAATCCAGCCCTTTTGCAGAGGCGGCGACATTTGGGATTAGTTTAGTGCTTGTAAAGCAATGCATCAGAAAAATATCAATTGACGGTTTTGTTTGTGGGTGTTGTCCCTTGGGGAGGACTGCGGTGGAGTTGAGAGGTAGTGTAAAATATAGGGCTCAGAACCGTCTTCTAGTATTTTTACTATCATTTTCTTTAACCAAAATATGATTTTAAAAACTTACATAGCTTGTTGCCTTTTGGATAGAGTTTAGGGTGTATGGTTAGGTCATAGTGTGTTGTAGTTGCATACAAAGTCTACGGGTTTCGTTATTGATGGTAAGAGAATTTTGGCAATAATTTTATGCCTAAATATCGTGTCTGTTCTTCTATCTTTGACCTATTTCTGATACTTTCTCTCTGCACTGATCCCGACTTTAACGCTTGTCTCGGTATCTGCCACTAATCAAAACATGAGGGACCTGGGACGATCTCCCCGATGTTTTCCTTTCACTTTTCCTGCCATCATGCCCAAGCGCCGATGTTGCCTTTTGGGGGTTTACGCTACGGTTGCCCAGGATCATCCCCGGCGCTGGGGCGGCACACAGCAAAGGGATCCCGCATCGCTTTAGTAGTACCGCGCGCCATTCAAGGTCGGCATCACTCAGCTGCTCGGCGCGGCTTGCCCGGTCCTGTATAGGCGGCGACCGATGGACGCAGTGCGTCCGCGCGATGTCGGCATATAGCACCGCGCGACTTTACAACGCTCACTCTCACACTGCGCCTATAATATTCAAAGTCTCGTACGGTAAGTTAGCGCGGAAAGGTTTATTGGGAGAGGGATAAGAAATGTACATTCAAGGATAAGGTTTTCTTGAAGTATAATTTCCATGAATGACCATGTTTCTTTTTCCAATTTACATCTAATCCGGCCTTAATCGGCCGCAGTGACCCACGGAATGTTGCTTTCGTCACCTCTCAGCCCAAATATTTCGACTCTAGACATACTCATTTATATTTCAATAATCGTTCCGACTTTACAATCTTCCACTAATCAAACAACTTCAAATCATTCAGAACAGTGTACATAATGAGACCACTTAAAGGCCCACTGCACTACTTGTAGCTTCTTGCGCCCTCTTACAACAAACAATGCCTAATCGGTGACCACTGGTCCCCCATGATCCTCTTTTTCTTATGTTAACTGAGAGCTGAGTTGATGAGATAACCACCTGTCCAGTGACCTTGCAGGGCGCTCTAATCCCTCCTGTAAACTATGGCAGATAAGCTTTAATCCTTTACTTTTTTTTAAAGAGGAGCCATTTGCCTCCAGATCAATTCCTTATCTTTTTAGTATAACCCATGAAAATTATAGTATGGCAATTAAATTTCGAAATCTCCATCCCCAATTCCCTGTTACAACCCTAACCGCAAATCCGATTCTAACGCCAAACTAAAAACTGTCCAACTACTTTTTCACTTTCCATTTAGTCTCTACGTCCTCGCAAAATCCCATTTCGTCTACCAAAAACGTCAATAATTTGTTGTTGTTTATGACTGTCTGGTGCAGTTTAAATGGAAAGTAAAACCATAGACATTAATTAGTATAGACGACAAGGTAGCCAGACTACTGCGTATACAGCACATCATACCACGTCTCACGCACATGTGGTATACCGCTGTACCAATGTCATCTCCGAACACTTTCCTATTTATCCCCCTATTCCTAACCCTGAAGATACCCCCTTACATGTGTATGCCCTACTTCGACTTGAAATTGATAGCTCAAATATGTTCATTGACCTTGAGGCGTGTGTGAAATTATTTTTATTTCGATTTTTCAATTTTTTTTTAGTTATGGACCCCCCCCCCCCCGAAACCAATCTATGTATTACTCTGCCATATTATAAGCTTCATCATTTTATTTAATTGTATTGATTTTAAATGAATGATGTTCCTGATCTTGATACTGGTAAGATTTAAAGAAGCTGATTGCTATTGTTTCATTTGTATATTTAAACTGCTTTATTTAGCCTAGTTAATCCTGCTTTGATTATACTCTATTATATTTTGTCACATGTGTTTTCTGGAAGACAAATAAAACTTGAACTTGAACTTGAACTTGCTTTTGAAGTTGACCTTCACCAAAGTGCAAATCGGTTCCATGTTTTAAGACACGATCCCCATCGAAAGTTCATTAAGACATTTATCACCCCCTTACGCATGTGCAGAAAAGGGCGAACATGTGCTAAAGCATCACACACTCTCCCCTTATGAGTATGGCGGGGAGACGACGAATTTATACCCCACTTGTTTTTCCTACATGAGGGACTAAGAGCGAAAATGTGATGAATGAAAAAGCCACGGCTGCACTTTTGCTTCTTCCTTCCTTTCCTTCTTATTTCCTCCCCTCTCTCCCTCGAGTTCTCGTCACCAGTCTCACATAGTACAAACATGTGTAAACGACATTACAATGTATATTATTTTGAAGCCAGCTTGCCGACCCGCCGCCGAGTCATGGAAAAGTAGAGAAAAGGGGTTGTTCCCTTCCATGCAACGGCCGGGTAACTTTGGGCGGGGAAAGCGACTGGGGAGCCGCTGTCGGGGAGTTGATAGTCGCGCCTCTGCTAAACGCATTAAACCTCACACTCTTTGCCCCGTTTTTCGCCGCGTATGACGAAGTGTATGCATAAAGAGCAGACGGAAAATACATCCGCCGATAAGGAAAAATATCAAGATGATATCATTTTTTCCCTCTCTCTCTCTCCGGCAAGGGCCACGAGTACTTTCTTCAAGCAGTCCTATCATCCTCGTTTTAGCTTTGGTTTTTGCTTAGCGCTGAGAAGAAATACTCATCGACATTCCGACAATGCGTAATTGAAGGAGCATATTTATTGCTCTGATCAACATCAAGTTGAATTTACATTTGATTTAATAGTTCCTATTGCACAAGGATCTGTTAAGCAATATCAATCGCCTTTTCAAGTATTAATAGCACTGACTGTCGGTGAAAGGAGAGGGGAGATAAAAGGAGGAAATAAAGGAGAACCAAAAGAGAGATTTATCTGGGCCCACCCGAATATTTGAGAGGGTATAATTTCATTATTTCGATTTGAGGGTTATTTTCATAGGCAAAACGATTATTGTATGCTAAGTTACAAAATGTAAAATGCATATTTGGTCTTATGATACGGAGCTACGTATTATTATGGAGTTGGGAATTTACTATTTGCATCCACTCGACGAAAAGTTTATTCTCGTTTAGAAACAAGGTACTGACATGGAACAAAGTCACAAAGGTCTTAGGGTGACAAGTGTCATTATGGGGGTGGGGGCAGTGGCTACTTGTGACCCCTCCCCCGAATAGTTTGTTCTCGCAGTCAATGTTTGTTGCCGCATATCTGTCATTCTGGCATTGTAGTCGTAGTAAAAGAAAGAACCCGTGTCAAATCGTTTGTTACATTCTTTAGAGGGGCAACCATAGCTCGCGCGCGCGAGAAAACAACAAACAAACAAATCAACATTCCGCGCGCTCTGATAGCGTCATAACATCTAATTCGCTGCTCCTGATCGATCCATTAAAATGCATAGGCCTATGTGTATGCCAGGGTAATGTGAAACGAATCAGCGAAGGGAATTAGGAAGTGTTATGTTTGCTGGATTGAAGAAGGAAGAAGTTGATATGAATTGACACGGATGATTTGATGGCATTTAGGATGTAGGTTGTAATCATCATAATAGAGAATTGAAAATGGCCTACAAAGTTTATGTCTGACTCTAATAACATAGACCTACAAAGTTTAACGCTCCAATTGACACTATATTAGTAGGGCCTATAGGCTATTCATAATATTAAATAAACTGATTAACTTTAGGCCTATCAACATTACGATCGCAAATATTTTTGATACAAATAAACGTAGTAAATTCCATGTGTCAAGTATTGGCATGTAAGAATATCATAATTACATAATCAGGCATAATACATAATCCGAATATGCACACGATACTATACCCAATGTGTGAATTGTAAAATGTAATTGTTGATTATTAATCCCCCTCTGTTTTCCATCGTTAATCTAAATTTGATCGGAGGAAGCCCCCAAGGACACCTATACCGGAAATATGTATTAATATCTCAAAAATCTCTTGGCTTGTCCCCCCCACCATACACACATTGCAAACGATACTGTTGTTCATTTCTTGTACAAACAGTCTTGACTGTTTTCCCGCGCATAATTACGCGCCAAAAGTGCGGCTCATGTTGCCTTAGACATTATAAATTGGCATTTATCAGGGCACGTATTAATTACTGTGACTTAAGACCAGTAGTTGAAAATGAGTTCAATTTCTTAAGCATGGATTACCTCTATGCTACTTATACTATTTCCAATAATATTCAGTGTTTCGTCTACATGAGGCATGGAACGTAGTAAAAAAATTGAGATCTGAATTATTTTTGCCTGCATGACTAACTTAATGGTCTATGAAATCAACATAATCATCATGAAAATAAATAGAATTATTATCAATTTAAATTTGTAATTTCTTTTTCGGCGTGTCTGTTATTTACCACAATAGATTAATTCACACCGTGACAGAAACAGCACAATAGTTTTTTTTTTCTTCCCATATGTATTTTTATCGGAGAAAAATAACAGACAGCTTTTCCTTTTAAATGCGGAAATAAAATGGGTTTGACCCCATTTAGATGAAAAGGAAGTAATCCCTTGTGAATTGTTTCCGATTTTAGCCCTAAATATTTCCTAAAAGGAAACAATTTTACCAAATAGCTTCCTCAAATGCCCGATATACGAGAGTAAAATATTGAACCCAACAAACGTCAAATGATATCATTAAAGCGTACGTTTACATTGCTAACGCAATTCAATAAGTAAAAGCTCATTCAAAATCTAATTTTGTTGAGTTTGAGAGATGTATATGGAGTGTTGCAGGTGTCTATGACCGGTCACGGCCTTGATTAAAGGGATAAAGGCAAGCCAGAAATGATAAGTGAACAATAAAATCATAACGTACCTCATTCTAAGAACAATATATCTAACGTAATGATGATCATAATATTCTGGCATTGTATCAAGCCGTCAAGATTGTATCAAAAAAGAAGACAAAAAAAAGGTCCATCACATTTCGCGCGTCTTAAAATAATCGCCTGAATCTTTAAATGAACCCGGTGAACATGGGGGCAGACATGCTACAGATACCTATGTGCAAAGTATAGAAATTTGCATTATTCTAGATTTTCTTTGTAGAATGCCTTGGGGGCAAAAACTAGCGCTATCAAGTATCTGCAAATTTCCTTCAGGAATCTGTTCCGATTGGCCCAGAAACGGGTGACTCTTGTGCCGAGATTTCGATGATCTTTATCAGGATAGAATATTCAGTATACCAGGTTGTAAAATGTTGATGCAACGAAAGTATTTAGAAACAAAGTCACTTTCCCCTATTTCGGCTATCCACGAACTTAGGTGTGAAATTCAATCCTAAGCATTTTCGATTGGGGAATATGGTGAGAAGTTCACATAGAATTGCGTTTCATAACTGCATGCCCTCGAACGTATTATGGCATATGCAAAGTCCATATTATACAATTACTATTTCTACTACTAATACTGGTAGACAATTCAAACAGCAATTATAACCAAAAGAAACCCCGAACAAAAGAAACCCCGGCAGTGCAGGAGCATTGTCGAATAAAGTAGTTCGTACTAATTACTAATGATATTGCAAACCTTTGCATCGTTTTTGCTCAATAAGTACAACTATATAACGATATTTTGGAGATTCTTTTCAGCGCATTTTTGTTTCTTCTAATTATAGATAATTTAATATAAAGAGGAGCTTTGAGGCTTGTTTTGCATGTTTTTGACGGGTTCCCCCCTTTTTTGTGGTTCGTACCTTGAATTTCTTTAGGGGGCGCTCCTTTGGTCACGTCCTGTTTGTGACGCGTGATGCACCAAGGGAAGGAGAAGAAGTGACCACGGAAATATTACGTAACATGTCTGGACACATGCCCAATGCTATAGACAATGGATACACCTTCCATGGGGGTGGGGGAGGGTAATCACCGTCATATAGTGAATTCCTATACACTATGCAACGTCTTCAAATATAAAGAAGATCTCTGGTATTGCATGCTATAACATTACAGAAACTTTTTGGTAGCATTTATTAAAATATAGGATTGCACCCAGAAATGCATATAATGGGATTGCACACAAATATTTTTGTTTGGTTAAGCATTTTCAGAATACATGTCTATATGTAAGGGCTTTTTAGAGCAATCGCTTTTTATTTCGGGAAACTTTCTACTATAACATTCTTCCAAATTGACAATGAAAAAGCTTTTTTTTTCATCTTTACCCGAACTCAACCTTCCCTTCAATTGTCGATATCTTAAATTGTATTACTCGGTAGAATGTGCTTTCTTCTTCTTTTGATCGAGATATTGATCATGTTTAGGATATTCATTCTGTTTAAAATCGGAGACATGTTTTTCCTAATGGTGCCTTTGTTTCTGATCGTGACATACGTTCAAAAAGTTAAAATTCGCGTGCTAATATCATCTGAGGAGGAAAAACAGACTTACAAGCCCGTAATCTCTTTGCAACCGCTAAACTTTTTTAACTTGGAGATGGGACATGAGAGGTAAAGAGAAATTCCCGGGATGGGGAGGGAAGGGGGGGGGGGGGGTGGGTGGACTATCGAGAGGATCATTTTACTATATTTGTCGGTGAAAATGAAACTTAGAAAGCTTTTGATAGAAGTGATATAAAGCAAACATTTTGCCTGTAATATTTTTCATTCACGTGTTTATATTTAATATCTTTAAATTTCCATAATTCTGATTTTCGTTTTTCCTTCAGTGGGAAACATGCTTAAATACAACGATTGAACCTGTATATTGAGTTGTATAGTTAGTTTAGTTTCCTATCTCTAGCACCGTCTGATTGCTTACTTTCCATTTAATTCACTTGTTAACAAACAACCTTTTAAGATAGTCATCAGCTTCCCTTTCGATCGCGTCTTGCTTGTACGCTCGGGTGGGGCCCACGGGAGCCCTCCCCTGCCCCCTAGAGGGTACATCACTTGCCCCCTTTTTCCTGTGAGGAGGACCCGTTGGGGCGGCTAGGCAGGAAGTGCGGCACCTGTTGAAAAGCCTCAGTATCACCGAGTTCGGGTACAGCTAGCTATCTACATGTATCTCTCAATAAGGACAGACTAAACACTGACTGAGAGTTATCTCCTGCCTATTTTAGATTCTGATATCTATAAGGTTTGCACTTTACTCCACCCTAAAACTCACTAAGAATCGCAATACGAAGTCTGTGGATACTTTAGTAGTCTGTCCTTCTCCTAAACAATCCGAAAGTACCCTTTCATTACATTTTATAAAGTTTATTTATGGTAGGTCTATTACATTCCTTATCAAAAAGAGTATTATTACTAAATGTATATTTGGTTTCATGGAACTCACTGGCTCTAAGTGTTTTAAATTCAGATAGGTATAAATACTTATTGATATTTTATCGTTTTATGTACTTTCATTATGTACCTAATGAAATGGCACTTTTTCCAAAGAAATTATAACTCCCTGCGAGGAATTTGCTAGTGATTTTCTCGAATTTATAGTAACATTTTTCTGCTCGGTCGTACAAGTTTATTTTATAGTCAAAATATCATATACGGCATTCCATAGCGCATCACTTAGGATTTGACCTCTGTGACCCCGTGAGGGGGAAAGGGCGGAAGTAGATATCTCTAACCGCCGGTGTTTAGGGGAGAAGGGGTTATCTTCAATTTGCACGATATCCGACTCGCGCTCAAACTTGCTTTTTTTCTCCTTTCTCCTCCCTGTCTACAAACAAAGGCGAGAAAACGAGGCGAAGAAAATATCTCTTTTAACCAGCGTTAAAGTGATGCTGCAAGTCACCCTTACTACAATTACAAACTAATACAATGCTCTGTTGTTGTTTTGTTGTTGTTTTGGTTTCAATGAGAGGCATATCTACTTTAGTGTCTAGCAAACAGCGCGCACACGCGGTCTACAAACTAAATGAATCGCTCGTTCATTGCACACTCGTCATCAATCTCCATTAGCACAGTAATTGAGATTCGCTTGGTGGAGGAAACAACAGCGCACACCATCACCATTCACCTGTACTCGTCCATCCTCGACAACAACAAGACAAACACACATTGTGACGTAATAATAGGTAGTATGTGACGTCGTCTTACCTGGACTCGTGCCTCTGTGAGGTCGCATCTGAGGGCGAGCTGTTCTCTGCAGTACACATCGGGATAGTGCGTTCTTTGAAATACCTGAAATAACAGAAAAGAGATTCGTTATCAACATGCTGCAAATGACAAGTCGGAATTGCGGTACATAAACAATGTTATAGAAATTAGACACCTGACATAACTTTATGAAAATGTTGAAGTAGTATGAAAAATCACTACAAACATTATCATTATTGCTATCATGGTATATACAGTTATCTTTTCGTGGCTTTTTGCTAATACTTATAGGACAGTAATAATAATGGGACTTAGTAATAACAATCAGAACTTAGCAACACAGATGAATTACCAAGTTTCTCGATGGAAAATGAGATTTTTAAACAGAAAGGAAACTCGTACCTTCTCCATCTCCTCAAGTTGATAGCTGGTGAACGTCGTCCTATTTCTCCTCTTCTTCCTCTTGGCATCGCTGTCGTTCTTGTCGTCATCCTTGGGATCGCCCAGCGGTGACTTGACGTCGTCACTGCCCTTGCCGTTGGCGCCGGCGTTGTTGTTGGTCGAGTCCTGCTCGGCTTTGTGTATCCCACTGCTGCCACCGCCCATGAGGCCCGGTGTGGAGGTGTCCATGTTGCGGTCGGTGAGCGGGGAGTCTAGGGCCGGTTTGAGGGTTGTGGTGGTGGTCGTGGCTCCGGTAGGTGGACCCAGGGGCGTGGGGTTCGGCGTTGAGGGCGTGGTGAGGGGGATCATATCTTTGTTCTGGCTGGGATCTGTAAATGGAAGAGAGAAAGGAAAAGAAAGCCATCAGTAAATCATCCAAAAAATGTATCAATATCCACAAATTACACATTACTGTCCCTGTACACACCAAACACGATACACGTGATAGTATTGGTCATTGTGAACTTGGTGCTTCGTTAAATATCTTTGAGCGCTTTCCAAAAAGCCGCGACTTTGTTGCCTTGCCAACCTGAACAAGGGAGATTAGATATCAGCTAGAGGAATCATATCGGGGAAGAACCCCCTTCTATGACCTGTGGTTGTTGTTAGGATTAAAGCCAAGCATGACTCAATCACCTTGTATGATAGTAGTTATCATGTGGTAGGTCCATGGTAGTTACGAATAGTAACAGTTAGTGCAGGGAGAGAAAGTCTTCAACAGGGATAGTATATTAGTGGGTGTTTCACAAAGATCCTAAGTTGAACTTATCTCTAAGTTGGACTTAACAATTATCGAAAGCCGTTAGCATCTTTGATACTATTTGGTAAAAGTTATTTCAAAAGGCATAACATGTTTATTCAAATCAATCATATTTTCTTAGTTTTATTGATGTGGAATTTATGAAAAGTCTAAAATATTTGAGGATCTTTGTGAAACACCCCCTGGTTCGCAGCACGCTAGTTTGAAGCAGGATAGTGTATAGTTTTATTCTTTGATTTGTATTCCAATTTAAAAAGGATATTGAGTTTTAGTAAAGGTGAAAGATGTTTTGAGTAAGACCAAACACTACAAGCACTTCGTCTGATGTTGCTGCACTTGCTTAAGGAGTTGTCCACATACGCATATAATCATTACAAAACAATACATGAAACAAACAAACAGACAATACAATACATAACACAATCTACTACTACAAACATCTCTTAACCGCAGATTGCGCGTGTGACACATCCGTCATTCGGAGGTATCAACAGCTATAAAATATTACCTACAGTTCATCTGTGACAGTTTTCCATTCAAATCACATCGTGTAAAATACATCAACATACTGTGCATAGCCTTACGAACTGCCTCAGTTCATTACTGGTGCAACATTGATATGGGACGCCAACTGGTATCGAAATTTCCGGTGAGTCGAGCACAGCAAATGGAGTATGGAAAGCAAGATCGCATTGTGGGCATTTTAGCTAAGTGCTTGAAGGAGCAGATTGACATAGGTCTGTCGCCAATGATTTGGCATTCCATTGACGGAGTGAGAAAAGGATTTGGCGCACAGATACGTTTATATTCAACAATGTGGCATTTTAATATTGCACTGGTCTATTATTATTCAATGTCAATAGTTCATATGAAATTGCGTAACCAATATTGCACAATGAATAGTTAACAAAGTTCAAACGATAGCGGTTGCCATTGATCACATAAAATCTTGTCCAGCAAAAGCCCTGAAAATATTTCAATGTATAGTAGTCTCAAAATGTGATTGGAATATCTATTGAAGATTAAACTTAATTAGGATTTGGCCTGAAATTGAACTAAGTGTCTCTGTGCACATTATTTTGTTTTGATAGACAGGTGATGGAAACAGTTTTAAAAGGAATGAAATGGAACTACACGGCTCCATGTACATTTGTTTAATTTAATGAGACCTGCAGGAACATACAGGTTTGTACAGGGGGTATTATAAAGGCCGATTTTTCGAGTAAACCCAGTAAAAAAAGTGGAAACATATCGTGACCTGTCGTGAACTTGGAACCGGCTAGATCGGGGAATAAGGGACAGGAAGTTGCTTGAAATAGTGAAAGATTGGTTGGTGTATTGTTGGTGGATGAACACTGCTATTGAGAAGGGTAAAGAAAGAGAGAGACAGAGAAGGGATGGGTGGGGGGGGGGGGCAAAAAAAAGGCAGGGAGTGAGAATTACAAAGAAATAGATAAAGGAAAGAATAGAGAGAGGGAGATATGAAGAGACACAGATAGGTGGAAATTATGTGATAGAAACTTTACTAAAAGAGAAAGGAAGAATATAAGAGTGAATGTGAACTGGACAGATAGGGGAAAGAGAGTGAATGTGAGAGAGAGAGGGAGAGAGAAAGAAGAGACAGTTTGAGAGCGAGAAAGAGAAAGAGAGATATTGACAGAAATGCAAAACTGTACGCATACAAATATGAATGAAAGGGGATATAATGTAGAGAGAATATCATGAACAGTATAGAGAGACAACAAAGAGAGAGAGAGTGTGTGAAAATATGAATGTAATGTAAATGATTTGGAACGAATGAAGGAATGATAGAGGAATATAGATAGAAAAAGGAAAACGACCTGTCTGAGCAGGGAACTCTGTATAAAGAGGAAGTAGCCTACAGAGGAAGGGGAAAGATGAGGGGGGAGGGGGAGGGGGGGGGGGGGGGGGGGGGTTACAGTGCCTGTGGTAGGAGGGGGCATAAATCGGAGAGGAAGTGGATTGGCGATGACGATCTAAGCTTCCTTTGTAGCCGAAAATAAACCCAATAGCAGACATACATTCAGGATAATACAGACAAATATACGCAGAGAAACACTGATTACGATAATTCTATACATCAATATTGTACATCATAGTACAACTACTGCCACTACCACTACTGCTATTACTTTTAATACTTCCAGTTCTAATATACGCTCATTGAAAAATTATTTATTATACTTGAAACAAAAAAAGGATAATCAATTGTCCAATTGTGACCAGTCGATGGGTATGTTCCATATGGAAGGGAAACATGATCATAATGAATTATAAAATAGAACAGTAAGTTGTGCATGTATGTTTTACAACTGTTCATTTTTGCACTTATGTGTTTCAATGGGTCAGTCAGTTGTGCGCGTAAACTATGTTTTACAACCGACACAAATGGTCAGTTGGAAAAATTACGACAGACAATTCCCTAATGCCCTTCCAAATAGCCTGCAATAGAGCCACTGGTTTATTGCGCTATGGCCTTGCAAACTAATCTGGCCGGTCACTTATCGACATCAAAAAGGCTAAATCTCATGCGTAAAACAACTGTTTAACTTTCATATCGCGGTGTATTTTTCTATGATATATATACACACTCAGCAACTGGTCATTGACAATATACTTGTAAGTTACAGACAGTGTAATTTACAAGCTCAACTGTGGGTTGGGGACATTATTTGACATTATTGAAACAACATGACTGGCAATAATATAACTTGATAGCGTACAGTTAAAAATAAAAGACCGATATAATTTCTGAAAAATGGGGAGTACCTATAACTAATGGAATACTTCCAAGTGAATTGTTAATGCTTTATTATATTTAGGGTAAACACCTATCATTTGCTGATTTTAAAAAGAAATATGAATCAAAAGTAAGGTATAATACTCAATAATTATGAATTTTAACAGGATTTGGTACATTAATAGGGGAATGCCCATCATAATATCCCTATGACAATTATAGGAAAGGGACATATTTAACATTGTGTGTTATTGTGCAAGTTATAGTTATAAGATGCATAACTAGTTATGGAATTTTCCCGGGGTGGATGTGTAGCTAAACACCCTATAATGATGTGACATTTCCATAGAATTACTACTCATTTTTTTTATCTTTCTCTCACGCCACAGCCCCCGTATGTGTCAAAGAAGTTTAGACGGATTGCGAGGAAAACTAGAAATGATTTCAAACTAATCGTACACAGACGCGGGGGAAACATGATATGCATTTATGTCTCTCTCCTCGAAATAGCTAGAATTTGAAATGAATGAGATTGAAGTGAAATATTATATTTGGAAGAGACTCGTGTTACTCATACTACTGTATATTTGAACTTTATACATCTCTGTACTATATTATAGCTAAGAACATGACTTGTATTTTATTGCCGAACAGAATAATGTTTGAAATTTGTATCGTAATATACTCGAAATTTGAAACAATGAAAAATCTACACAAATAAATGTGTAACTTTATGTGACGTAATTTTGTTCCCTAAATAGGATATGAATATTATTGATTTTGTGATATTATTAGTCATAAACATCCTTCATTGGAATATGTTAACCATGTTAAATACAGTCAGTAATTGATAATTGATTAGTACACCCCCGTATAGTGAATATTACATAGTAACTGCTTCTGGTAAATGCATTGCTTTGTATAATTGTACATGTATATAATAGAGAGCAGCAAATCTTAATTCTCAAACCATTAAAACGCGATAAATACAAGCTATCAAATTGTAATATATGCTGTGAAAACAATCAATTGTGCGGCATGAGTCGAGAATCTATAATTTGCCGATATTTGTGTATTATTTCTGGTGTTTTGGGGTGAGAAAAAAGTAATCATTTTTGTCATCACCCGTATTGGTAATCCAAGCGCGATAGCCCTATCGTGCTATGCACAAAATCCGTACGACTTATGGGATTGGCAAGTCGCGATCTGAAAATTGAAATACTCGACAGCAAATTACACTTTCTAATGCATATAGCAGATCGGGGTATATACAGACGAGACTTCGGCGATTGATTTTCGCGACAAGGAAAGAGTGTATATGTGTTCCTGGAATATATATGTCGCGCTTAATATATGAAGCGTATACATAACACATGACTTGTATAATACTCGTATATTAAAATAAAAAGTAGAAATAAGGAATTTGCCCTCGATTTTAATTGCTCGATTGATGAATGATGATATTGCCTATTACAGCGAAAATATTCAGCTAACATTCTCTAGGCACGAAAATGCATTAACAGATTTCAAACTAGGGATGGTATAGATTTATATACACCACATATTTATAAAATGAAACAAATACCGTTTGAAAACTTGTATGACAAAAAATGTTAGTAATGACAAGACATATAAAATTAATGTTAGTGCTCATACATATTGAAAAAGAGAAAAATTTGCAACAAACAAATGTTTCTTTTGATTATTTGGCCAAATAAGGAAAAGGTCCGCAAAATGTCAAGATCGAGAGAAATGTTATAAACTATTTTGAAATAATTCACAGTGTATAACGAAGGCAAATCAAATATAGGTACACCGTGTTCATGTAACTATGATAATAACAAAATTGTAGAAGAGGGTGCGGATCGAAATAGTTTGTAAAAAAGATCGCATGGAAACGTGATTACGTAGGAGCAATAAATACAAGATAAGAATAAAATATTGAACAATGTCATTGGTCGAAACTAAATGTAATTGAGTAATTTGAGTTTACTTACACGTCGCTAAGCACGGCATTGAGGGGTAAAACAACATCAATATTGAGTTAAGTCTCGGCACGACAAAATCCTAAGAAAAGGCTGTCCCAAAGCACGAAAAATCTCCGGTAAGTGTCGATTAATTATTTAATTAAGTCCCAGGCTTGGCGATTGACCTTGGTTATTTAAACCAAGATGATCAACGAACAAAAATGGTCTTAGTCCACGTAAAGCTGCACTGATTCGTCGATGAATACACGAGATAGTCAACGAGAGCGAGAGTGAAAATCGGCGAGTGCTTCGGCGGAGCGAAGAAACAAGTTGTGGTATCTAAGCTCGCGCGTGCCAAACTTTTTATACAGATTGTGCGAGTATTCTTTCTGTACACAACATCCACACACAACTCGCACGCGACGGTCCCCGGTTGGGTAGTTACAGTGCACAGTACACACAATGCAATAGGACTTCACGAGTGACGCCGTGTGTGTGCGTGTGTATCTGTTATGAATAGGGCGAGCGGCATCCTTTTAGTGCTATTATACACCGCTGGGCTTCGGGCACAGTCATTGGTCAAGAGTGCAAATCAGGTGCTTTCGCGTTTCTCAAAAGAAATGACCCTTAAACATCATAGGAAATGTTACCGCCAAAATGACCTTTTGTGTCCGGGGGTTGATGGGGCAGGAAGGGGGTGAATAGGGGGTAAGGTGTGAAAAGGGAGGGGGTAAGCTTACAAAACAATGGCCACAAGCACAGTGTTCAATACTGCTACATGTATCTATTTTAGGTATCTGCTTGTACAATCAACTAATACTATGGTTATGTAGGCCACAAACCTGTATATCATAATGTGTATGGATGGTATAGTGTTGTACTTTTTTTTTATAAAATGATAAATGCAATCGTATATTATGTATATCATTATTAATAAATATGTCCAAACAATTTTGCATCTCATTTACAAGAACCATAAATTAAGATTGTCTAAAGTTAATAGAGTAAATGACTAAATGAATTCAATAGAATAACCTGAAAAAGATTCAAAATTTGCAAATGAAGAAGTGATCTATGTCGCTATAAATAAAGCATCATTTTGAAAACCGGAAAATACTTTAATATAATAACACAAATAGCAAAAAGGGTAGCAATACATTTTAGTAAACAGAGGGGTTGAATTACCTTTTTCGCAACAAATGCTTTAGTCACTAAGGAAAGATTAATAGTTGCAGAAGTTATCTTCTTTCATCGAATTCGTTTTTATAATGTTCCCTTCATTTTGTATAAAGTACACTGAACCTCCACCAAGTTATCAGCAGATAATTGCTATTTTTTTTTCTCACATTCACTTCTCCATAATTAATCTCTGAAATTAGTTTTGAATTTTAATATCTATTCGTGCTAACGAATAATGATAAAGACCAGTCAAATACACGTGTAAACTGTCATGACTGTTGCCCATAAAATTGGAAAATGATATATAATGTTCTTACCTCTTTGCACGACGTGATTGTGAGTATGTTATTTTTCATGGTAGATAAATTTTATATCATCTCATAGCTTTATTTATCTAAATATTCATATTAGAGATTGATCAATGAAGTTCTGAGAAGATATATATGAACTATATCCATCACGAATAAACCTTATTGTCAAAATCATTTTAAGAAAAAAGGTTCGAAAATCATTCCAACATTATAATGAGAAACAGTGTATACACCTGACATACATTTAGGTGAAATATACCAAGTGACGCGCGCATATGGAATGATAGAAATACCATTTCTGGACTAATTAAGCGCATCATTTTGGGTTTAATCATTCGCCTAATGGATTCGACATCTTTCGGTGGTTAATTAATCAATCATACTCGGTCTGAGGTAGCAAAAATACAGAAAGACTGCGGGAGATTGCTCTCATTAATTTTTTAATGCAGAATCAATGTATCATGCAGGCTTGATAATAATAATAAGGAGAATTTGTACCATTCTTAGAGAGATATTTGTGTAATCTCATGTAGTGTATTTTTCTTTTTATTCTAAACAGTATATTTGTTAAAAGCAAACAGAGAGAATATGATGACGCGGTTAAAGGACAAATGAGAATTGACAAAAGTAAACATACATTATTTTCAGTTTGCACATGTTTTACTCTGACTCTATTGGCAGATAAATGAATGTTATTGCATTTGATAAAAGCGTAAAAAGCAGTAAAGATGTCTATGCCACTGTAGATATAACAATCTAACATAAATTTGCATATTCAAAACTTGCAGCAAATAGTACCCTCAACCCTAGAGTAACATCAGCGATATCAAAAGTAAATGCACTTTGAAAGCGCTTTTAGTACCCGACCCTTTTAAATTGGGATTTTAACACTTTCATTTTTAGAGCATTGTGGGAAATATATGACGAAACACATTATGTTTTTCTAACGTCTTAGAATAAATTTCTCAACAGGCTGACCACCGGATTACGTTAATGACAACAAGCCTGATGAGGATTGAGAAAGAACATGACCGCCGTCATCTTCGTCATCGATGTCCTGATCAGATAAAATTCACCCCGGCCGACTCGAATTAACAAAGATACCAAGAATGAACTAATGAGGGCTGACACATGAGGAAGTGGGAAGGGGGTAACACGAATAAATGTGAGAGGAAGGGAGAGAGAGAGAGGGGTGGAATAGGGTGTGGGGGGGGGGGTCTGAGAAAGAGAGAAAAAGAGAGAAACAGCAAGAGAGGGTAAAGAGAGAGTGAGGAAGAGAGACAGAAGGAGAAAGAGATATAAAGAGAGGGGAGAAGGAGGGAGAGAAGGAGGGGGAGAGGTGGAGAACAGAAGATAGAGAAAGAGAGGGAGAGAGAGAGAGAGGGATAGGGGAGAGGGGGGGGGGGGGTAAGTCCGCACCCCTGATGAACTTTTATCATCTTACTTATTTTGACATGGGTCTAAATATAGAAGTCTTTGTCACAGTGAGCGAGAGCGAGGGAGAGAGATAGTGTAGAAGTCTGCCGAGAAAGGGAAAGACCGTGAACATTAATAGAAAGTGTGAATGTGGAGAAAATGAGGGATGCAACCCAATAAGAGAGAGAGAGAGAGAGAGAGAGAGAGAGGAGAAATAGGAGAAAGAGAAGAAGAGAGTGAGGGAGATCATTACCAAAAATTACAATGGTGAGAGGAAGGAAAGAAAGACACAATCTTTGCTTAAAAAAAAACATGTTTTACGAAACTTTAATAGGCCTACTTATAATGTTTATTTGTTGTGGTTTATTTCTTCACAAACTTTATTTTAAAAGAGTATCAGAGAATGATGATAGCCGCTTGCCCTTTTCTAAAACGTGTCTCGCGTGCAAGATTAAAACGTTTGATAGAGTGAGAGAGGAAGTGAGCACGCAATGTTGGGTCTTGTTTTTCTGTTTGTGTTTTCTGTTCGGTTATTTTTCTCTTCTTCTTTATCGCGTTTCGCCATCGGTGTGCGCTTGCCTGTCATGGCCGGAAGTTCGCAAGGGAGTCTGGGATTGATGACGTCAAAGCCAGTGGGGAGGGGGTCTGGATGAAGATAAAACTCAGTTTTGGAAAATTATATTGTCGAGGGGGAAAAAAGAACAACATCCGCTCGCGCTCCTGGTAAAGACCCTTTGTTTGATTTTTTACAAAGGAGAAGAGAGCTAACAAAAGAAGAATGAAAGATGGAGATTGAAACAAAAGAAAGGAAAGAAAAGTTACGAGAAACTTTGTCAATGAAGAAAAGTCCGACTATGTACATGTCTGATGTGAACAATGGAAGTGTCGGCAAAAGCAAGGAACGTAAAGCGAGAATGAAGAGATATAGAAGTAAGGGGGGGGGGGGCAGTGAGTAAGGCAATTAGACAGAGAGAAAGAGAGAGAGGCAGATAGTTTTCGATCAATTAGTTGATTCGGATTTTGAAAATGAAAACTTTCTTCAAGTTAAAGAAATTACTTGGCAATAAGATAAAACCCTGACATTAACTAATAAAGGGAGGGAGTGAAAACTCGTTCCTCCTATCTTGATTGCAATGTAACGGGTAGTTAAGTCATGTAAATAAATGAATAAAGTCACTTCAACAATGATAATCAATTATTATATTAAGACCGCATAACGACCTTTATAGACAGGTGGCCGCTAAACACAGGTCAAACTTCTTGACACCACCCTCCTTTGCACTTTGCGTACGCATGATCATGATGAGGTGTTGACGGAATAACAATATCCAAACTTAATGACTTTGTCAGACAATTTCAAAACTACCATGAGAATGCGACTTTTCCCCTAGATACCCCATTTCTCCGTTTCCGAACAAAGGCACTCGAGTTCGTATCGCAACGAAGGAGGGTGGAGGGGGGGGGGGGGGGGGGAGGGCGAAAAATGTGTGATTAAAATGGCAGAACAATATCTAGAAACGTGTTGAAGTGACGACAGAAATTCCTCAAGTCTATTAGGGTCAAGGAGTGGTTCTATGTCAAGTGATTTAATTATTGTTTGACAAATTACATATTATAACTTTACCAAACCACAGACAGATTTTTTAAGATGAATTTTATTCCTGGCCGTGTTTTGTAAAATAAACTGCCAGGAGGTATTGGCGATAATGTTGTAAACCGTTAAATAGGAATAGGCCTATTCATGTATCACTACTTTTGGTATCATCAAACGTCTTTCAAATTCGTTTAATATCTGATTTGATTTGACAACCAAAATTTGCCACATAAAAACGATGGAAATGGTATACAACATTTAAAGTTGGATCGCAAAGACATTCAGTTAGGCGGTTGTGGTACCTACTTCTTTAATTAAAACTTCACTTGTTTCCTCGAAATCGTTTGTCGTTTTTTAAATATTCATTGTCAACACTTAATCAATGCTTTGTGTCGATTTTAATGACTTCCCCACGTTCGGTACCATTCTCTTTACATGACGTTGATGATTATTTTTTGAAATCGCGTTTCCATTGAAAAATTCAACGTGATTAGAAATGCATAATAAGTTTGAGTTCTTTGGTGAACATGCTTTCAAAAGAAAAGTTAAACCCCAAGAAAGTATTGGGAAGAATGTTTGTAGTTTTGATTACTGGAAAAGTGGAAGTACTGCTATTATCTCTCCTCATATAATAAGCTATTAAAAGCAAACGCTGCTTTTCTTAGAAGGGCGGCCAAAATACTCAGGGCCGCTAATTCATGCGATTGCTGTTGACGTCATAATAATCAAGCACATTAAACGTTTGACAAACATCCCGATAATGCTTATGCTTAATTTATTTGCAGTGTGTATGTTGTGATATTTGTATCCTTCGTAGAATATTGACGAGAAAAATAGTGGAATTAATGTTGTGTTTCGTTCTTGAGTATAGCTTCAACATTCATGTATAGGCTCAGATTGACATCCGGGCACCTGTGGCGTCACAGCCTGGCAAACTTCCGCCAGACACAACTCATAAAAAATAATGTACATCTCATGGATGAATGCGATGTATATTCTTATGTTGTATGAATCTTGTTTAATGCATAAGATCTGTGAGGACGGAATTCGTTGCCGATTCAAATAACATTTAAAGAAAATTCGCTGCCGTTTGCATTCCCCATCTAAATCACACAAAACACAGGGAGAAAAAACAACTAAACATAACGAAACAACAGCGAAAAAAGAACCCATGTGAATTAAAATAAATTTTGAATACGTTTTGGAATGTCCTACATTCTCGCTCTTCTTTCTGTTTCTCTCTTACTCCCTATTTCCCTCTTTTCTCCCCTTTCCTCCTAGTCTCCTCCTCCCTCTCTGTCTCCAGTATTTAGTATGATGTACATTTCATTCTCTCTTTCTCCTATTCTCTACCCCTCTCCATCTCTTATTCCTCTTTTAACACACCATACCTTCACTTTATCCATGCCCTAGTCCCATTCCCTACAATCAGGGTTGGGTGTACTTTTCAGAACCTCAATTCGATGCCTCAGCAAACACTCTTTTTTTCCTTTCTTTTTTTCAGACAAGATTTTCACCTCCAAGACCTGCAATATCAATTATACTTTGGTCTCTCTCCCTCTCCATCTCCCCCTCTCTCTCTCTCTCGTTCCATATCCCTTCCTCTCTCTCTCTCTCTTTTGATACGAGGAAGACCATGAACTATCGGGGTATACCGACTTTTATAATTACTAAAACATACCCCACCGCAGCAAGTTGTTGAAAGTTGGAACTAAACCACCATACGCAAACCTCTAGCTTCGGCGAAATGCGAACTGACTCCGGAGACCAACGAGACCGACACCAGGCTGACACCAGGCCGACACCAGGCCGATACCAGACCGAAACCAGGCCGACAACGGACCGAACGAAAATATTACATTACCCAGTACGACCCCAAAATCAGATGGGTTTGGAGATGGTTTTGCGGTGTGCCTTAGGTACCAAATAAGCTAACAAAACGATGTTTATTCTTGTTAATAAATGATTTTGACTTCAGGTAGTTAAGTCTGATAAGCCAATTCTCCAATAAGAAGACTTATTGTCTGCAGTCATGAATTTCAACAATTGTTTGTTTCATTTACATACATATGTGTCTATATCATGTTACTACGGATATTAAAACATAAAACATAAAGAGTGATTATGGTGAATTTGTTTGGCTCAATTCAAGTTTTATAAGAACTGACTTCAACATTGAGGTAGTGTATAATTCGACCATCATGTGACAATGAAATGAAAAGTTCATTAGATACACAAAATGAAATGACAACGGCCGGAGTGATGAAACATTCGTCAAGGCAAACACACATTTGTTCAATTAATAGATTAAGGAGGATTTGTACAAAATCTACTTTGGTTTACCACAGAGTTTGGTATAAAATTTGAACCTGAAATATATGTTACCAAATTCACCATTTTTGTGATTATCCTCCATAATATCTCATGACATTAAAAAAAAAAGGGGGTAAAACAGGGAAAAGTGTGCTATTGATTATCGGTTAACGGTGGCTATTATTGAAACTGATTGGAGAAAAATTGTCTATAAGAGATGTTTTCTTTAGTCAACTGTTTAAAAATCAGAATTTAATTCTATAGGAAAGTTTATTTGACTGGCAAAAATGACTAAATGTCTCACTGATTTTTCTCTTGCCGTTACTGAGAAGTCATGTTCAAGTTAAGGAAATCTTGATCGGTTTCAACAGCAAATTCATTTTCCGATTCGACTTTATGTACTTTTAAAGTCGACCTAATAATGAACTACATATTTCCCTGATCAAACAAAACTTTTACACAGCTAGTCGGCTACTCTGTTACGAAATGGGGCTGTCTTTCAAACAATCATGGCTAATATCATATCGCTTTCTTTATAATGGGAAAAAGGACGATGCACTTATTTTGCGCGATGCATTCTACAATTTTCTTTTACATGGAAAACATACAGGGCTGGACTTGGTGCATGGGGCGAAAGTGTTAATTCGGGAAAAGTTCGTCACTACCGGCAAACGTGGAATCGCAGTAAACAGTGCGATGTTTTGCGAGAAAAGAAAGAGAAAGTGGGGGAGGGGTGGGAGTGAGAGAGAGAGAGAGAGAGAGAGAGCGAAAATAAGAGTGAGATAGAGAGAGAGGGGGGGGGGGGAGTGAGAGAGAGAGAGGAAAAAAAAGAGTGACAGAGAGAGAGAGGGGGGGGGGGTGGGATGACGTGAGTCTTCGCGTGAATATCCTGAATGTGACAGACTTGGCCAACACCATAATAATATAGGATTGCGTTTGTATTATAAAAGTGAAAGCAATGATTTATACAACAACTTTATAAACATCTCGCCCGATGTTCTTTAAAACACCTCTGAAACATAACACTTATCATGTTTTTTATGATTTTATTTTATTCGTCATACGATAATATAAAAATACATTATGAATTATATCTTTTTTAATTCTTAACTTATAAATCATACGATTCAAAGCATGGAAATGTAATCTTTTCGTATCTTTCTCCCTATATTGTTTGAGGCAACATATATTTGTTTATATGAAACTACAAATGCTGTATAAATAAAACAAAATATCAGCATGAAACAAAAATAAGCAGCGTTCAGATAGCTCTGGCGATGACAGAATGACGATAATAATAATAATAACAGAAAAGCCCTACCAGACAAAAAAAGTTTAAAAGTTTTATTCGATTAATATGTAGCTTATATAAAAATTTAATATTATTATTATTATATTATTATTACTTCATGCTTACCAGGAGACATTATGCATTTTTTCTAATCACCCAGATTGACTTTGAATGCCATTTACGACAAAGAACGGCGAAATCTAAGACAACCGATGAGGATAGGAGTAATGAATTGATCCACCCCATTGTATCGCACTTTCTATACTTTCAACAGATAAAATGCCCCGCTCCGCCCCTTGTGTTGCCCGAACCGGGGACCTGCTGGTAGAACAATAACGTAACCCCACGCCTACGCGCGAGCCCTTTCAAGCTTGGTAGAACAATAACGTAACCCCCACGCCTACGCACGAGCCCTCTCAAGCTGTAAATAGCGCTTTCTATACTTTCATAGATAAAATGCCCCGCCCCGCCCCTTGTGTTGCTCGAACCCGGGGCCTGCTGGTACAACAATTTCGTAACACCACGCCTACGCACGAGCCCTTTCAAGCTTGGTTGAACAATAACGTAACCCCCACGCCTACGCACGAGCCCTTTCAAGCTGTAAATGGCTCTTTCTATACTTTCAATAGATAAAATGCCCCGCCCTGCCTCTGTGTTGCTCGAACCCGCGACCTGCTGGTAGAACAATAACGTAACCCCCACGCCTATATACGCACGAGCCCTTTCAAGCTGTAAATGGCTCTTTCTATACTTTCAATAGATAAAATGCCCCGCCCCGCCTCTGTGTTGCTCGAACCCGCGACCTGCTGGTAGAACGATATCGTAACCCCACGCCTACGCACCAGCCCTTTCAAGCTGTAAATGACTCTTTCTATACTTTCATAGATAAAATGCCCCGCCCCGCCTCTGTGTTGCTCGAACCCGCGACCTGCAGGTTGAACAATACCGTAACCCACGCCTACGCACGAGCCTTTTTAACTGAGCTGGAAGTGGCGCTCGCGTGGGGTGCTATTGTTAGACGTAGATCCCAGCTTTAATTTAGTGCACTTTGTGCTCAGCGGTTTCCTGTTCTTTCAGTCAATCATTTGTAAAGGAATCTGAGACAAAAGGGGTTATTTAGATCCATATCCCCAGGTAGATTGTATATATATATATGTTTCAAGTGGGACATTTCAAAGTCTTGGTCATGATTGCTTTTATGCAATATACATCACTGTGATGCCGCATGCTAAAGAAAATCTGAAACAAAAGAAACGATAGAGGGAGGGGCGCCATTTCTTTTTGAGACCACGCGACTTTGTTCTCACTGATGCACAGCTTGATATTAGTAAATTAAGTTGATTACGTTACTCATTAATATTATATTTTTCATGAAAAGTATCATGATGGATATTAGTTCGGAAAAAGAAGTAGATTTCACAGGAGGATTACCATAATAATACCGTGCAGCTTTTTAATAAGACCCTCAATTACATCTGTCTTTTCGAAGTAATATTATTAAAGAAGTGGTATATATTGTAAATTTCATGCAGATTTTATTAAAATAAGAATAAAAGTACATATTCATAATATTATAGTGTAAAATACGTTTTATGTTTGGCATATTGATTATTTTGTTTGTATATGAATATATCTGAAACTATGTAAAGAGACCTTTAAAATATCCTCACGGTCCGGTTTCATCATCATTTAAAGATGCACTTTGAGACAAGTTCAACTAAAACTTTAAAAGCGAGCAAAATTGCATCCTCAATTTTAAAACAGGGCTGGAAACAATCCCATCTTTAAAAAAAAACACAGACTAAGAAGAAAAACAAACTATGATAGCTTCAGAGGGATCATGACATCTTGTATCTAACCGGAATGGAGATATCTAATTAACTCGTTCAATTAATTCAATTAAAGATGGAATAAACCAGATAAAGGGAAACATTGTGCTGGAAAATGTGAGAAAGAAAGTGCACTGGTGAAGTGAACCGTTACTAAATGTGTCGGCGAATCCCCAAGATGAGTGCCGAAAAAAGAGAGCTAAAATGCAGACGACCGGTTTTGTGGATACACTTTAGGCGGGAAAACGCATCTGGAGAAACAGGTATTTCCAAAAAGAACATTAGACCTTCTCGACTTGTTAGGAGAGAAGACGAAGTGATAAGGAGTGGGGGGGGGGGGGGCAGTGTATATAAATATTATGGTGGGTATAATATAGGGATATAAGAACCTGGGCCCTGTTTCATAAAACTTGTTATCAATAACAAATTACAAAGACGGTTATAAGCTACTTAAATCATGGCATTTGATTGGCTGAGATCAAATTTTGTCATAGAATTCATGTATTTCTTATCGATAACTTGGTTAATGAAACGGGGCTCAGGTCGACTTAAATCATTGCTTTAAAAAAAAAAAAACTTTTGTGAAGAAATGAAGATGGACAATAGTCTTGTATGATATTAGGGGGGGGGGGGGGTAGGGGCGGTGTAGATAAATATTATGGTGGGTATAATATAGGGATATAAGAACCTGGGCCCTGTTTCATAAAACTCGTTATCAATAACAAATTACAAAGACGGTTATAAGCTACTAAAATCATGGCATTTGATTGGCTGAGATCAAATTTTGTCCTAGAACTAATGTATTTGTTATCGATAAAATGGTTAATGAACGGGACTCAGGTCGACTTAAATCATTACTTTTTGTTTACCTTTGGGGAAATATGAAAATGGACAATAGTCTTGAATGTCTTATGTCTTTGAATACAAATACATATGCGAGGGAAATTTGAATCTATGATTGAAAAGAAATTTGGATTTGAATATGAACAATTTAAAAAGAGCTAGGGAATGAAAACAACAATAGATAGAGAGATGAGAGAGAGAGAGAGAGAGAGAGAGAGAGAGAGAGAGAGAGAGAGTCATGGTCATAATATTAATATGAAATCTTGGTGTGCATCCATAATGAGGCTTGGGTGATACACCGTTACAAAGAGAAGCGGGATGGCACCGCCTCGAGGCCCACCGGATCGCATCTTTGTGTTCCACCGCTCCGCCGAAAGACCATGAAGATGGGTGGATGAAAAACCACTATCATTCAACATCCATCGCTCTCTTGCGCCGGGCGGAGCACAACAATCATCGTCTTTTTTTTTTACACCGGCAACATTTTCGCACATGTTATCATTCCTGCATTTTACATCATGATGCAATATTGGAGTCTTGGTTTGGCGCAACTCTTTAATCTTGCTCATGAATGTTGTAGGAGATGTGAAAATGTTATGAGAGCTGAGGAAATGTACATTAACCCTATTTTGAAGAGACGATGAAGATGATACTGCTAGTGGGTGATGCGACAATGAGATTGGTTGCTAAGAAACCGCTATCCACTTCTGGAGTAACACAGATGTATACAACGGTGTTGTGGTTTAATGGTCAAGTGTATAGGGCACGTGACTTTGAATCACAGGGTAAGGGGTTCGAGTCCCAACCGCGACACTAAAGTTCTCTGGCATTAATCTACATTCGCCACTCTCCACCCGGGTACATGGGAACGTGGGTATGGTAGCCTGGATGGAGCCAGGTTAACGTTTATAGTATTACTTTGCAGGCGTATTGAGTATTCCATGGAATGACTTTGTTCGCATTATAAATGTTTCCCCCCTTCTTTTTCTTTTTGTCTGCATTAGCTACCAAAACCTGCATGGTAAATATAGAAGATTACTGCATGATAATGCGAACGTGATAAACCATGCTTTCCATAAAGTTGTGTTAGTTAACACTTAACTATTACTGATAATGCTGATGTCATTTTAAAATGTTTTAAATGTTTTCATTTTTAAATAGAAAATATCCTTATAAGAGTTTTCATAAGCATAAGGACATGTCATATTCAAGAGCCTTCACCGCTTCCACTAAACTGCTAACTACTCACTATCATATTGTATGTCTATTGCCATCAGATCATGATACACTATTTGGAGTATACTTGCACGATGATTGTAAACAAATCACATCAATTCGAATCTAATCAGAATAATTCAAATTGACTGCTTGGTGAAAAAAATGAGTTGAAACGACCTTGTAAATTCGATGATCACATGACCTCTTCTTGACCTTGCAATTTGTTGGATCCATCATCGAGAAACTCTTCCCCCAATTTTTGGAGGGCTCGGAGAAAGCAAAAAGCAAAAAACGAAGTGCCCCTCTAATGAGTTCTGACAAAGACGAGCATTTGTTCGACAACTTTCTTTCCCCACTGGGACTGCATGGTATTGTCATCTTTGAGGGAACAACTTTCACTTTTTTTGTGTTGGTATTCCGACGAAGTTTTGCCCCCTTTCCTTCATCTTCTTTTGCGATTTGTAAGAACGTGAGGTAGCGTTGTGCCCTACAATTGAACTCTCACTTGAGAAAGAAAAGTTAGTTTTTGTGTTTGAAGAGAAGGGAAAAAGGGGGTTGAGAGCAAAAGACAGATAAGGAGGAACAAGGAATGAACTAGAATCAGAGGGCTGATTATAGGGGGGGGGGGGGTGCCATTGTACGGTATGAGGACCGGAGACAGTGGGAGGGGTAGATATTGGGACGGGGGTAATATACAGAATTTGAAGACAGAACAACAAGGGGAACCAAAAACGAAGAAGTACAAGGAGACAAAGAAGTAGAAGGAGAAAGGGAAAAATAATAATATGAAGGATTAACAGGAGAAGGAGAAGGAGGAGAACGAAAAGAGGAGAAGAATAAGATGAAGAAGATAAAGAAGAGAAGGGGAAGAAGTACAAGAGGAGAGAAGAGAAAGAGATGGAGGAAAAAGAAGAAGAGTGAGAATAAAATTATGATTATGATGAAATATATCGAAAACAAGATAAACTGACGTGGTGAGTGATGATGAAAAATAAACGAATTGGTCGTTTAAAATCACTGGAATCAACACCAATGATTATGAGTGATTGTTGCGGTTATGGTGGTTCTCTCCGCAAAGTGGTCTTATAAACCGTCAAGCCACTTTCGATTAAAGGTGCGTTAAAGGTAATACAAAGTTTTGGGAAATTTTGAAAATTGGGTGGATAGTGAATCTTTACTATTTTGATATATTTGGATGACCCTGTGGATGTATTATAAGCACTAAAAAAATTAGCCCCTAAAACACTTCTGTTTTCGAGAAAAAATTGAATATAAAAATTTACCGGTGCTCCCGGTAAATTTTGATAAATTTCAAATAGCACCTATGGCCGTACAATGGTAGCTGCGACCATGAAAATCTCAGAATATGTAGTTGTGATATATAATTTCCAAATGGGAATAGCTAATCGGTCGATTTTAGTCAAAAAACATTGTTTTATAGCTTAATTAATATATTGACCTTGAGAGGGAGCTATACGACATAAGAAGTTTATTATTTACAATTTCATAATTTTAGACTCGATTTCAACCGCGACAACGATCAATGAATATTGTAGGAACGCATACGCTTCCAATATGTTAATTTGAACCAAATTCATTACCCCATACCAAAACTTTGTAATACCTTTAAATCGAGATTGAAAAAGCTAAATCATTTGATGTATCCAGCATCTCGGAATGGACACCAAAACTAACGGTATTATGTTTAAATATCGGTCCAACCGTTTGAATCGTTACTATTTTCTCTCACTCTCAATAAGTTAATTCATTTAAATTAAATTCTTTACACAATTACAAGAATCTCCAGGGAACTTTCATTAGAGTATTTTCCTTCGAAGTTTTGTTTGTTTATTCATATATTTATCACTGGTTTGGGATTGAACAGCAGCAATACCCCATGAAAAAATTGTCATTAGCGTAGTCCAAGTTGAATTACTTTTTGAAGGTCTGAACATGCTGTTTTGAACGAAAATTAGCCTTGAAAGGAATTTAAGGCTGAAAGAAGTTGAAGGTAAATAAGAGGGAAAATCATTGGAAAAGCTCGTTCAAATAGACAACACAGCGTAGAGATATAATCTTAAGAATATGAAGGTAATCATGTACCACAAAAACGGAAAGAAACGAAAACAACAGCAACGAAAAAGTTGTGAAAACGATGATATGAAAATTGGGGGTAAATGAGACGAGAAGAAACCCTAAACAACATTAGAAACATACATACAGACATACTGACATACAAACAAACAAACAAGCAAACAAAAAAACAAACAGAGAGAAATCACCCAATGTTCTTTTGCAGCAGCACTGCGCAGATGTTCCTCGCGTAACATTCCCGCACATCGGTATGGCATCGAAGCTCTCGTCAATCAACATCGCTTTGGCGCGTTTTCTCCGTCGCGTAACCATCGAACAAAACATGACGTAGACAACCCCCCCCCCTAACCCTCCCCGTTCTCCCTATTCCACCGTCTGTTAATGCGTGTGTGTAGGATGTGTTGAAATACAGGCAGATGTCGTTTTGATGCGGTGAGTTTTAAATCAGATATGTGGATAAGTTAAACGGTTGAATACTTCCAGATTTTTTTTTTGGTCAGTGGCAATGCTAGTCTGAATAATCTCTATGAGTATGATGCTTCTTCTCTCAATTTTTTTTAATCGAGCGCAATGCAACAAGTCCTAGGGCGTGGTGTAAATGTTCATCGTTTTTTTTTTATATCGTAAATATCATACTGTAATTACAATCATTATCAATGTCTTATTGTTTTTTGTTTTTATTATTATTATTATTATCATCATTATTTTTCATCATGTTTTCATCTTTTAAAATGAATTAATGTCAATAATATGAGATGGAAAATTACAATAAGAAAGATATTGTTCGAATGCATCGATCAACATAATTAACTGTATAGGCTATGCATTATCTATGCAAATGAGATAGAAAGAGCGGGAAAGTGAGGAGGGGGGGGGGGGGGGAGGGGAGTAGACGAAAATCAGAGAGACATGAAAAGAATTCCAGAGTCTAGAAACGGAGAGATAGAGGAAGAGCAAGAGAGAGAGAGAGAAAGAGAGAGAGAGAGGACGGGATGGGAGGGGGCGAGAGTCAGAAAGAAAGTTTAAGAATGAGAGAGACAGACAGAGAGAGAGAGAGAGAAAGAGAAGAAGAGAATGAGATAGACAGAGAGAGGGAGAGAGAGAGAGAGAGAGAGAGAGAGAGAGAGATAAGGAGAGAGGAGGGGTGAGAGATGGGTCGAAACGTCGAAGACATTAATCGGTTACAAAGCCATGCCACAAACACAACAACCCGATCCAAACAAAAACAGAATGGATAGCAGAAAGAAAAACAAGGAACCTTTTTTGTTGTTGGCCGTTCTCCGAGTTAACGTGATAACGAGATAGGGTTAAGGAGTTAAAATGCGTGTTGAAGTTTTGACGCCCCGTACGTGGTAAAACTCTCGTTTAAACTTCTCAAATGTTCCGTTCATTCGTGTAGTGGCGTAGCGAAGGTGGCGGGGCGGTAGGGGCATGTGCCCCTCATATAACATGCAGAATAAAGTAGATGGAAGTTTTAAAAAGGGGGGTGATATAGAAAAAGAATGGTTAAAGTGAAGAGAATATTACAATCAATGGAACGACATACCCCTAAACAATAGCATTGTTAATATGCATTTCATCCACCAGATAAGACCCCGGGCCAACCCCGTACTGCCAGCGCCCCCGCAATGCCTTGATTTACGTGACGCCATTTGATTCGTGTAAGAAATGAAATTTTACCTTTCACATCTACCAAATCACTGTCGTTTTCGAATGTTATGTGATATAGAACCATTGACACCGGGGTCGACGATGATGATGATAATGAATTCATGAATGTTTATTACGAGAGCTGTAGTACACGAAATTCATCACAAAGATATCAAACAGATGGCAAGCAACAAAATGTGTTTTGAAGAGATCGTTAAACATGTTGAAATGGGGAGACGACGAACGCAAGACGCGAAAGGAAAGTGAGAGATTGAGTTATTGATAATGCCCTAGAAATAATTGAAAAATGGGACAACATTAAAATGGAAAACATGGCCAAAAATATCCCCCAAATCGAATAGAACAACAAAATATTCAAGTCGCGCAATCAGATTTACCCTCTTACACGTAAAGCTGTATTTTGGGATATTATGATAGCCTTGCATAAGAACATTGTAACAAATACAAGTGACCTCTACTATAAGAACAATTTTTCCCGCCAAATTTGGGGGTCGGGAGGAAGAACCTCAAATATATTCGTCCGTAGAACATAACGAACCACATCCTCCTAGTAAAGAAAAAAGGTTTGACGCGTGGAGGCAAGATTTTGTTGTCGACAATACGACCAAGAACAAAAGATGGGGGAGGAAGAGGCACTATAACCTGCCTAAAGAGTGAGGGGGTAATGACCATGCCCCCAGGACCAGAGGTGTATAAGGAAGGAGCAGGGGTGTAATCTTGCACCCCTCATATTACGAGATTTGATGATGCTATAAACATGATACATTCAATATACTTTTTAATTTTATTTAATTATGAACAAAACAACAAAAAACAAAAACAAAAAACTAAACACAAAAACAAAGAATGAAGTAACTAACCAGTGATGTTCAAAGGAACGAGGGAAAGGGGAGAAAAAGGCGCTACAACCTCTACTTGGAGTGAGGGGTACTAACGAACCCCCTAGGTCAAGGGAGTCTAAAGGGAGCAGGGGTGTATCATCGCACCCCTCCCATTCCGTGATTTGACGATATGCAAGCAAAGCAGGCAAATTGTTGATTTTCGCCTAATTGTGTAATGATACTGGCAATAAAAAAAGGACACATCAAGATATGAACATGTATATAGCAAATTGGTTTATTTATACGTATAAAATAAATAGAAAACCCGGATGGAGTAAAAGAGGAATTGTGTAACACTTAAATAACTTCTATTTACCCTTTACCATGTAAATGCATGAAACGCACATTTTATGACATTTAACTTGTTTGATAAAAGAGATTGAAACGTAAACAAACATATGTATCCAGATTTAAATGAGGGAATTCCGAATCACCCTAAACAAAAAAGATATGACATGATCGGGGTGATTGCCTAAATATGTCAATGCCACTACAAAAACGCCCTTTTGGTCCTCGGTAGACGATCTTGGAGGGTAATCCGCGGAAACAAAACAAATCTACAGAGGTCGGCGAACCCTGTGTACTATTTATGCAACGCTGGGGGTGACACATCCCTCTTTTCGCTAAAGGTGTCGTAGTCGAGAGTTTTTTTCTTCTCGGAACAATATTACATTTTGATAATTAATAAAGTCAAATTTGTGTATGTTTCCAAAGATACAGAGACCCTAAACAGCTATATAAAGCTGGATGGTTCACCTAACCGTGCTAACAGTTAATAGATTATAGATCATTATCATCCCAGGTAAAATTATGATGTACAGATTTTGTCATGTGAAAATAAACCAAACAACGACAGTGTCAATGCATTATTGTATAATCATTGCTACAAATAAGGTACACATGATCTGGTCAAACTTTTTTTTATTTTTGTAATTTATGTTTTTATTAAGAAATCAAATCATAACATATACAAACTTTCCCCAAAAATACAAATGCTGTGTTACAAAAGAAATTAATGACAAATTAAGATATTTACAAACGATTGAGATGATCTGGGTGATCTGGTCAAACTTGTTCCATCGTAGCATGTATCTTTGTTTAAAAAAACTTTCAATAATTTCCTTATCAGATCTAAGGTAGATATAAACTTCTTATACAATAAAATGGCATCAAAATAGTGGCTTCTTCGAAATCGTCAACTCAAGGACTCGAAGTTGGAATCATATCGTATTGGAGAACGTTGAGGAGCTCGTTTTCCAGTCGTATATGCAACGCACACCTACTTATCGATAGTAAGCGACATTAATTGTTCTATTTTACTTTCTACCTGGATTTCTTTGCTCGTTTTGAAAATTTGTTTGATTAGACTCCTGTTGTTTCGTTTTATCTTTTCAGTCAGGGCTATCTGTTTGGTAAGAGCAGATGAAATGAGGAGCCACACATACAACATAGGTATGTAATCTTAAGATAGTAAAGATAAAATGTTAACTACAATGATTCGAATACAGGAATTAAAATGGTGTCGTTATCACCACTGCACACTTTAACATGAAGATGATCAACACTATTTAAAATGTTTGTACTGTTTGTTTGTATCTCTATCTCTCTCTCACCAGATGTCTCCCTTTCTCTCTCCATCACCATTTCTCTATATCTGTTCATGCTGTACTATTCCACTTCTCCCCTTTTCTCCTCTCTATCCTCCTCTTTTCTCTCTCTTTCTCTCTTTCACAAACACACCCACACACACCAGTCTCATCCTTTACGCTCTCTCTCGCTACCTCTCTTGCTTTATCCCTCCTTGTCTCAGTATATCTCAACTAGGTACTAATATAACAAAGCGCAATAGCGACGATAATGCCAAAGATGTTGATCATGATTATGATGTTTACAAACAGATATCAAAACAAATAAGCAAAAATGTCTTTGTTTTGATTTGGTATTTACCTGGGAGAACAGACGACGAACAATAGCTAGACTCCTCCATAGGCGTCCCTTCTCTGCTTTCCATATCATGGTGATCCCGGTCGAGAAAATATCCAAATAAATTAATCATGTTGAGCCCCGTATGGAGTCTAATTGCATTCGATTAGTAATCAGATTTGATGCTCAATATAGCGCGTTTGTGCGTAACACTGTGGAATGTCTGCAACAATAGTTTGTGGCCTTTTTCCAACTTAGGAGCTCTGTTTGAGTCTGATGAATTCAGTTAAGGAGCGATTAACTTAAGTGTCTTGTTAAGAGCTAACAACGAGTCCTGCTCGCTGGAGTCAAAATCTGGGATACGGTACTCCCTGGATTGTAATGAAATTGATCAAATTGGGTCGAAAGCCTCAGCTATCGTCGGCTAATGTCCTTTACGTTTGGCTAGATACCACTGACTGTGCTCACTCGATGTGAAGCTACCACCGACTTATGAGACCCAATCAAGCCTCGTGTGCCAATTTAGCGTCTTGTCTAAAGATTTATGTAGTCAAAGGGGGAGACTCAGGCTTCTGCCCTTGGTGCCCTGTACTTTTGCTGAGGGTCTGTTTAACCAATACCTAATTAAAATTGTCGAAACACCTCATGAGCGTTCAGGTTTTGTTTTATGTCTGACTTTCTTGTTCCTCCTCCTCCCTCATTTCTGTCAACCCTCTCTCACTTCGCGAAGCCCTCGTGTAGTCCCGGGGTATGTGTCATCGTGTTGGGTTCTCGAAAATATTAAACACGTCCTTCCGTCGCTTGTGGAGTTAAGTCTACTCGGAGACGGAAACGCCGGATGTTGGGGCTGGGAGGGGTCCTCTCCACCAAGGATGCGTTAATTGTCCCCCTATAACCAGGGGGAACTCCCCTCCAACTCTTTCAAGAACCATTGTTAAGGAGTGAACATTAAGCCGAAGGAGGAAGGAACGCCATGCCCGTGTTCAGGAGAAAAACAAATGGGTGGCGGGGCTTGAAAAGATGTTCATTAATTTACACTTAAAATTGACGAGTTCCTTTGCTCCCTGAATTGGCCATGACGTTACGGGCGCTATTTTCAGTCCGCGCGCCGTGCACTACTGGTAATTCGTTTAAGCGCAAATTGTGTTTCAATTGGAATTGAAGTTTTCCCCTTCTTAACACTACCACTCAGCTACTTGGCGTTGTTCAATTGTGTAACGCGAACAAGTACTTAATTCTCAAAATGTAATCATGAGCGCGACTATAAATACCATCTGACTTCCCCCATCACAAGAACTTGTCATCATATCATTAAGTAATTTGTTCTTCAAGTGTGACCATTGTTAAACCAATTAAACCTTCCGTCTTCTATATACCATGTCATTCCACTGTTGGTTCCAAATGCAACATGTCCGTGAGATGACTTGCAAAACGTTACAATCTCAATAACGCCCATGCACACAAGGCGTCATTGGGTTGACGCAGGATTGCGTCAAGTGACTAGCGTGATCTTCGACGCGCTTTGAGAGAGAGACATTGGAAAAAGCCCGTTGCACATAATACGTCATTCTGCTTATTTATCCTGCGTCAGAAGATGGCCAATACACACGGGGTGTCTTAGGTCTGGCGCATTGATGCGTCAGCTGGTGACTGAATCGGTCTTTGACGTACCAAGTCAGAGCACCATCGTACGTTCACAAATTGAATGCAAAATGGGTGCGCAAATATTGCGTTTGATTAATGACGCATGCTCTAAGTGCTCTTATAAGCATGATTAGAGTAGTCAATCACACAATCGAAATAACGCTTCCTATGTATTCATAGACGAATATGCCCAATATCAGACGCCAGGGACAGACATCTTTTTCGCAGTTATGATAACAAATTCAAGAGTTTTTACATTGTGCCCTTTTACAAATTGACAAACTGAGAAACAGCTTTAAACAAACACACTTTTGTAAAATGAACATTTTCGCTATGAAAGGAGAAATAGGAACTTAGTACGAAAACCCACAACAGTAATTTGCTAGTTTGATTACGGGGAGCATCGGTGAACGCGGTATTCAATGTTTTTTTAGGGGGGCTGGGGCGAGAGATATGGACCAATAGCACCATTTCGCTAATTCTAATTAAGCTACAAAAGAATCACTGCAATTAAATACACTTTGAGCGTATAATGTCTACTCGAAATCAGAATGTTGCAGTGTCGCAGCCCGTAGCTATAATGCTCATGCAAATACACCAGTGTGAGAAACCCCTTGGGATAACAAAAACACCAAAAACATAATTGGTGGCATGCACCAGAAGCGGCCGATTTCCCAAGCGTTTTAAACGGGATATCTTGCGGCTCGCTACGGTGAGGTAACAGAATCTCGTCCAGCATTAGGCGGGGCGAAAGGCAATGAGGTGGCGTCGAAAGGCGAGACCAAAAACGCCCGTCTGTCCGTCCGTCATTTCTTCGATTTTGGTCCCATTTGCACTATGAGCTCGCGACTTTATTTAAAACTGAACAGAGTGTCATGGATTTGAATCGCAACAAACTCACAATGTACATCGCCTTGAATTTCAGACGAAACATTGTCGTTTAATATACCTTTAAAATATATTGACATTGAACATGATATTGAATGTCATTTTATGGTTAATTAATTATATGCAAAACGAAGATTCGTTTTCTTTTGTTTTACATGAGTTTATAGCACTGCATGAGAGGAGAGGACCAAAGTGATGGATAAATTCAATAGAATGATGATAGATGGGGTAAATAATGACAACACATAAGTATGGGAGGGCAAGGTATTGAGCAGAGAAAGAGAAGGGGTAGATGAGGGAAAATAGTGATACCTTAATGAAGTTTAATAATCATTCAACAAGATCGAGTAAAAGATATAAGAAGGGAAGTATTGATGACAATTTTTAAGGAACTTCAAGACGTCAAAGCAACAAAAACTATTAGAACAGGAGGGAGAATAGGAATAACAGGAGGGAGAAAAGGAAGGGGAAGGAGGAGGATGAGGAGAAGAAAAAGTTAAGGAGACGAAAAGGATAAAGTCAAGAACAAAAATGATAAACATGAAAAAGGAAGGAGAAGAAAAAAAAGAAGATCAACGACAAAAAGAAAATATAGAATAATATAAAAAGAAGAAGACATAACAAGGATAAAAACACTAAACAGCATTTAAAACATTTTGTTTTTGCTTTATCACGACAAAATAGGGCTTAGGGTCTTTACCATGGTAACCTTACATGATATCATAAACCCAGCCCAAAAGAGATAAACCATCGCGCTAAACATTGATTTCTCTCGGCCATCTTACCCTTCCCTATACAGCAGACGACCCATGGGACCACGACATCCATGTTTCGGCAATTGAACATTTTCCCGCCTCGGCTACCCCGACGCCATCTTGGCGAAGTTGCAGTGGCGTATCAAGACATTGGCCTCGGTCATGTCAGAGGGTGGGGTGGTGCTTTATAGCATTTCATAGAATTAATTCCTGCCAGGTACCATTTACCCCACCTGGATTGGATGTGGCCATTGTAGATTAAATGCTTGCCTAAGGCCATTAGTGCCGTGTCAGGGATTCGAATCGGTGACTTATCCATGCACTAGACCACCACATGCATCCTTCGATACTGTGTCTATAATTATGTTGATATGTTTCCGTGTGCAATCGTATACTTCCTGACCAACAACTATCTTTATAATCTGCGGAGGTAGAGGGGGCAAATTGACCCCTAATACCCCTCCTTCGAATATGCTGGGTATAATTTTTACTGCACAACTACACAGTCTACCTTGTTCATCGCGTGTGAAGGCTTTTGCCGTTTTTGTTTTTTTACTTTTCCTTTTTAGTAGCCAAGGAAAAAATGTCTCTGCGAGTTTGATGAAGATGATTCTGACAGTCGGAAAAAGTGACAAATACTTGCCAGATAAAAAACAGGAAAGAAGACACTCGATTTGAGCTCTGGTCAGGAAAGGATTTTATCTTACTCATCCTTCCCTTAGCTGACATAGATGTCTATAGATGGGACAGAAGGCAAGATAACGATGTGTGCACCGTTACTGAGAACGATTGCGTGTCTTCGGGGAGAACCCGAGGCGTTTAAAGAAGACATTAAAAGAAGACGGGAAACATTTAAAGAGGGGATTTTTGGGTGTGACGAGGCAATATTGATGCGTAGTAAATGCCACGGCTTTTCCCTCCCCTATGAGGAATTTTTCAACTTAAGTGTTTCGATATTGGTTCCTATATTTAGACGATAATATGGATATGATCATAATTATGTTGGTAGCACAATGAGCCATAATCATGATAAAAAAGAAAAGGAAAAGTTTTTTACCAGTACCCAAACGCCCATCTTGCCTTTGCATATCCTTACGCAATTCGGAAACTTTGGAGCACAAACGTACGCTCAGCAGTGCCTGTCTTCCGAGAAAAAAATACAAACAAAATACAGACTTCATTTCAGTATTCGGCTATTTCTAAAAGTGATCTTAAATCTTTTTTTTTTTTTTTACTCGTTGTTTAGTTTGGCTTTGTTGGCTTGACGGAGATTTTGGAAACGTTTTAACCCTCTCAAAATTATGAGAACAATATTTTCAATAACATAAAACCATGGAATTATATATCAAAGAATTGCAAAACAAGTCATGTTTGTTAAAGGAAAATGTATGAAAATGACTTCTCTGGTCTGTTTTTTTAAAGGGATATGTTATTGTGTAAATGGCCTATACGTCGTGTGGAGCAAAGTGTGCGGCGCTTTTTAACTGCACGGAAAAGCGCTATATCAAATACCATTTGAATTGGATCGCATTGGTGCTCAACTTTACTGGCACTATTCTGTTCATGTAAAAAAGAACACAATAGTGTCATTCCCATTCAATTAATTATATATTTGGACATAAATATAGGCCTTTCGTTATGATTGAAATAATTGTTAATGCTTATAGAGTATTTTTACTTTGAGGATCATTTGTATTTGAAAGACATATTTTTTTTGGAGCAAATTTCTTTTGGGTTATCCACCACGTGACCACATAATTGACATGTAGCAACTCGGTGAAAACAAAAGAACCGAGGGACTACACGCATCGCCGAGACGCCTAAGCCTTTCTCCCCACATCCTCCCCGGTGTCAACTTGCGTTGGCCCGTTGGAGATGGAAAAATGTCGGTGAGCCTGACGTGCGTTTCCGCACTGTGCGCAAGCCACGGCAGAAGGAGTTTCTTTCTTTCTCTCTCAGTCTTTCTTTCTATACTTTTCCCTTTCGTGTCGTGAAGTGGGTGTTGTTGCAAGAAAGATATTTTTGTACTTATCTCAAGTGTCAAAGCCAGGCTCCTTGATGGGAGAGAATTGGCAAGGAAACGGGTAGGTCACGTGACACCTCCCGTCATGCATGTCTCCATCACTCGTTCCGAGTTTTTATTTCCCTCCCCCTCCCCCCCCCCTTCCCTCCTTTCACTCTTCCCCTCTTTTCCTTCACACACGAACATCTATCCCCTTATCTGTTTTTTTGTTTTTGTTTGTCCCCCTTTTCAAAATCTAGACCCAAAAGAAAGATATCTGAATTCTTTTTTTAATCATACGCACTTCATGTAGCTTCCACCATTAAGATATCAAAATCTAGATTTTCATCGTAAATTAGAGTGGATGTACTCCAATTGAGTACATAATCGAGATGTTGAAAGGGGAATTTTTCAAGATCAAGATCAAGATTTTATGGATTAGTTTTATGATTTTATGTTGCAAAAACAGAGTCTATAAATACATGTAATTCATTATTTTCATTGTAAGTTGTAGTCATTATCCATGTTTATTGACTTGAAACATTAGTGTCAGCCCTCAAATTCTTTCAATGCAAACACAAAGAGGAAATATGGTTTTCTACTACTTTCTACTTCTTGGATTTCCTTAAACATTTAGTTTGTTGTTTAATGTACCGTACTGAAATGTTCTGCAGAATAATACATTCTGTTGCAATCATGTTGGTGTTAATGCTACGTTGACTAAATTAATAGAAGATTTCAGCGGTAGGGATTATACATGCAGTGTCAGGGCCCTGTTTCACAAAACTTGTCATCAATAACAAGTTACAATGACTGTTATAAGCTACTGAAATCGTGGCATTTCATTGGCTGAGCGCACATACGTCACAGAAATTTTGCATTGTGTTATTGTTAACAAGTTTTATGAAACAGGGCCCAGAAGTGATAGAAGTGCACCCTATAACGCCTATAGAGTGGTGAAGTGTGACGTCATCAAGAATCTATTTTGGGAATTTCTCAATTTTGTCTTCATTTTCAGAAAGAAAATCAAAAATAATGTCCGAATGCCCCAAAACAATTGAATATGTTAAGTATTGGCTGACAGGAAAAAAAAAATTCCCATAGGAAGTCAGTGTTATATTGCTCTGGTTCATAACATTACGAGCCAGAAAAGGGTCTGCATTCGGAACATTTGAGTTCCAGAGTTCAAAGTTGAACTTTTTTTCTTCTAATGCGATCAAGGATATTTGACAGCAAAGCTCGAGCTATAACTGATTTCTGCGTTTCTGTGACTGTTTTGAGAAAGGAATGGATGGTTGAATGAGATTGATGAGAGTATTTTTGGTGAGTCAGTTGGACTAAATTTGGATCGTTGGGATGTTTGGATGTCAGGCTAAGACGGGAACTCCGTCGAGAATTGGGGAGAGAGGAAACAGTCTTCGAGCTTCCTCTCCGGGTTGAAGGGAGAGAGAGAGATAGAGGGATGAGGGGGGAGGGAGAAAGACAGAGGGAGAGATTGTGGAGGGGGAGAGAGAGAGATGATGGAGAGAGAGAGAGATAGAGAGAGAGAGAGAGATAGAGAGAGATATAAAGAGATAGAGAGAGAGAGAGATACTAGATATATATATATATATATATATATATATATATATATATATAGAGAGAGAGAGATAGAGAGAGAGATAGAGATAGAGAGAGAGATAGAGAGAGAGAGAGAGATGAGGGATGGAGAGAGAGAAAGAGAGAGAGAGAGAGAGAGAGAGACTGAGAGAGAGAAAAGGGAGAATGGGGAAGAGAGAGAAAAACAGAGACACAGAGACAAAGACACAGAGGGAGAGAGAGAGAGAGAGAGAGAAATAGAGGAAAGGGAGAAAGGGAAAGATGGAGAGAGAGGAAAACAGACAGTGAGGTAGAAAGAGTTAGGGAGAGAGGGAGGAGTGTGTGTTTGTGTATTAAAGAGAGCATTATGAGAGGGTGTATGTGTTAACGGGGAATGGAGAAAAAGAGAAAGAGAGAGAGAAAGAGAGAGAGAGAGAGAGAGAGAGAGAGAGGGAGAGGTGGGAGAAGGGATTAAAAAAGAGGACGAATGTGATGAATAAGAGAGAAGGGGGCATTAAGTCAGGCAAACAGGCAAAGAGTAAAAAAGACGGAGAGGGGGCAAACTGACAGAAAGAGAAAGAAGGAGAACGAGAATGACAGAAAGAGGTAGACCATACAAGAGAGATGACAAGACAGAGGAAGGCAGTGAGAGAAAGAGAGAGAGAGAGAGAGAGAGAGAGTAGCATGAGAGACAGGATGAGGGGAGACGAGGAAGAGGAAAACGTATGATTCAAGAAAAACAAATCCACATTGCGTGATTATTTTAATTCGTCATCCTTCTTCGAGATGTATTTTGATTCTCGATTTTCCCCCTGTCTCTCAATTTCTCGGACAGCAAGTCTAACGGATGCCAATGCACTTTGTCCTGTCTTCAAAAGCTCATAGATTTGGTAAGGTCCCAACAAATTTTCAAGAATTCTCTTGGATCTTAGTTGATGAACAGCAAGATGTCTAAAATTAACAAGTTACTGTATTTTGTCCTTTTTAAAAGGGAAATCCAACCTTCAAAGACAACTACTCTAAAAGAAAGCAGAACATCAGCAAAGCAGACTGGTGGAAGTTCGAATTAAATCGGAAGAAATATATAAACATATGAATTTTTCTATTGTATATTTTACTCCAATAATCTTTCAAAATCAAAGCCATGGGTTCATTTCAGTGTGGTTCCTTATTTATTAATTTATTCATCTATTTTTTGATTAATTGATTGAATATATACCTGTGTATATATTTGTTTACACGTTTATTTAAGCAGTGTTACCTCTTTAGTTAACAAACTATTATCACTAACAAACCTGCACAATACTAAGACTTATTCTGTATTACTTCCAGGGGCGTACGCAGGGGGGTGGTTTTGGGGGTTCAAACCCCCCCCTTTGGTATTTTTATGTATGTAACCCCCCCCCCCCCTAAAAAAACTGAACCCCCCCCCCCCTTTGGTTTTTTTTTTTTGTATTATTATTTAAAAAAAAAAAAAAAAAAAAAAAAAAATCTACCCACGGCTAACCTAAATAAGGTGACCTTACCCCCCCCCCAACGAAGAAAAATGTCAAATTTTGAAATTTTGAGACCAAAAAAAAAAAAAAAAAGTGTCCGCTTACCCCCCCCCCCCCCCCCCCCACTGAGCGACTCTTCGGCTGGCTGAGTCGTTGCGATTTTTTTTTTGGCCTCCCAAAAAAAAAAGTGTCCCCCCCCCCCCCCCCCCCACTGAGCGACTTTTCGGCCGGCGCGATTTTCAAATTTTCGGGAGCAAAATATTTTAAAACCCCCCCCCCTTGAAAAAATCCTGCGTACGCCCCTGATTACTTCTATACTATGCTTTTTCTGTCTGTTCGAAATCATAGGCTTACTACAATTCAACTAAAACGATCTCAACTATTTTCTAAAACTAAACTCAAGGGCAATTTCAATACCCTATTTTAATGTCCCAAAGAAATCAAATTCTGATTACGTAATACACGTACGTCATTGTCGCGTGTGCACTTTCAAAAGGTGACGCACAGGCCCATATTGCGTTAGGTTGATTTTTTTTCGAAAGTAGTTGCTATCATGTCATCTTCAGATTTTCCTCTTATTACTACTTTTTTTTTTTAAGGACACCATACATGCCCGAGGGTTGGGTGTATACAAATTGCAAAAAACACAATATTTTCATCGCGTGCGAGCAAAAGACGGCGAAAAATTTGACAGAAGACAATGCAATTATAGCTTTGTCACATATTTCCATCGAGATAATCATTTAAAAGTAAAATACAGTCAAACAAATTGTCCAACTTCACACACGGCAATTGATTCGGCAAATAAAAATTGATCCACATCATACCAGTCCTGTACTTACCTAGCAACAGGTTCAAAACACGATCGTAAAGACACTCAAGAAATCTTAATTATAATACCCTATTGTCAATTGTATATGGAAATCTTCGAATTATGTAATAATGTCATTGTACATTGAAATTGCCTTAGTTTAATTTCTTGAAATTCTACGCGATCGTGTAAGGCCATTTTGAAACAATTCCTTCTGGATATTCCGCGATCAGTTTCCTATACTACGCGAATTAATAACTTCACCGTAGACCAAAGACTATACTCAAACCTATCATAAGTCCTAATTACAACATTAAACTTAAACCTAACCTAAAACCTAATTGCAACCCTATTCCTAATCATTTATCTTAGCAGAATTTAAACCCTAAGCAAATGTCGCGTTACACCTAAACCCACTCACTCTTCTCCTCATGTCAGTTGCACGCGGAGCGTCATTCCTTTTGCTGACGCAGGACCACTGACGTAGATCTGACGTAAGACTGCAGTAGGGGTAACGTAGTGACGCGTTACATGAGAGAGGCATAGTGCACAACGTGAAAACATTCATTCATTCGATCACTGACGTACTGGCTAATTGATTTCTAGGGGTCGATTGACGCCTCACATGCAACGCGTATAATTATTAGAAGAGCGCTGCAAAATGGACAGATATGACACAAGGAATACAGAGCTAAATTCAATGATATTTCAAGAACGTTACACATTTTTTGTTGATTTGACCTAACTGCTCAGAAAGCAGTGTATGCTTTTAAGTACGCAATAAGTGGACAGATGGCTTCAACTCATCTCCGAGGGACTTGGTGATGAGGATTAATGCGTTTCCAAAGGGCACGAACGCATCGACTTGGCTTCGAACCCGGGACCTCCCGGTTACGAGACCACTGTTCTACCACTGAGCCATCACGCCTCCTGATGATGTGTGGCAGGAGCCTGTTTTTGTATAAACAGTTATAGGCCTAACCATTGTGAAACCATGCATACAGCATGTACCATATTTCAGTATAGTCCCACGTGCCTAGAATTTTGTCGGGATAATTCATCATCTTCATTGACCATACTTATTTGTCGTCGGTTGTAAGAGATATTTTGAATCTTCGACTGGTGATTGAAAGAAAGAAAGGGGGGTGCAAGTAGGGGTACTACCGCGAAAGCAATTACCAAGGGTCAATTGCAATTTGTACTTTTCACTTCCTCTATTCCTACTTGACATGGTATGCATTTAAACAGTCGAAGAAGGAGACATATAATTTGCGAGCCTTGCGGAGAGATTTGACAAGGCCTCGCTTTGCAAGGAGGTCGGTATTGTTTTCCATATTTCATATCATATCTCTCTCTTTCTGTATAGCAGCCGAAGCCGCGCGCTGTTACTCTCAAAGCCCGAGTGCTCTTACCGTGCAGCTGGGTGGTCTCCATCGCTGGAGTCCTGGGGGTCTTGTAATACATGCGCTCGTAGGATCTACGCGACAGACGCAATCTTAGCCGGGCTTGTCATACCGCGGGAATGGGAGGCATGCCGCGTTACGACGCATAGAACATGTGTTGGAACGTAATACCATTGAAACTTCATCCCGTATTATGCGCTCTGTCAAGTTCGCCCGACGCATAAATCTCGGAGAGTAGGTTGTCAACAAAATGGAACATAATATGGCGGTGTTACTCTCCGTAGCTCCTCTGTCCGCAAGCTCACTTTGTAGTACGAGAAAGAGGCTGATTGAAAAGCGCGGGGATTTTCATTGTTGTAGGTAGTGTGCGGTCGTCTGGGGCCAGTTTCTCGAAACCGTCACGAGCCTTAGTTCTTGGACACCCTATAGAAACACATGATATAGAATTAACACGCGTTTCAATGGGATGTCCACGAAGTAAGACTTATGACGGTTTCGAGAAACGCCCGCTTGTTGCTCAATCAAGACTCGAGGCGTCAAAAATCTCAAGCGCACAACCGAAGTTACACTGGGCGTCATTTCAACTGCGTTATTGCCTGCGCTATTTAACACGACAAAGGCAAATGGCCAATACGCTTATTACGTCAGCGCAAGGTGCACTGTTCATCATTTATTCACATATTGGAAGGTTCCACTTCCACATGATGCGTTGAAGTCCATGCGAAGTTGCAAACCAGTGACGCAGTCATGTGTCAGCAAAATTACGCCTCCTGTGCAATCGCCTTTAGTTTACCCCAAAAATTCTTATGACCCGATTAATAAAATATTATCAAGAAATCCCAGCGAGAATTCAATTCAAGAAATAAAAGTTGTTCCTGCTTGAGTCCTGAGTTGTCACAAGAGTTGTAGGCCCAAATTTGCGGGGTTGTACAATATTTCAGTCTAAGAAAGTCGAATCAGGGCCCCGCTACAAAAAAAAACACGTATAATTGATGGTAACTTTGCCATCAATATTAACTACCATGGCAACATCACCCAACAGCCAATCAAATCAAGGTTTACCATTAACGGCAAAGTTACAATCACTAGTAAGTTTTGTCCAACGGGCCCCCAATGAGTCGGTAGTTAATCGTACGACCGGTATGACGTCACAGCCATTCCCACACGTTCGTTCTTTTACTGGGATTCAAATGCTCACCATAACAGTGCAGTTTCGATGTCAGTATTCACAAACGTTCGGATCCACAAAGACACAATAATCTACAGTTATGGATTTTCATAATACAGGTCTTAAGCCATTTCTTCAAACTCCAACAGCAGTCGGGTCCCTACGACAGTTTTCCTTGGCCTTTATCCATGCGCGCGCGCGCCGAGAGACCGACCACGGTCCTTATTTTTTTAGCGGACCTGGAGGGAATAGTCCACCTATTACTTAAACACTCGCAAACAAATGCAATCTCTTCAAGTTAAAATTACCGTAACGAAAAATTCGTCATAAAAATGTGACTCTTGCCGAGGGCAGGTCGCAAATTGCGGCAAGGTGTTCTCGCTTTAGGAAGCGTTGCATCAAACGCTCTAATCATACACGGCTGCGACGGAAATTGAGGCCGCCATTCGGGCTATGAAATGCTTTACTATCTCCTCATCCGAGATATTTCGCTGAGGTCAGGTGCAGGGTGATGCTATGAAAGATGTCGTAAATTAAACGGTTTTTATTTCAACGATGGGGGTCCGCGAACTCAGGAAATAGACACGAAGGAACCGCAAAGTGCGTTGAACGTAAAGTGAGAATGCATTTTCTCCCAAATATTCATTCTTTTTTTGTTTGGACATATGAAATACAAATCCAGTTTGCCTTCAGTGAATGTATTATGTATCTAGAAAGAAACCATTGTTATATAAAAGTCTATTCTTTCCTTTGTCAAAAGAAAAGAACAAAAAACTCAGATTCAGTTTTGCAATAAATATCAGCGGGTTATTACAAAAGGTATTCCATACTGTGACCACAAAGTAGCACTACTAAAAGTTGTTCTTTAGGTATTTTATACGACATCTTTCCTACATTTTCACGATTTGCAAATCAACGGATTTTCTCATTCTTATGCTAAAGTTATGGTAAAATCATCAATCCATTTGATTATAAAGGAACATTCCTTTACAAAGAACAAGACAGCTTCATTTTGTTCCAAAATATGTGATTGACAAATGCAGAAAGTTGGCTTTTGATGACATAGAAGTGTATAGAATGAATCTTTTTCGTTTTTTAACCAAAATAATTTTATCTGTGGAAAATGAAAACTTCATTATAATTTTGATGCGCAAATATTCTTTCTTGAATTGATATCAAGGAATATTCATTTCATTTTCCAAAATCACTGCAGAAATTAATATTTGATTACGTATATATATTATAATATGGCCACCGTGATATCAAATCGACATTCTACACTACCAAGAATGGCTCGCTAATATTAGTTACAACTTATGATAATAATGATTGAACTGTGTAATATCTTAATGTAAACAACATTATTCTCTCGGAGAGGACCTAAATCAGTCGGTCCTCTGGTTGCTTACTAACAAGCATGTATGATTTCTTAGCAGTCAGGTAAAATAACCAACACTACACATTCCATCTTTCTATCGCATCCTATAGCCCAGAACAGTGGCGGTACTAGAAGATTAATTTTTCGCTCTTTGGGCTTTGGAATCTTGCATACATTTTTCATTTTGACGTGCCTCGCTTAAAGGTACTATGTCCCATTTGCAGGCCAAAAAAATGAAAAAGTTAAATTCCAACTGCATTTGAAAGATAATACTAATTTAGAACTTCCCTAAAAAAGGTGGGGCCTGAAAATGTCTTCAAGTGGGAAAATAACGACTATTAGTTGTCAAATCGACTTTAGGGCTATAGAGCCCCAAAGTAATAGTCTTGATTTTCAGACAATTTTTGTACCGAATGGTCATACGTTTTATGCTGCGCAAAGATTCAATCAGTTTAATCTTGGCCATCACAAGAAGTGGGTTATTGATGTAGACAAATGCTCATGTACCCTTTACAACTCTTGTCATGTATGTTATTACAAAAGAAGAAAAAAAGCCAGTCAGTCACTCAATAGTGTCTGGCAGTAAAGTCTAGCAAGTAAACGGGTTTCCTTGCATAATTTGAATATGAGGACACTGCTAACGTTTAAATTTCACAGATAGGACATGCATGACATATTCATAATTCCTGCAAAGTTCTACAGCATTTGAGGTTGGCTGCAAAAGGGACATAGTACCTTTAAATTCATTTATCTGTTCACGATCAAGAAAAGTTGTGTGTGTATTTGTGTGGAGGGGGGGGGGGGGGTGGTGGGACGTACCCTCCTGTGTCCTCCTTAGCTAAGCCATTCTTCCCGATCTTAATTTTAGGTTCTTATTCTTTCAAATGTTATCATTTTTGGCCATATGATGGGGATAGGGGAAAGTGCCCCCAGTGCCGCTATAGATACACCACTATCCCCGATCTTCTTATTAGGTTCCCTTTCCTTTTATTTTTTCCTCATTATCTCCACTTTTTCCCAATTTTAGAGTGGGGAGGGGGCACTTTACCCTTGTGCCCCCTGTCGCTACGCCATTATTTATGATCTAGATTTTCTGGCATCTATACAATCGTGAGAACTTTTCCCGCCTGTTGTGTCGCGAACCTGGTCCTCCATATCAAGTTGTGGGAAGAAAATTGAATAAGCTCTACGCTATCAAAACCCTAATCACGATCTATTATAGAGAGCGCAGACAAGTTCAACAACCTCCAAGACATGGCATGAAAGAGCACGAATGGGACTATGAACAGGATATAAATATCACGATCGCGTAGACTTTCATGAAATCTACTAAATGGAAATTCCAATACACGACCATGACTACGGCGTTGCCTTAACAATTCTGTCCAGATTATTCAAAATGTCATTGTTATTTATTCATGTTTTTTTAAAACGTAAACCTAAATGTTATCGAAAATGTACGTCCTCGGTGGCATGGTCAAAATTAGTTGCTTTCGAGTTGAATATAAATAACACAATCGCAAAGACTTTGCCAATTTCCTGGGTCAGTTGATACAACTTCAATGTCTTTTTGATCGTGTAAAATATGGTTAGATTGAAGATGTACAATGGTGTACCGTGGGCCCAGTAATTGAGGGGCCAGTGGTGTCGTATTTAGAATGAGTGGGGGATGGGGGGGGGGGGGTCTTACTCAATGAAACAAGGCTATTACTGGAGGATACGAAAGTAGGAGGAGGGGTGGGGTGTTCTTATTCTTTATCATCACTTTACCCTCTCCCTTTCATTCACTCTTATTTCATGGAGGCTTTTGAATTGGGGGCACGTACCCATGTGCCCCTGTGGCCCGTGTAGCTTCGCCACGGAAGAATACCAGAGGAGTAACAAAAACTCTCGCTTGAAAGTCACATGAAACATAAGCCTTACGCTAACCCTAGCCTCAATCAGGAAAATATTGAATTTCAACAATGATTGCAACTGCGATTTCTTCGAAAAGGTGGACCGTTTAAGAAAAGAGAAAGGCAGAAGATAGGTGGGGTGGGATAACAAACCTCAAAGACTTAGATAAGACAAGTCATGGTGAAAGTCTTGGTCAAGTCGAACCATCTTATCCTCGTCAGCACGTAACGAGTCTTTGATTGGAGTGTTGAACGAAGAGGGCTCGTCATCAATTACCTTAATTGATTGTTTTAAGAACAGGATGAGTAAGAGGAGGAAGGACCTCCAATATCGGAAGAAATCTATTTTGTTATTGAACCATAGACTTCAATTTTAGAGGATGGGAAAGAGTGAGTGCATCCGAGTAGGAAAAAAGTGCGGTTACAACGTTCGAAGCCGACACAGCCCGAGACCGGCCGACGGGTCACGAAACCGACAGCCCACGAGACCGAAATAGATGCGGTATGAGGTGATCATATGGTTTCCATGTCAATAACATCAATCTGACAAAGGCCATGATCCAAGCTTGGTCTATATCCCAGTGCGGATGTTGTATATTCTGCGTTCGGGTTGTTTTAGGACAAACTTTAGGAGTCGGGATTTGGCTTATCTGTGGTCTTCACTCATTACGGGATCTCGTTCTTGGGAGAGATACTACGGATGTATCTTGTTTCCCAAGCCACGCGAAAGTGCAGTGGTCGTACACAGGGGACGTTCGCTAGCCCCCTATGATCCATCTGATCCGCCGAAGATAGGGGTGAAGAAGGGAGTTTGAGGGGGGTAAGCGAGGGGTACGCGGTGATTGAAAGAGGGGGTGATGAGGGTCGAGTGGGGATTAATGTGGGGAAGGGGCATAGTGCAGCCATCTGATCCTCCGAACATAGGGTGAAGAAGTTTGAGGGGTACGCGCTAAGCGAGTTGATGGGGGTTGGTGTGGGGATAAGTGTAGAAATGGAGCAGAATATACCCTTTCTGAAACATGACACACATGCTGAATTAAGGAGGGGTAGATTGAGATTAAGAGAGAGAGAGAAAGAGAGAAAGAAAGAAAGAAAAAGGGTTTTATAGGGGGATATGGGAGCTATCGGAAAAGGGGAGTAATGGGGTTGGGGAACTGACCGAATAATAATATATAAATATACAGAGTATTTAATTAATAAAATAAATAAATATGCATAAATATACGTATCATAAAGAAAGATATGAATGAATGATTGAATAAATGAATACATTCATGTGGGCAATGTACTTTGCCCAAAACATTTTTTGCCAGGTGTCGGAATCTTGAGCCATGCTTAAACCCCTCAAGGAGTCTCGAAGGAAATAAGATAAATACAAACAAGATGACCAAGATGACTGTGTCACGCCATATTCCTATGCGCCGGTGAAAAAGTACAAACCGAGACCGCCTCCTCCATTTTAAAGAAACATTTGAGTTCTGGTCATGCGATTGCATTTTGAAAGAAACTTCGCGGAAGCGATCGGAAAAGGTTGATCACGTAGCACATGAGGAATGGTGTATACTGTGATGTTTTTTAATCCTCAAAAATTATAAGCAATAGGCCCAGATTGGAAAAAGTCAGATGCACTGTACCCAGACATGTATATATGGGACTACACAAACATGTAACATGAAAGTGTGGTCCACAATTTGTAGCTGTCACTTGTCATATTTCGATTATGAGGGTATTTGAACCGCTATCCTTTTTAAGGGGCCTTTCTTCTTTGATTGTCTTCCATACTCTTGTAAAAAGGAATAAAAAAGCTCACTAATTATTTGTCACTCTTTCTCAGAACTCGATTTTCTCTTTAAGTCTTGTTCCGATGTTGTATGTGTATACATGTCCGAGGCGTGCCGGGCGGTTTCACTGTCTCCGTAATGACTTATAAGCAAAGAAATCCGTTCTTTAATTGTCGCCCATTAACCAATGATAGCGAGCTAAATTGATAACACTTGTCTTGTCCGCTACTCTTACTACCGCTCTACGTCATGAGTAGACTATCTTTCGAAGCTAACTCTATAGTCATTGATAGTGCAAGCGCAAGTGCATATTATTGTCTATAAATCTATCGGATCCAGAACTTTGTAAGGGGGGGGGGGGGGTTGATGGATCTAAAAAAAGGGGGGGGGGGCACACAAAACTAAACAAGACAAACCATAACAAAGAAACACAAAACAGCAAAGAAAAAAAAATGGAAAACAAGAAGAAGAAGAGGAAGGAGGAGGAGAAGAAGAACAACAACAACAACAACAAGAACGAGAAAAGAAGAAAAAAAAATTGTTACCATTACCATGTATCACCCTCACCCAATAAAGGGTATCGCATTTTCGATGCTATTTTACTGGGAAAATTTCAAACAAAAAACAAAAATGAAATCGGGACACATGTCTGAGGATGTGTGGGGGGGGGGGGGGGGTTCAGTGTCGACTATTTTTTTCAATGGGATATGGGGCTTTTGCAGCGACTTTGAATCGCTAGTGTCATGTATTGATTTAATATGTCAAAGATGAATACAAATGATGTAGTTCAAAATTGGAGTTAAATATTGGAGGGAATCATCCAAACAAAGCGTTTGTGAGACTGGCATTTGTGAAAGAAGACCGATGATATATATTGAAAAGAGCAAAATAAATAAATAAATAAATAAATAATAGTGAAACGAGTCAAAGAAAGGACAAAATCAAAAGGAGAATGAAAAAGGGCATGAGTGAACGAGAAAAAAATCGACAGTAGAAATGAGGAAAATAACAAAAAAATAAGAAATGAAAGACAGGTATTAAAGAAAAAAAAAACAAAAACATGGGCAACAAAGGGCAAAATAACGAATGAAAGAAAAAAGAGAGCAAGAATTCGAAAGAGCAAGAAACTCCGCGTTAAAGAGGAAAATATCAGAAAAAAGTAACAAAGGATGAAAGAAGGAAAGAGAAGAAAAGAAGGATAAAAGAAAGAAAACAACATCAGACCCCCGACTGAGTTTAGACGCGATCTAATATTAGTGCACCGATTGGTTGAAATGAAAGAGGAGAGAGTTTAGCAGCGGCGACAGATGCCGGTACTCCCCCGGCGCGCTCCCGTACCGATCCGCTGAGCCACCGCTGTGCCGCTCCAAAAGACCATTGCTCGCGTTCTCTACCTTTCTATGGACAAGACACGTGAATCTGAGTCCCTTGTTTTTGCGAGGATTTTTTTCCGCTTGTCTCTGTCATCATTTTTCATTCTCTCTCATCCCTTCGTAATTTGTCACCCATGGAGTAAAGAAAATATGCAAAGCCCACCGTGGTTGGGACCTAGGATATTTCAGCTATCATCCACCATATAGTCTGAGTAGGTCCATAATCTGAGCATGTATGATCTGTTTGAAAACATACGAGTTTGTTGTTCAAGTGTGCGCTGGGGGAAGGATTGGGAAAGTTTGACATTGATGGAAGCTTATAGGTTAGTTGTCATGGGTTGTATTGTAGCGTTGGTCGAGCAAAGGTGTCTTGTAATATTTTTAGTTGAGTTTGAATTTTTTTTCTCGCCGTTTTGTTTCTTGATTTATCATCGTTGTCACTACACTGTGAAAAGGTTGGGCAATATTTTCCAACACTTTGCCAATAGTCAACCCAACCATCTTTAGGGCAATATTTTCGTATTTTGCCCCAAAGTTGGTCAAGATTTTCCCAACAAGCGGGCTACCGTAGTCGTGCAGTTGAAGGATCATATCTTTGTCCAAATTTTGGTCAAAATACGAAACAATTATGCACGTGTGAAGTAGGGTACTTACGTTTACCAATACCACTGGGCAAAATATTTCCCAATAGATGGTTGGGTTGACTATTGGCACAACGTTGGTCAAAGTGTTGAAAAAATATTGCCCAACCTTTTCACAGTGTAGCTGTTATTTTAACAGCGCCAAAACCAGCATCAGCATTATCATTATCTTCATCATCATCATCTTCACCATCAATATCATCATCATTATTATCGCCATCGTCACCATCAATATCATCATCATCATCATCAGCATCATCATCATATTCATCACCATCATCATTATGTTCATCATCATCATTATCATTATGTTCATCATCATCATTATCATTATGTTCATCATCATCATTATCATTATCATCGTCATTATCATCACCATCATTATCATTTCCACCTTCATCATCATCACCATCATTATCATTATCATCATCACCATCACCATCATCATCACCATCATTATCACCATCATCATCATCATCACCATCATCACCTCCATCATCATCATCATCACCATCATTATCATCATCACCATCACCATCACCATCATCATCATTATCATCACCATCATCATCATTATTACCATCATCATCATCACCATTACCATCATCATCATCATCACCATCATCATCACCATCATCATTATCATTATCACCATCATCATCACCATCATCATTATCATTATCTTCATCATCATCATCATCATCACCATCGTCATCATTATTACCATCATCATCATCACCATTACCATCATCATCATCATCACCATCATTATCGCCATCGTCACCATCATCATCATCATCATCGCCATTACCATCATCATCATCATCATCACTATCATTATCGCCATCGTCACCATCAACATCATCATCGTCATCAGGGTCATCATTGTCATCACTATCCCCACCATCAACACTATCGGATCAGGTCTATGATCATACTGATCAGATTATAAAAAGAGAAATTCAAAGAAGAATAAAAACGGACATGTTTTTGCCTATTCCCACGGGCCTCATGATTTGTTAATGGATTATAACCAAAAGAAACAAGAGAATGTGTCAGAAAAGGCGTTGAATAATATTTTTATAATAAAAAGAAAGTACGATTTTTAAAATTATTAAGGCCTATACAGCTTCATAAAAAAATAAAAACAAGCCATGTAATGTACAAACTCAATGGCAAGTCGTGTTTCTGGAAAGTATCTGCTGGCTTTGATATGAAATCTTTTTCTTTTATAATAGGTGCAATTCATCCTCGAATAACACTTCTATAAGCATTGTGTACGCTACTCGAATACTTCCATTTTAATAAGATACCAACAATGGCGGTGAAAATCTCGCAAAATCTCACGGGTTGCGAGAGATACATCGCGACTGTTCCAGCGTCTTGTGTGTATTATGTACATTTTTGTGCAGTTCCTTATGAGTAACATTTTCTTCGCAATATCATGGTACTTTGAGAGTATTACGTTCCAATTTATTTTTAAAAATTATAGATCATTCACATTATCCTGGTTATCACATAACATTGCCACAACTGTGGACCTCTCATTTTTCAGAAGCAACAAAACCAGTTTATAAAGTCTCAAAAAGTGTCCACCTAATTGCAACTGACTGACCTATGACCGGATCAAATCCTTTTATGAAATAATAATTCCGATTGATAACGACCGGACAATAACATGCCACGGACACTCTAAGCCAATTTGTCCAAGCGGTCAAATAGTACTTGACTATTTCTCTCATGAGATATCGGTCAATCGTTTTGTAATCGGATGATTGGGAAATCAATTTTAAACGAAGGGACGGTCATTTGGAAAGGTGTAAGCCGATTAATTCGGACACCTCAGTCGGGAATTCGGCTGGTCAAAGTTAAATCAATTTCGTTCGATTTTCCGATCGTGTCCGTCTACCGCCATTTTCTAGACACTGCTAAAATATCCTCAATGTCAATGGAAAAAAGCAGACTGAACAAAAATTACATTTCCCCCAAACGACCAAGAATTTCTCTTTTGGAGTCGTTTTGGTGGTGTGGCTGACGTATATATTTAGGGACTTTTAGATTTGCACAACGACAACGTGGATTGCTACGATCTACGCCTTTTAATGCACTACCTTGAATGGACGTCACACGTATCAGTCCAGGCAAATCTAAAAGTCCCTATTATTATCATCCAAGTACCTTTCTCCACGTGCCAGTTCAAAAAGTCGATTCTATAGAGATACATTTTGTCCCCGTTTGGATGGTGAAACGTCATTCGTGTGTTCGTTATTCGTTACATTGGCGGATACAAGAAATGCCGATGGAGGGGCGGGTATGGTTACAGTTCATGGTTACAGTATTTGAAAAAGACATCCCACTTTCTCGTCAGTAAACTACAGAGTTATTATGTTTGGTTTTTGTCCAAGGCATCGGTATCTCCTGAAAATCCGACAAGCAAGCAAAATAGTAATGATAATAATAATAACATAATGAATTTAAAAAAAAGAGGAATAAAAACGAAATTGATTTATGTATACACCATACATTTCACCTTTCGGCTTTGTTCCCCTATGTGCAATAGCGGTCTTATAAGGGGGGGGGGGGAAGAATCGCTTTCACGAGAAGGACTATACCATAACACATGAAACAAGCCCAAATGCATCTTCGCTATATTGTGGGCGGGAGAGTTTATAGCATGAATTTCACATGAACAACAACATTCAACCATCGTCTGCCAAATGCAGCCAAAGTTACTGCGTAAGAACCGTGAACATGACAGATTGTACTTCGTTTTTTCATCTCTATCAGTACACAGAAACAGGGAAGACATAACATAGAAACTGGGTCCATTCTTTTATCGGATTTGTCCGACTTTTGCGCTGAGCATTTAACCAATCAACGGGGTTTAAGGGCTACGAAAATAGTGACAATACAATTACGGAGGCTTATCAAATTGGTTCCAATTTGCAACCGAGCCCCTCTTTCTCTATGTTATCCTTTTACGCGGTCGTTGGTCGCTTGGAGTAGCTTGCAGCCGACCAAATCCACTTTTCCAAATTCAATAATTGTCTAAAATCAACAGGAATTTACGCGCCTTGTTTGTCTGCCGCTGATGTGCTTAAAAGTGATACGATTTGGGGGTGATTTCGTTTTCATCGCATTTTACTCTTAAATTGGTGGGAGGGGCAGATTTATTAGGCGAGACAGCAGTGACTTTTTACTGTGTTGGTTACAAAACAACAGTTGCCATAGTAACTTTGGAAGAAAAGAAACTATGCAGGTTTATGTCTCCGAACATTTGGGGGATTTTCTTTCTCATTATTTGATGTACAATGGTCATAATGACATTGGTATGTGTTGTGTCTTCAAGTTTCCCATTGCCAAGAAAAAATAGTTACATACTCTCAGATACTGTGAGTTGTAATTAAGGTGATATCTCAAGTAAATTATTTGTGATGTTGTTGCCAGTGCTACAAGAGGAAATATTGTTACACTGAATTCTAGACAGTTTTGATCTACGTTAGGAAAATGGGATTTCATATTATGATACAGTGTATATGCATTTATTAAAATCAAGGTCTTTTTTCATGTATGGTTGCAAATTTTACTTAGCACCCTTCCATGAATATTATATATGATAATCCTAATGACATTGACATTATGCATACAAATACAAATACATTCACGGGCCTCGTATTACTTATCCTTATCTCATCATTATCACCATCGTCATCATCATCATCATCATCATCATCAACAACGTCATTATCATCATATTATTATCACGAGTACAGGTTTGATTTATTTTCGTTTGTGGGAGCATTTGGTATTTTGCCATCCCCAGGAATCGATCAACATGAATGAGTGTCTGTTTTTATTATTCACTTCAGATGTTGAAAAGTTAAATATCCCTACCCATAATACTTGTATACTGATGCAATAACTAAACAAGATGTAAAAAACGTAAACATGTACTTATTATCATACAGCAATCCACAACCCTATCCCGTCAATGAAATCGCAACTGGGGTGTAACCATTAATTTTCTACACGCGTGTCTTCAATTAAGGTAGGCGGAGTAATTTTGTTTTCAATCTTTTTTCGATGAGCCAATTACGGCGCGGCAGATCAGGGACGAACGCCCCGAAGCGGCAAACACCGCGCCTGTAGCTCCGGGCGAATATTGCGAGCAGAATGGCGAAGAGAGTGGACGTGGGTACCAATGAAAAGAACAACGCGCGGTTGTAAATGGATAAAGGGTTGATGGTATTTATCTGTGCAATTAACCAATTATATCCCGGGTTGTTCGTGGCGTTCAAACGCCCCCGCTCTGAACTAATCGAATTAAGCAAAGGATCATTCTCTAATCTTACTCTTCACTGATTAACTCTTTAATTTCATGATCGGTGATTGGTTCATTTAGGAGAAAGCGAGAGAGAGAGAGAGAGAGAAAGACATATAGAGATAGAAACTGCGAGAGTGACGAAGCAAAGAAGAGGGAGAGAAAAAGACGTATATTAGTTTTTTGTGTGTCTTGACGCTGGATTGGGGCAATGATTATGATGAGAAAAATGCGTCAGAAAGTCAGAAATAACAAGTGTAATTTGTAAAATTTAATCAAATTATCGTAAATGATCAACGTTACAATTCACATTAATAGGGATGTGTGACATAGTCTAAAAATACAATGCTTTAGCTATGTCGATACCGCGGCATTAAACTAAAGCAACGAAAGAAAGAAATAAGCAAACGGAGAAGAATAAATAATTATCAATTATAATAAAACTGAGGAGGACAAAACTACAATCTTGTTTACGTATTTTATCGATATCTAAAGCCAGAGCGGAAAGACGGAAAGGATGTGATGGTATGAAACGTATTTATTTATATTTACTCTCCGGTATACGGATAAGTTGAATACCAGATATTCATGTAATTAGTCAAATTGTTGGCGTGTTTAAAATTGACTGTAGGAATCTCTAACTTCCATCTCCATGTTCGTCTTTGTATGACTTTCCCAAACTTCCGGTGTACAAATTTTAGGTTAATTGACCAAAACCGGTGCTTTTTACTAAGCATAGAACGCAATATCATAATAAACTAGGGAAGTTGTTAATTTCTTGAGTCCCCCCTTAGATAAAGATTAATATTTTACGGTTTCAATATTTTAGAAGGGAATATAAGAACGTCTTGTGTGTGGTTGTTGCGGACTGGCCACGGAGACTGCACCGTGGGGCTGGTTGGGGCTCACAGTAAAATAAAAATGTATGTGTGGGACTCGGAATTGCTGTAATTAAGATATAAACAAAATACACATTCACGGAAAGAGCGATTATCATGAAAAGAAAAATGATGACACAAAGAAACAGAAAAAAGAGGGAGGGAGAGAGGGAGGGAGAGAGAGAGAGAGAGAGAGAGAGATGGGGGGGGGGGGGTAAAGGGGGCGAGAATGAGAATTATAAAAAAAGGGGGGGGGGGTGATACTGAGAAATTTAAGTGACACAATTAACAACAACAAAATAATCGAATGCAAACATGACAAAGGAGTGTTAGGGGTAGAGGGGTAGAATATCATTTAAAAAGACTATGGGTGCGTTCAATCGAATTTTCGAAGCTAGAATCACAAACATGAATCACAAACCAAAACGCCGTTACAAAAAACAAGGTCACTGCGGTTAGCGTTCAAGCGATTTTTCATCAACGCTGATTCTAGCTCATTTCGAGCCCAGCCACTGCGCATCACACTGCGCAGTTTGATCCAAGAACTTCTGCGCGCGCTTTCTGGAATTGTTTACGGCCGACTGCCGACTGCTGTTTTGAGCATAGATCGCAATAATAAAACAAATAATGAGAAGGTGATAGAAGGAAGAAACAAAGAATAACATAAGGAAAGACAGAAAGATAGAGTCGATAGAATGATTAAAACAAAGAATAACATAAGATAAGGTGAAAGAAGGAAGAATCGAAGAATAACATAAGGAAAGACAGAAAGACAAAAAGAGAGAGTGATAGAATGCTTAAAGGCCCACTGCACTACTTGTAGCTACTCGCGCCCTCTATATAACCAACAATGCCTAATCGGTGACCATTGGTCCCCCATGATCCTCTTTTTCTTATGTTAACTGAGAGCTGAGTTGATGAGATAACCACCTGTCCAGTGACCTTGCAGGGCGGTCTAATCCCTCCTGTAAACTACGGCAGATAAGCTTTAAAACAAAGAATTACATAAAAGGTGATAGAAGGAAAAAACAAAGCATAACATAAGAATAGAAGGAAGAAACAAAGAATAACAAAAGAGAAGGTCATAGAAGGAAAAAACAAAGAATAACATAAGAATAGAAGGAAGAGACAAAGAATAATAAAAGAGAAAGAATAATAAAAGAGAAAATGAAATATAAAAACAAAGAATAACATAAGAGAAGGTGATAAAAGGAAAAAAACAAAGAATAACATAAAAATAGAAGGAAGAAACAAAGAATAACATAAGGAAAAACAGAAAGAGAAAGTGATAGAATGATTAAAACAAAGAATAACATAAGAGAAGGTGAAAGAAGGAAGAATCAAAGAATAACATAAAAATAGAAGGAAGAAACAAAGAATAACATAAGGAAAGATAGAAAGAGAAAGTAACAGAATGATTAAAACAAAGAATAACATAAGAGAAAGTGATAGAATTATAAAAACAAAGAATAACATAAGAGAAGGTGATAGAAGGAAGAAACAAAGAATAATATAAGGAAAGACAGAAAGAGAAAGTGATAGAATGATTAAAACAAAGAATTACAAAAGAAAAGGAAAAAACAAAGAATAACATAAGAATAGAAGGAAGAAACAAAGAATAACAAAAGAGAAAGTGATATAATTATAAAAACAAAGAATAACATAAGAAAAGGTGATAGAAGGAAAAAAACAAAGAATAACATAAGAATAGAAGGAAGAAACAAAGAATAACATAAGGAAAGACAGAAAGAGAAAATGATAGAAGGAAAACAAGGAATTACATAACTGAACAGGCCACGATGGTATAGTGAACGCAAATTGCATGCAAAGCGGGCGCGCGGTTTTTCCCAAACCGGAACAGGCTTCGTCATACAATTATGATTGAAAACTCCGTCCGTAAACGAATTTTAGCGACCGTGATTCTGCAGAATCATGATACAAAACGCATCTTTTTCAGCGTTTCATGTTTGTGTTTTTAAACACGTTTATATTTACGACCGACGAAAAAATCGCTTGAACGCATTGCGTTTTAAACTAAACGTCTTTAGAAACCGTGATTCTAGGGTGAAAAAGTGTCGATTATATAAACGCACCCTAAATCGAGTGTCAATAGGAAGTCAGGGAGGGATATGGTGGGAGAAAGTTAGAGAGAGAGAAAAAGAGAGATGGAGAGAAGAGGGAAAAGATTTAGAGGAAGAGAAAGAGAGAGAGATAACAAAAAAAGATAGGGAGAGAAAGACAGAGAGAAAGGGAGAGAGATGAGAGGGAGGGAGAGAGAGATAGAGAGAGAGAGAGAGAGAGAGAGAGAGCTAAAGGAAGGCAACAGACGTGATACTCCAAACAGTGTCAGGCATAATACCAACACATCCACCTTTCATCACCCCTGATCAACATCCCGAAACTAATCTTCATTTTCCTTCCATGGCAACAACACCACCGTGCAACCACTAAGGAACTTTAAAGGTAGAATCGACCTTTCAAAGCATCAGCTATAAATAAATACAACATAAATAAATAACCCCCTTGTCACCGTTTGCAAACTAATCTCATATTTCTTCCATGGCAACAACGCCACCGTGCAACCACTTATGAAACTTTGAGGGGAGCATCGTGATTTTAGCTTTATAATATTACATCGTTGTTTTGAAATAAGGCAAACTCATTGATATGCAAAAGTACACTTTCACAAGCAATACAATTTGACAACGCATCCTCAATTCATCTAATTTAGATTCGGATTCTTACATTGTTACGTCATAGTAGGCCCTATTCTTTCATTTATGTATTTATATATTTACTATTTCCATAAATCCTTTTTTTTTGTGGGGGGGGGGGGGGCTGGAGAGGGGGGGGGGGGTAGAAAGAGCTCGTCGATTGTTGGTCGGAGGGGTGGTCATTTCCCCCAAATTCAACACTTCTCAGCTGGCATACACAATAGCTTGAGCACAATTCAACCGATTTTCGCTTTAACCCAATTTCGGCGCCACGCTGTCTGCGCGCGTTCCACTACAAAGCACTGCTAAAGAGTGTACCTATCCAATGCTTCTCATCTATCTTCAATTTTCAGTGGCGTATCCAGAATAATATGTATGCCCCCAAGGAGGGGCGAACACCTTCACCCAAAATAGCAAATTTTATCCTCATTACGTGGGCCTTTGCTAGTCATGTTCCTCTCCTATAACCAATTACGTACGTACACCCACTGCCCCCCCCCCCCCCATTTTCTGGTAGAGTGGTGGGGCTATTGCTACTTGTTATTACCACTACTGCTTTGACTAGTTTTACATCTACTACTACAATTACTGCTACTACTACTACTACTACTACTACTTTTACTACATCTACTACTACTATTGCTCTTACTAGTTTTACATCTACTACTACTACTACTTCTACTACAACTACTACTTCTACTACTACTACTGCTGCTGCTACTACTACTACTACTACTACTACTACTACTTCTACTACTACTCCTACTTTTAATACTCCTACTTTTATTACTCCTAATTCTACTAGTACTTGTTATGTATACCTGTATAAGTCCATCGCCCCTATAGTCTCTCTCTCCCTCTTTCCCGACCAATCTCTTTTCCTTCCTATCATCGCTATGAATTTCCTCTGCATTTCTCATTCTCAATGCCTCCCCTCCCCTGTCCCTCTCTCTTCTCTCTCTCTACCCCTCTCTCTCTCTCTCTCTACCCTCTCTCTCTCTCTCTCTCTCTACCCCTCTCTCTCTCTATCTATCTCTCTCTACCCCCTCTCTCTCTATCTATATCCCGTTGATGAGAGATGAGACGTTTCCCCTCCGTGGAACAATTAATTTTCTCCCCTCTATCTCCCGGGACGGACAGAGCTATCGTAGCAATCGGCTATCTCTACTCCCATATACCTGTGCATTCTTTTATCGCACTTCACACTATTGCCTTTGTCTTAATTGTCTGGTGAAATTCTCCCAGCTATATTCTGCAGATAGAACAGCGGTGTTAGAAACAATTCATGCACAATTCATGAAACCGGGCTGACCAGATTAAACGTATACAAAAGCAGAAACACGAAGTTGCAAACCATCCAGAGACTCTTAATAAATTGCGTTACTGACTTATTAATTATATCATTACAAATCTTTATTCTCAGTTTTCTTATGTATAACTGATTTTCTTATAAAACTGAAGATATGGCGTATATATTCAATACTGAATGAACGCCATTAAATTATTACCAACAACAACAACAACATTCATGCACTCTTGATATCCTTTTTTTAATAAATACCTTTAGAACATAAACAATTATTATTTTTCAATATGAAAATAATATCATTATTTTTACATAAATCGACTTAATACGACCTTACTGATGTTGATTTCATGACCAATGCAAATACAATGCTGATTAGAAATTCATCATATTTCCCCTGGAATTGTAAGAATTTCTTATAAACTTACCCAAAGGAATTATATTTTTAAGATTAGGTGGTCCCGTCAAGAAATAATTGGTGTTGAAAATTTTGGACATTTTTTTCTCCAACCAATCATATTTGGTTCAGACAAACTGGGGCAGACTGGTAGAATACCGCATCTCTCATTATTCCCGAAGGGGCTGTTATGTACGACGATTCTAAAATTACCATTTGTTACCATTCTTTGGATGCTAATTGAACGCGAATGTTGGCGAGAATGACTTATGGTTGTAGTCCCTCTTTGACGGAAATATCGAATTTCGAAATGACACCACGGGTTGTGTTTTGTTTATAGATATGTTTATGAATATGAATGTTTATCTGACATCGAGATCATGCTAGCTTATTGGGTGGTCGAACGAAGGATATTTTTTTGAAGACAATTGAAATTTGATAGAGAACACAACACATATTTGTTGTTAAGTGAAACTAATTTCATTTCTGAATGTTTAGATAGATATAGTCGAATTTGATAGAGAACACAGCACATATTTGTTGTTCAGTAAAACTTATTCAATTTCTGAATGTTTTGATGGATATTGAGTAGCAGTCGAATTTGATAGAGAACACAACACATATTAACAACAAATTTTGTTGTTTAGGGAAACTTATTTCATTCGGAATGTTTAGATGGATATTAAAATAATAGTAATATAATTTGATAGATAACGCAACACACATTTTGTTGTTCAGTGAACCTTATTCTATTTCTGAATTTTTTGATGGATATTGAATAGTTACTGTAGTCGATTAGAGGATATTTCGGATGTCAAATAAACATTGGATTGAGAGAAAATCACATATTTGTTGTTCAGTGAATAATTTGAATTCCACCTTTACATGCTGTGACACATCATGATGCTAACATCAGGGGTGGAGTTCTGGGGATGGATGGGATTGTTGCCCCTATATAATCATGGAAAGTAGACCTACTACATATCCAATGGAGCTGCGCAAACCCTCCAGCAGTGCACTTGCCGCCCCTTATTTTGAGGACGGGTTGGCGCCCCTGTCTTTATCCTCATGGTCTTTATCCTCATAGGTCGACTTTTGTTTTTTGTGTTGCGTTTTCATGGAACTAGGGGGGGGGGGGGGATAGTAGAAACATAAGTCGAAGTTATTTTACGACGAGTCGCCTAAGAAAGACCTCCTTCACAAGAAATCTTAAATGTGGATGCATTCCGAAAAAACAAGCTTTTAACTGATCTCATTTTCACAGAAACCATACATTTAGTCAAAGCTAAACTGCACTGCAGCTGTGCCCAATGGCGAGTTTAACAGTTTCAAACAAGAGAGTTATAGAACGAAAGAGAGGGAGAGAGGGAGAGAGAGAGAGAGAGAGAGAGAGAGAGAAAGAGATAGAGAGAGAGAGAGAGAGAATGAAAGAACAATGACGTAGTGCTTAAAGGTAAAGACCAGTATTGGAAACGCCCCAATTTCAAAAAATGAAATGGAAGCTCTCATTACCAATCATGTGAAATAATATGTTTTGACTAATACATGATGATAACAAAATTGCCGGGAAACCGCCTACTAATTGATATTATATCTATTTGACTGTGAGAGATATAGGGTAGTCCCATATACATCTTTCTGTGTATAGTGCTTGTAACTTTACGAAGAATGGGCCAAATTTCTTATCATTTTGATGATTCCAGAACCTTGCAGATGCTAGGTGCTAGTTGATCAACCTTTTCTGATCGATTCCACAAAGTTTCTTTCACAATGCAATCGCATGACCATAACTGGTCTTTACCTTTAACATGTTTATGACACGACATATTCATCTGGTTGCTTTCTGTGATCATGATGATATAAACGCAGCTCCACGAACCCAAAATGTTCCCAAAAAGTACAACTGATCTAGGGACCATCATCAAAGGGGGTATTGTCGGATTTATTTTCAAGTGGTAGGGGGTGGGGTGACCTGATTCCAAATGGTTCAGCTTATGTATCAAACTCATATGATGACTAAGGGATGAACCCGGGGTTTTGTTATGGGGGGGGGGCACAATACAGATAAATCTCTGGGAAGAACCCATCCCCCCCATCAGTGAAAAAGACAAGGGGTGGAAATCACATTTTCAAGTGCCTTTGAGGTCAACATTTTAAAAAGATTGGAAGGGTAGGGAAAAGTAAATTATCGTATGGTGTACTTAAGGATACACTTGATTCATTAATAAAAAAGGGTGGGGGGACGACGGGGTCAAAGGTCGACAGAGCCCCCTCTACTCATCTACGTGCACAATGCATGGTAATCGGTGAAAGATTGTTATTATTGAAATCCCGCTTCTTACGTTAGAATTGATAGAGATACTACTAGGGGTTAGAAAAAGGATATCCAATCTTAGGCATCAGCGGGGTGGGTAGGGAAAGGGGGTGGTCATCAGGGCTCTTGTCGATTTCGATAGTAATCACATTTTTAAATTGCAGAAACTATAAACGTAGGGGAGGGAAGATGGTTGATAACAAAGAGTTAGTTTAGAAGAAGTGCTGCAAGGTGAAAAGATTTTCGGTGGGGGAAGGGGGAGGGGCGTCTTCCCTAGACAAACGTCTTTAATCCACTTCGCGACCATGAATGGCGACATCCTCTATTTCATTTCTTACGTTGCGATATTGATGGGTTACCCTTAGCCCCATTCCTCCCCTGGCTACGCCTACAAACCGATTCATGACGCTGTAAATGGGGTGATAATTGGAGGACGTGCCCAGGATTTGTTCTTGGTGCCCCTAGCCCCTTTTCTCCCCTGGCTACGCCCACCGGCCAAATCGTGACGCTGGAGATGTGGGGCAGGGAATACATCTGGTCTTGATAAGCTCTGTGTGGTGCCTCACGAGTCCCATGTCAAGAGCGGGTTCGTGGCCGGCTGATCCGGGGGAAAAGTTTTGTTGTAAACACGTACCCCGTGAGATGCTCGCGCTGTGATCGCCGGGGCGGCTCTCAAGAGTTCGAGAGATGCGAGAGGTAATAATGCCCGAAGATTTACTGGTCTCTGGTAGGAGGTCAGGCATTCAACCCCTACTCAGGCATCGGATGTTCTCGGGTGTTTATAGTGATTCTATTGCAATTACAGACATTGTGTGCACTATCTCTGGCGGCTCCGAACTCCCGAAGAGCACCAAAGATACGAGGGGTAATGTTTGGAGGTTTACTGGTCTTCTGGTAGAAGGTCAGGCATTCAACCCCTACTCAGGCATCGGATGTTCTGGGGTGTTTATAGTGATTCTATTGTAATTACGAACATTGTGTGCACTATCTCCGGTGGCTCCCAGGAGCTCTAAATATGAGAGGGGTAATGTTTGGAGATTTACTGGTCCTCCATATAGGTAGAGCTACGGGGGTAAGATTTCGAGGAGGTCATATCTGTAAACCCCAGTTAGTTATTTTTAAACAAAAATACACGCCTACTCCGGCATCGGAGATCCGATTGTGCTTATAGTAATTCGTTTGCTATTACAGACATTGTGTGCACTATCTATGGCGGCTCCTAGGAGCTCTAAAGATGAGAGGGGTAATGTTTTGACATTCACTGGTCCTCTAGTAGAGCTACGGGGGTAAGATGTCGAGGATGTCAATTCTGTGAGCCCCAGTTAGTAACTTTGAAACATCAGGCCGATTACTTTATACCATTTACCGAAAACAGAAAACCCATTGAACGATCTATCACTTTGATTTATCCTCATCATCATTGGCTAGTAAACCTGTGTTTGGATATTTGTATTTGCTTTTTTTTTCTAGTGCATGATCATCACAATAACAAAAAATTCGAGTCAGCAGAAAATCAGAACATGATAATTTTAGGAAGGTTTGTATTTTCGTGTCATTCTGTTTCCGTTCATTCTGAATAGCCGCCATCTTGGCACTGAGTTGAACCTAGCGAGCCAAAAATCACCCCAACACATTGTCAGTTTTTGGAAGTAGAAGAGGAAAACTGTCTAAAGGGGCCCTTTGAAGGATATCAGTTGTAAGGAAATGTCAAACTTTGCAGGAACATTGCCAATTGACCGAATGACCTAGACTTTTTCTATGAATCTCTTCTCCCGCTCTCTCTTTTCCTCTCCCTTTCTTTCATTCTCTCGCCCCCTCTTCCCCCCTCTCCCTCGCTCTTTGACAGTTCCATTTCCACAAAGGACTTGGCAAGGTGAGCTCTTGGTCTGGGCCAACATGTCCAAAACAACGAAAACAGGATAATGACCTGCCAAGCTGTTCCGCAGCTCGGCAACGTTCAGGTTTAACCGCCGTGATGCATATAGAGTTTGTTGCTTGGTTCAACAATGCAATGAAAATCATTGATCTGATTTATCCTGATATAAGAATAGATTAGGTATTCATATTTCGCGTTGCGTATCGTGAAAATAACTGAATACGACTAGGAAGAGCTAGCGACTGAAGCCAACATAACATAATCATCCTGCACGCTAGCTTGCTAGAAGAGCTTTCAAGAAAACGTTCACGCCCACACGGTCAAAGACTGCGCGTGATGTAACGTCACCTTTGTGAATAGTAGGGGTCCAACGACCGCACCCTGTGGCTCTGCAGAATCAAGGTCTGGTAGCTCCTTGTAAAACTCTGCAAACTATAAGCTGCATAATGTAATAATGGTTCAATTTTAACTGCCACTCTGTTAGCATGTGAAGAAAATTATCCCATACGCCATTAATACAATGTTATGTTTGCACTGTTCATTTAGCATTATCTTTAATGATGTAACTCTATCTAGTGCCCTTTGGTATTAAGGCATTAATCCTCACTACCAGGTCCCTCGGAGAGGACCTAAAGCCGTCGGCCGTCTGAAGGATTACTTACAAGCATTAATGCTTTCTTAGCAGTCAGGTAAAATAACCATCATATCATATCATATCATATAATGATGCGTCAAAGACTGCCCCATTTGTTGACGCAGTCTTACGTCAACGCAACAACGCCTTGTGTGCATCAGGTTCTTGGGGGTATATTTGTAAAGCGCTTAGAGACATTTGTATTAAGCGCTATATAAAAATTAAATATTATTATTATTATTATCATAGTGGGCAGCTATGGCTGACTGTAGAAAAGCACTCGAGATGCAAGAGCGGTATGGTTAAGGTTTCTTGATGTCCCGACGATCATTCAGTAATTCATCACGTCATACAACAAGACAGCTTCACATTCTTAGCCCAATTAGTAAGTGGATGAACACATCCACCGGCGTATACCCAACCTCCATAAAACGGTCTACGCTTGTTTCAAATTAAAGACCCATAATAGTGGGTTAATTCTCAAGGGATATTGGTCATCTTTCGAGTGTAAGCCCGATAAAAGATGTTGTCAATCGCCAAGAGTGGCGGTGTCGTGGCATAGTGGTACATTCCCTTGACTCTCAATCCAAAAGTTGAGGGTTCGAATCCCACCCCGGCATTATTGTCATTTGGCAGGACAGAAATGCACATTGCCACTCTCCACCCAAGTGTAAATGGGTACCCGATAGGCAAGAACTTTTTTCTTCTTCATAGGTCTTAAAGCCCAAGTCCACTCCAAAAATAACTTACTTTCAATAGAACCAGAGAAATCAGACAAACCAATAAAACAAAGTTTGAGCAAAATCGGATAACTAATAAGAAAGTTATGAATTTTTAATGACATGAAAAACTTTGAAAATCACTACACAAATTGGCAACTCACTCATGAGTCTATGACGTATGGTCCTCACTATCCACTTATTATTTTCTTTATATTGATAATATAAATTTCCTATTTTCACCCTAAAAATCTTATTTCTTCACACCAGTATCCAAGTTAGATTTTTAGTAATATGTTTTTGTGTGGATGCACAAATAAAGAGTAATTTTTGTCTAGTTAAATCATGAAAAATTGAATTTTTATAAACTATTTAGATAAAAATCAATAATTATGAATATACAATATTCAGAAAATAGTATCAATTTTTCAAAATTCATAAAAGTTTTTGGGAAATGTCATGCACGCAATATGATACAAATCATATAACCTGGGCAAAGGCATGGGGAAATCTAGTTTTGGGGGATAAAAAGGGAAATTAATGGGATTAAACTATGTAAAGCAATTGATAAGTTGTGAGGACATGACGTCACAAACTGATAACCATCTTGGCAATTTGTGTTGTGAATCTCATTGTTTCATAGTTTTACATACTTTTTCAAAAATTTATAACTTTCTTATTAGTTATTCGATTTTGCTCAAACTTTTTTTGATTGGTTTGTCTGATTTTTCTGCTTTTATTGAAAGTAAATTATTTTTCGAGTGGACTTGTCCTTTAAGAACGCTACAGCTATGGTTATCGGTAGGCCTGTAGTGGACTCGTGGCAGTGTGACCGGGGCACCACTCCCGCTCAAACCCACACATGCCAATGTATTACCAACAACGATTAAGACAACACTAATGGCACTTAATTACAATTCATTATACTTATTATGTCTATTGCCAATATGGCGTATATAAGTTTATGAAGTGACAGTGCATGCGTGACGCGATCTCAATTGTTTTACTCACTAAACGGCTGGAGAAGGGTTGTCTCGATCGGTTTGATGTATGACTGATGCGATGACGAGTAGGGCTACATCAAGAGGTAGCTGCCGCCCCCGCTGTTTGGAGGGGGCGTACCCCTGTGACTACCGAAAATAGGGGCGGGTGAAGGATACAGGAATAACGCGAAGTTGGGATCGATACGGAGGTCTAATTGTCGTACCCTACATTGACATTTAGCTAGAGTTTCGCCAACCTTTAAAAAAGAGCCCAATACATGTTTGTGGATCGCGTGTTTTTTTAAAAAAAAATGCCTTATGTACATCATGTTCCATTCGTATTAACATATCTGACATGGATGTAGCGCTCCCTACAACATTTGAAAGATGCGCAGATATACTGTACGTTTATGTCTTTAGAAAGTGTAGAAAAGCGGGGGTGCATGACTCAAAATAATATGTCCATGATTTGTAATTACTTTGGGACTACATGGACAATAATTGCAAGGCACACATTTACACCTGGATGGACAATGGCAAATGTGGAATAAATGTCTTGCCGTCTAGGATTCGAACCATCAACCCTTGGAATTGAGAGTCCAGTGAATGTACCACTATACACGACGAGACTCGAAGGTACACAAAGGGGAGAAAAAGACTAGTTTTATACTCGGGTCAGGCTAGATCAGACACACACTGATCCGCAGATTAACCGTCACACAAGCCACAAAATAACACCTGCCTTCACAGATATGAATCACAAACCGTCTTTACCATCCCCAATCCCCCCCCCCCCCAATGGTGTGGCAGAGAGAGAGAGAGAGAGAGAAAGGGAGAAGGGGGAAAGCATGGATAACGAGAGAGCAAACGCCATTAATCTTCTATTGGCATATTTACAAGGGATAACACACAGGGAGTTAAGAAACATTGTTCAATAATTGCTCAAGTTATTACATCGCATCAGCTATATGAACATACTCTACTAAGATTAATAAAAAGTATCATATTATTACCTCGGCTGTAGCTGACCCACCACAAAGAGGCACTAAAGCATTCAAGGAATTTCTTCATATCGGTAGCCATTGACTTATCCTGGATGGAGAGTGGCAAATGTAGATCAATGTCTCAAATTTTCAGATTATCTTTAATTGTACATCTACCATTGAAATCACTACCTTAGCACCACTATCTCTCATCTGAACAATGTTACAAAGTCTCTTTAAACCGCGAACCATGTGATCCATGGTCCGGTGATATATCCACTAGATCATGATACTTCTACAGTTTTAGGCTCTTTTCAGGATTTTAAAAAGAATGATTTCAAGCAATTTGTCAGCAAATCCATATGGGATATCTGTAACAAATGCTAAATTTCGATGACAAATTTGCATTCAGGCAATCAAATGCCACGATTTCAGTAGCTTAAAACAGCTTTTGTAATTTGATTTTGATAGCAAGTTTTATGAAACAGGGCGCAGATATAAGAAGACTCGTCAGATGTCATAACGGCTGGTTCATGACATCTGTTTGGGATGCTGATTCACGCGCGAAACAAGGACAATCCAACCTCATTTTTAGAACAAGAACAAAGAGTGAAGAAACAGTAGACATATTGTCGAGCCTATTAGATCAGATAGTACGTCATTTATAACCTTAGTTAAACGAGAACAAAAATCATACCTCCTTGATCCAACAAGATAGAATAGGTTTATGTTCTAACTTATTTTGTATAGTTTTTACTTCTAACCGAGGTCAATACTACGATATGCAGTATTCATGGCATTGAGATTTATGAGCATTTGGAAGTAAAATCGTGAAATTCGCATGAACTCTTCTCTCTACATTATTTTTGATTCTAGCGTATGTATATGATTTATATCACATTCAATAAACACACAAAACAAAAACACGTCTATGGTATATGGGACTACGCAGTATTGCTTACAAATAAAATAAAAACTTTGGGCTATATATTGTGAGAGAGGGAATTTGGACAGTCAGTCTTTTCGGCGAACATGTCTACTATTATGGCTACGATGTTCTTCCAAACTACATAATAAGAATGAAAAATCTTATTAATTATTCTTCTCCTTCACCAAAAATGGGTATATGGGAATGAACACAAACAGTTTGTTTAAACTTTTCATGTATTCCTTTTCAATATTATGTAAAAAAATGAGTGCATCTGTAAAGCAAGTCTTTGCAGCAGACATTTCTAATATCATGACTATGATATTCTTCTAAACTACATGTAGTTAAATGATAACAATAATTATTTAATGTAGGTTAATGATTCATTGTCGTAGCTGAGATTAACATGCAACTATTTTAGTTCTGCCCTATAAACTGTTTCTTGGTTTTTGTATTTCAGATGATTTTTTTTTTAATGTATGAGTTATGCATTGAAAGGAATCAATACAGAATATTGAGAAAAAGGGTAAAAATAAGAATGAGGAATCTAATAAATAATTCTTCTGGTTGTGTGCTGGGGAGAGGTGAACATTATTTTTGAGCGTTTTCATTGTTATTATGCAAGTGTGGAAGAACATCAGAGAAAAAATGTTCCCTGAAAAGCAGGGGTCTTCAAATGCCTTCATATTCTCCATAATGACATGTAACGGCTTAAAAATGAGGGCCACATTTTTATGCCACATGTTTGTGTAGTCCCATATACATCTTTCTGTGTACAGTGCTTGTTACTTTCACCAAGACTGGGCCAAATTTCTTATCATTTTGATGATTATAGAACCTTGCAGTCCACACCAATACTTGTATGCTACATGGTCAACTTTTTCTGACCGATTCCACACCGTTTCATTCACAATGTAATGACCAGAACTCAACTTTATCTTTAATTATCAGAACTCAATCTTCTCTTTAAGGGTGTGTGGACGGTGACTCATGGTCAGTATGGGTGACCCCCGGAAGCCCCGTGGGTCAGTCCCGGGGAGTGACCAAATCAAGGTCCTGTAATGCGGCACATTCATGACAGGGCCCTGGACACTGACCAGGGTTGAGACGAGCACTCAGACCATGGAACTACTCTGACCAATGGAGTGACCAACAGACTGACCAACAGACTGACCATGGATTTTACTAGCTGACCAGTATCAAATCCATTTCCCCTAGTCGTAACGTATAACTGTATGAAACGCCATAATACTGAAAAGGAAGAAGCGTGGCTCCGAGCATATATTGTCGACCTATCCTTTTTCTTGAAGCTTGCCCAACATAGCAATATCCGACAATCTTAAAATTCATAAGGCGACCTTTTATTTATTTACTTTTAAATTTGAGAGATGAGGATATTGATAGATCGAGATCCATTTAATGCATTAATCAACACTGAATTCAGTGCCGTCCTTTTGGTATGAATAGTACAGAAATATATCGACCAACTATAACACCACACAAATAGCCTTTCGTGATCAGCATGAAAAGTAAACAAAAGTCTCATATATTAAATACATTAATAAATATATATCCAGTGGGAAAGACTTTCTAGAAGTAAACTTGAGGGCGATTTCGATACCAATGTTTGAATTATGCCATTGTTGTGTTAACAAATAAATAGCTGATTGACAAGGCTATTAAAATTGCCCTTGATTGATTTCTTGAATCATGTTTGATATCAAATGTCAATAAAAACAATTTTCTTTCTGTCGAGAATCTTGAACTATCTCCTGACCTAGCATTAATATCGCTTTACTGAGGATTAGCATCCTAAGACACAAACGATCAAATAGGTTTTGAAGAGAAGGTCGAGTTCTGTCTAAAGTTGACAATAAGTTGTGAGTTTCGTATTCTTTTCATTCCATTTGAGAAAAATTTCATAGTATTAATGGCCGATTTAAGGGGATTGCTCTGGAAATATTTTTAGAAGTCAAATACGAATAGAAAGAAATCTTTTGAATTAATTCTAATAATACGTGTCCGTGTAGTCCCATTTATTTATATTTGTGTACAATGCCTTTTCACTTGATCTTCGGTAAGATGTAGTCAGTTCTGCTTGATATTTTAAGATTTTTTGCAAAATCTGATATTATATGATTGCTCCAACTTTTTGTATAATATTCCAAAAATGCAAAATAACCGTAGGAGTGTCGTGGTGTCGTGATTCTTTCACTTGACTCTCAATCCAAGGGTTGAGAGTTCAAATCCCAGGCCGATACTAACAAGACATTAATACACATTTGCCACTCTCTACCCAGGTGTGAATCGGTATTTCAAATTGCAGTGCCCTCTAGAAAAACAGCATTTGTGCTGATAAGACTTTCTTGGATAAATAAATTGATTATTATCAATACAATAACTTGATAGACAGTAGTTATAGACACTTTCTGTCAGAATTAAGCTGTACGGCCAGTGCTGAACATTGTCTTTAAGAATCGTGTTCTACGGTAGATTTCAGTATCAAAGTTGGACGCACTGAATGATCCACAGGGATAAATTACTTGGAGGCCACCAGGAGGGAGAGTGAAAGCAAAAGGAAGTTGTGGTAAAACATGTGAATGCCTTTATACCTTCAATTATTCCGCAGGGAGAAAACGTTCTTCGAAGTGATTTTGTCACCCTCAACATGTACAAGACAACGCAACTATTATGTCAGCAGCGATAAACAGATTAATATAGGGTGTCTCAACAAACCAAAAACTGGATCGATTGGCAACATTAAACAGAGGACTAACAATTAGACATCCTTAATGGATTTTTATAGATGATCTTGTTGTAGTAACTCCTAACGTTCTTGTGAATTCACAAAAATTGAAGCTAGACTTACACAATTATGGTTGTTTGCTTAAGATGAATGATTGGTCGAATATTTCGATAGATGTCACCAACCGAAATCTCCTTTTTTTTTTAAAGACAGTATTTATGGTACATGAAAGAGATAAATATACTTAAACACATTCTGGATTAGCTTTTTAGGGTCTGATTTGTTAAATATTCCGATCTTGTAGTATTTGTAAAAGTGTACAATGTTTATAAATTCTACTTATTAATTCAAAGACGTGAAACATCCTGGGACATTGTTAAACCGGTTTGATTAAGGTGTCATGGTATATTGGTTCAATTAGTTGACACTCAATCCAAGGGTCGAGTGGTCGAATCCCAGCTAGGGACAACCGTTCTATGGCAAAACATTTATCTACATTTGCTACTCTCCACCATGATGTAACTTGGTAACAATTTCTGCAGTAATTAGTAATAATTACAAGGCCGTCAGAAAGAACAACAGTGATGCTGATGAGGCTTCACTGAGTTAAAACATTATCATCATATCATATTAAGAAAATTGCTTCCTTCATTATTATCCTATAGCTGCTCAATTATCATTACAAGTGCATGCTACATTCAGGCAAAGACGAAGAGAGTATATCATGGACAGGAATAATACCTAAACATTGACCTCTATGACTTTCAACGTATATAACCTACTGGTGTAATCCGTAGAGCATTCATTCACGTTTAACGACGAAAATAGAAACAGTCGCCGACGAAATATTCGCATTGATTACCGTGAATTCAATCATGACCTTTTTCGAACCATCATGCACTACCTTTGATATAAGCTTGCCTAGCATCCAGACTCAGTTGTATATTTTTTTATCATAATTTTACCTGCATTGTGTAAAGTTGTATAGCCACGTGTATGTTATCTGTCTTGTTGGACTTATACAAAGACGTTGAAAAAGAACTATTTAGAATTATGAATGAAGGAATAGGTGAATAAATAAATGAACAAATAAATGGATAACTAACTCAATGAATGAATGAATGAATAAGTAAATAATTGCATAAATTAAAATAAAAAGATAGAATGAATAAATACGTAAATAAGTGAATAAATAGACTAGATAACTAAAAACACAAATAAATAAATGAATAAACGAACAAATAAGTGGATATATGAATGAATGTTAATGAAATAATTAAATACATGACTAAATAAATAAATATATGCAGTTTAGACTTTAGTTTCATTCCTCAATTCCTCTGAAGTTCGATGCAGTTTAACCCGAGACTCTTTAAAATTCATCTTCATTTCAAAGGAGACAACATCCAATTCGACCTACAAAGCAGTCTAATCTTCTATCTACGAAGCTGAGGGGGGATGGGGGTCAAATTCAGACGATTTGGCAAGCGGGCTTACTCTTTTTTTCTACTGGGGAAAGAGGGGATAGCCCTGCCAGATACATGTTTGAAGAATAGATCAGTGGTGCGAGTTTGATTTGGGCTCGTGAATGGTGGCATTGAGTGATCCATGACGGGCAAACAGAGGATGTTACTGTGCCGATGACTGATGGGTTTTCAGTCCAAATGAGGGATGAGGTGGGGTGAGTGGGAGGGGGGGGGGGGGAGAGGGGGCAGATACAATGAGAATAGGGGCATGGGGTCCTATTTGGAAAATGCAAAAACGAGTCAGAAGCAAGAGAGGGAGAGTTAGGGAAAAGGGAACAGGAAAGAGACATGGAAAGGAAAAGGGCAACAATCGGAAAGAGAGAGAGAAAGATATATATATATATTATATATTATATGGAAAGAGAGAGAGAGAGAAAGAGAGAGACTAATCGACATAAAAAACTATCGAACATATACATATAGAGAGACGTTTCTAAACAAAATAAGAAGTGAAAAGGGGAAAGAAAGCAAAGAGAGAGAGAGAGAAGGAGAGAGAGAGAGAGAGGTTAGAGGTAGAAGGATACCTCACAAGCGGACGATGAAGAGAATTTGGATTTTGGGAGTTGGGAAGGGGGGGGGGGGGGGGTGAGTGAAAGCCCCAAAGCAACAACTTGACAAACAATTATCGGGCTCGCGTTCAAGTTTGTCTGTCTCATCTATAAACGGTCACATGACGCGAGCGATCGAGTCCCAACAATGGAGCCGTTTGATGGTATCCATCAACACAGTGACTAGAGCGAAGCACCTATCTATTCACCCGATGACGACGCTCTCCTAGCTGCCTGGGCCATGCCTTGCTAGCCAGCAACCCGACCAACCAACAACCAAACCAAAGCCACAATGCTAATCCATCGTGTAAGCATGGTTTAAAGGTACTCACACAAAACATTTCTATACAGTCCCGCAAAACAGTTTTGACTTTAATGGTTGACTATTTTACCCGATTTTCCCATGTTTCTTGGCTAGCAAGTCTGTTGGAACATAAGCAACCAACATTTGAGCGATTTTGATTCGAACCCTAAACCTCCTCATATTTACGCAAGCACTGCTCATTAACAATCAAGCCATTTGTTAAAAAATTGTTTTCGAAGGGTAATGAATAATTTAAAGGCAATCGTAGAATTATTTTAGTAAGCGCACAGAGCTTAAAAATTACATGTATCTGAAGTCTGTATTTTGAGCCAATAATGTAGGCCCTACAAAGTTGTTTTAAAGATACTATGTCCCTTTTGCACGCCAAAAATATCAAAAGGTTAAAATGGCATTTGAAAGATAATACTAATTTAGAACTCCCCTTAAAAAAATGGGGCTTGAAAATGTCTTAAAGGGGGAAAATAACGACTATTAGTTGTCAAATCGACTTAGGAGCTATAGAGCCAATAAGTAATAGTCTTGATTTTCAGACCATTGCACCGCATGGTCGTGCGTTTTATGCTGCGCAAAGAGTCAATCAGTTTAATTTTGGCCATTACAAGAAGTGGGTTATTGATGTAGACAAATCGTTTACAGCTCATTTTATGTATGTTATTACCAGAGAAGAAGAAAAAGCCAGTCAGTCACTCAATACTGACAATAGTGTCTGACAGTGAAGTCTAGCAAGTAAACGGGTTTCCTTGCATAATTTGAATATTAGGACACTGCTAACATTTAAATTTCACAGATAGGACATACATGACATATTCATTATTCCTGCAAAGTTCTACAGAATTTGAGGTTGGTTGCAAAATGGACACAGTATCTTTAAAGTGGAACATTTTCAACTTTGTCTTTCTCAACCTTCATGGGAATTTGGGCGCCATAATTACACCCTGAGTATGCTGGAGATGTCGAAAGATCAAGTAGTTCCTCAAACAAAAACACTACAGGCCCAATTTCATTCAAAGTGGATTATATAACTTACTCAAATGAGCAGATACAATAATATCCAGTGCCGCAATCATAAATAAATATATGAAATATGATCCTGTTCATTATTTTGGTTAGCAACAATTTCTTCAACATATATATTTACGTTAACTAAAATCCCATGCAAACACGATAACTTGACAGGAGGTGAAAACATAATAATAAAATCATACCTTACTTTAGAATGGATTTCAAACATCAATGAATAAAAGAAAAAAAAGTAAATATGTATACGTCATCAAGAAAAGGTATGACGTAAGAACTACTCATTTTGTTGGATCATTAATGAATGGCATTTATATCAACGCAGGCTGGATGCTTACATATTGCTTTGTAATTTTAAAATATTAATGTTCATCATACGGTTTTTATTTGTTATTTAAATGTACATTCAATAGATCATCCATAATATGCCCATGCACACATTACATTTCTATGACAATCATTATAAACAAATCATATTCGAGTTTATTACACTCGGTGGCAATTCAATTATGCTTTCTTGTAAAAGAACTAATTCATAATCACATACTCGTGCCACAACCCAGCTTGTTAAATCGATAATTGTCCGCAAATTGCGAGTGATTTATGGATCATACGACGGCTAATATGTCCGCCATACAGAATTACTTTTGCCAGATTTATTGAGTCTACAGATATGCCCCAAGAAAACAGAACTTCGTAGCCGAATCATTCGAATGCTCCAGTTTTTTACGTTATATATTTTAATGCTTCAGTAGATTATAGAATTCGAGTCATGATATGTGATCGTCTCATTTTGTCATCATCACCATCATTATCATCATCATTATTTTAGATCATAAGACGGCTAATATTTCCACCGTACAGAATTACTTCTGCCAGATTTATTGAGTCTACAGATATGCCCAAGAAAACAGAAGTTCGCAGCCGAATCATTCGAATCCTCTAGCGTTTTAATTTTAATTTTAATTTTATATTTGTAATGCTTCAGTAGTTTATAGAATACGAGTCATGATGATAATGATCGTCTCATTTTTTCATCACCACCATCGTTATCATCATCATTATTTTAGATCATAAGAAAGCCAATATGTCCGCCATACAGAATTACTTTTGCCAGATTTATTGAGTCTACAAATATATGCTCCAAGAAAACAGAAGTTTGCAGCCGAATCCTTCGAATTCCCGAGCGTTTCAAATTTGCACTTTTGTTTTATATTTTTGATGCTTCAGTAGTTTATAGAATACAAGTCATGTTGTGTTATATCGTTGTCATCATCATCATCATCAACAACATTATCATCATCACTATCATCATCAGCATCATCACTATCATCATCATCATCCCCACCATCTTCATCATCATCATCACTATCACCATCAACATTATTTTAGATGTAAAGAACGATCGTTCCATTCTGGTCTGATTGGTCATGCATAATATTTACATTGTATACACACTAAGAAAAAATGGTGCAACTATGCACCTTTAGGGGTTCAAACCGATGCAACAATAGCAGCACCTTTAGGGGTTAAATCCTGCACCCTTTTTAAAGGTGCAATCCTGCACCCTTCAAAAGGGTGCCAGATTGAACCTTTTGGGGGAAATGTTAGTAACCTTTATGGTTCAATCCTGCACCTTTAGGGGTGCAAACCGATGCAATAGCAGCACCTTAAGGGGTTCAATCCTGCACCCTTTAAAAGGTGCAATCCTGCACCCATCATCGAGGAATACTCGTGACATTTGCTCGTATACATATACATATTAAACATGCATGATGTTTCTTGGTTAGTAATCATATAATCAATATATATATTGCTAAAACGTGAATGTAATTGTAACATGATCAGACAAAATAATCTATTGGTTAATGATTGCCGAAGGAAAATACAAAACACAAAATTGATGTGCATTGTCATAATTTGCCTAACAAATCATATGATAAATGTATTTTTATGTGAACACGTGGAAAGTAATCATGAATATGCATGCAATATGCAAACTTTTATTTTGCACCTTTTTGGGTTGTTAGGGTTCATTTTTGTGGGAAGGGTGCAAAATCTTATATTGCACCCTTTTTTGAACCCCTTTTCCTTCAATAGGGTTCATTTTTATGTAAAGGGTGCAAACTCTTATTTTGCACCTTTAGTGAGTCTACACAATGTCCCAAGAAGACAGAAGTTTGATGCCAAATCATTCGTTATCATCCAATGTTCATTAATTTTCTATAACTTGTCATGCTTGTGTATATTATGGAATAAGGACCCTGAAGAACTGAATACGTTATGAGAGAAAAAAGTACTGGTTCCTGAAATGTACATGCTATATGTAAAACAGACAACAAATACACTCCACAATTCATAAACCTTTTTGAATTTTAAGAACACAAGCATGTTTTTATTGGTCCAAATACATTTTCGGCATATCATACTTTGGGTGATATGTTTCGCCTACAGCAGGGAAAGAGTTTAAAAGATATTCAATTTTGTATTTCTCTTCCTTCGTATTCATTGGACCAGTGCAACTCACCCAATGCCAATTTCGTGGATAATACAGATCACCAAAAAAACCTAATATCTGCAAAATATCAAAGATATAATTTTTGCATTTGAAAATATCAAAGTCATATTTAGCACATCTTCCTCACGTTCTCAGGGTCATGTGTGAGCAATTTCATTTTCTCCCAGGCTATAATTAGGGCTGCAGACATATCGATGTATGCCCACACATACACATTTGTGTGTGTCAATTCGCATAAAATATGAATGAAAATATGAATGGTAGTTAATACGAGGATTTCGACCCACACGTCAATGAGCGTAAAAACAGGCTCGTTCCAAATCAAGATTTGTTTTCTCCCCTCTCTCTCTCTCTTTCTTTCTTCTTTCTCTATCTCCTTTTCTCTCTCCGCTGTGTGCATTTTCGCTCAATCACAAATTGATTTTCAATAATGGCGAAGGTATTAATTAAAGAATGAAAAGGCGAGTTTTAACATTTTGATTCGAAAATCGTTCGAATCGAGTGTAATTGTTTCTTTAGTGTCTCTACAATCTGGAGGACTAATTTACGTTAAATAGTTTATTAACAAAAATGAATTCACGAGAGGGGTGGAAATGAGATATAGGGTCTTCATTTAGAGAATGTTTTGAGTTGTATTTTGCGAAGTTTACATCTTTCCAAAAACATGAAAATGGTTCCTGATCATCCAGATCATGGCATATGGTAGTGCAATTATGGTTCTTATAACTGCCAGTTGAATGGCGAAAAGAGAGAGAGAAAGTAAAATAGAGTAAAAGGATGAAAGAGAGAGAGAGAGAGAGAGAGAGAGACAGAATGGGAGAAAGATAAAAAAAAAACAAAAAAACAATTAGGTTGGGTTGAATGGCATTAAAAAGTATTGTATTATGTATAAATCCAAGTATTTGATTTATTTTTAATGTGTCATTCTTCAACTGTTAATTAACAGTTAATTTCAAGATTCAGTTGTATTTAAACCAATATTCTCTGGGTCGTTATCCATTTCTCCCTCGAGATATTTATTCCTTACCTTACATTGGGGTGGACCTATGTTTAGTTTCTCTGATGGTATTCTATGCACGCTCATTTTGACAATCGAATTTGAGTGCTTGCCAAAATGACTTTCCTTGTTTTGTATTTGACTGGGGATGGTCAGAAGACATGGAAAACTCAGTGTGATGTGATAACTTTTCTCATGGAACTGATAGTTTTTAAAATTTTGGCTGGAAAATATACAGCAACATCCGGCTTGAACTCTGAACAAAAAAGCATACCTGATATTATGATGACCCAATGTAATCAAATCAAAAGCAGAACAGAAATAAATGAATTGAAGAAAACTTCTATTTGGTTTCATTCTTTTTCTTCGTGTGTTACACACAGGAACAATATGCAAGAGTCAAGGTGTTCAAACAGAATTACACCACGTCAATTCATTGTTATTATTGGCATTGTTTGTCAGCTATTTACAGTGAAAACTAAATAACTTTGCAACTAATTGTCATATAATTGGTTTAGAGATGACTCTATAGTTCAAAGGTCAATCTGCAAATGAGCATGGTGAGTGATGAAAACAAAGTGTAGATTAGAAAAAAAAACGAAATATACCTTTTTTTTTGGTTAAATTATTTTATTGGTCATTACAAAACATCTGTTTAAAAAACTTTATAAACTGTATAGGTTAAACTAAAGAATAATTCGCCTTACTCAATTAGCAGAAACGAATAATTCATCAATTTGAATGTATTACAAAGTGTAATCATTGACGACAAGGATTTAATCATTGAATATAAAATGCAATCATGGATTACAAAATGCACTCATTGAATACAAAAAATGCAATCATTAATTATACGAAATGCAATAATTGATTCAAAATGCAATCATTGATTACAAAATGCACTCATTGATTACAAAAATGCACTCATCGATTTAGAAATGCGCTCGTTGATTACGAAATGCAATCATTGATTTGATTACATTACGAAAGTGAAACACGAATTGTCTCAACTTGAAATTGCAATTTTTGACTTTTCACCCATTTTCTTTCTCCACCATCTCATCGACACGAACATAATATTGTTCATTCTTTGATACAATATGTAATCGTGTATGGCATAACACAATTTTATTATCAATGAAACCTATAAATGGTATTCAAATTTACCCAATGTTTGTTAAGTTTTCTATATCTTTTAATGTGTTATCAACATAATTGTATGCTACAGGTGCGTAAGTACTTTTTACTCTGTAATTTGAAGAAGAACAACCTCTCAGCTGCATGTTCGATGATTTTTACCTCAATAAAACACAATATAATCATTAATTTGATTGCATCATGATGATAACGTAAATGAGGTTAACATTGTCGTGACTTGAACTTACAATTTTGAACTTTCTTACCCATTTTTGTTTATCTCCCACCATCCCGTCGACGCGAGGGGGGTGGAAGTGTCTTAATGAGAATCAATTACTCTTAGGATATTGGGGTGGGTCTGATAAACAAGTAGTGAAGATAGACAAAAAGAAAAAAGAGAACAGCACGATTATGGTCTTCGGGCGATGCAGTTCGCCTTGAGAGTAGTTTCAAACGCAACTTCTCTGTCCGGACTCGTACTCCCGGGCAGTGTATTTAGCGTTTGGTATAAATAATCGGATGTTATAATTAATAAGCGACGCGAAATGCTCCAATGTGGAAGGTTCGAGATATATTTTGTTTCCGATATTACCTGTTTCCATTGTTAGAGGGGATTTAGCCATAGGAAGTGATTGATAATGGTGGAGGGGTGATGCTATTATGGTGTGTGTGCGTGTCTGGGTATGTGTGTGTGCGTGGGTGTGTGGGAGTGTGTGAGTGTGCATAAGTATGTTCGCGAAATTGTTATTGATGTTTTTTGTTCTGTTTACTTGGAAGAATAAAACATGAAAACAAAAAAAAATGTGTGTGCGTGTGTGTTGTGTGTGGGAGAGGCAATAACAGCGGGATAAAAGAAAGACAAGGAAATAAGATTATGAAACCCAAAAATTGTGAAGTTTACATGAGTAGAGTACAGTTTAGTGTCAGGGAAACTTCAAGACAAATTAATAATGATTATCAAGATTATGAAAAAGTAGCAAACCTAGAAACAAGAAAATATAATGATCAAAGACTAATTATTATCTTTAAATGCAGAAGAAAAAGAAGAATATAGTAGATCATAACAAGACGAAGCAAGTTGGGAAATTAAAGTTTTATTATTGAAGAAATGAAAGCAAAAACGAAATAAAAAATGAGAAGGAAAAAAGAATGGTTAAATGAAAAATAGATAAGGAATATGATATAAAATAGTAATAAGATTAAAAAGTCGAAGAAGATTAAATAATAAAAGGAAGTCCAAAAACAACCAAAATAATTTTAGAAAAAAGCATATAGGAAGAAGACCTTCACGTTTAACAAGATATATGTCAATACTCTTGATATAATCTTGTTGTCTGTTCAATTTGATCTCTATAAATTTTCTTCGGGGAAAAGAAGCTTAAAAAAGTGGAAGCAAGCCCAAAGTTACAATTACTCTCGACCCTGGCGCTCAAAATCCTTGGCGTGTAATGCAATTTCAATTCCAGCCATCTATGCATTCATACTTCTCTAATCTTTTTCTTTTTTCTATTCTCTTTTCTTGGCCACCATTTTAAAACTTTGGCTTATATTTTACGACATAATGGAAAGATTACCTTCACTGGATATGATATTCCTGGCAGCAATACGACCGTCTTGATATACTATGTCCAGGTAAATAGTCGAAACTATTCTTTATATGAACTTGAGATATAATAATGATTAAACTGGTGCACAATTTGATATCACATGGATACGTCACGGAACCGTTTCCTTGCCAGGGATATTTTTCTATAAATTTACACCTATCACCAGATTAGAAAAATAAATGTTTTGTTAGCATGATATTGGTATCATCTCATTTTTGTATTTTATTATATTACAATAAATCATTAGTATACCCCATGTTTAATCCAGGTAATATCCTGGTCTTCGATATTAAGACAAACACTTTTAGTAGTAGGCCTACTATCATCAAATCTAGTACTTATTCTTTGACTTTAGCTGTATTAATGTTCTAAATCTAGATTATTCATAAGGTTGGCATCAGAACATAATTGGACATCATTGTCTGGATTTTATGTCAATGGTTGAATGACGAAGAAATGTAAATATTTGAAGGGATTGATAGATGAATATAATGATGATGATGAAGGAAATGAATTATAAAAGAGGGTCTCCCTGATCTACTTAAAGACGCTGGAATGCAGACTTTAATATCAGTCATTATCCCGTCTATCAAGCCAATAATTGAGAAAACCGCAGCAGACCGCTGCAGCTATGGTCCGCATCAACGGCGAACCAGCGGGGCAGCGCTGGGGGATAAAGGCGACGCGTCACTGCTATTCGTGCCTCGCTGTACATCACTGTACGTACTGCATGTACAAGATCTCACCCAGTAAACTATCGTTTACACGTTGTACAAGGGATGTAATACCTCTGTATATTAGTTCCAAATAATCATATTCTCCCGTATGTTTTTGATTTACTTGTGCTTATATAACATTGAGGGAATAGTATCAGCGATCTGGAAGTTTTATTAAATTTTACTAGGCAAAAAGAATTACCTGGGTATTTTTCAAATTTCATCAGTTTCAACGGGTTTATAAATAACACATCTCTGGTAGGTGAATTAGTAGGAGCAGACATTCATGTCAGACGAAATCGAATGAAAGAAAACTGGGCATTTTGCCATGATACAAAAGTAAAGTGGTGTGCATGATGTTTGATTACCATAGGCAGTATACTGCCTTACAATACATGCCCATATACCACTCTATTATAGCGTATGTTTTCGTGTTTAAAGCAATGATGCTCAAGGATTTCCATCTCAGTATCTCAATCTTTGGTTATCTTGTAAAGTGTGATTACAATAATGATCTTTGATAATCATTGAGATGATAATGATGATACTAAAATAAAAATGATAATAATTATGATAATAATAACAATAATTAGTATGATAAGTATTGGTAATTTTAATGATGATATCAAAGAAATATGAATATGATGGTGGTGGTGAGGAAGATAATGTTGATAATTACGATAAAAATAATTATATTTATATACATAATATATATAATTTTCACTTTGTAGTTTATAAGGCGATAAATTATCTTAAACAGAACAAGATTTCATAAGAGTGTCGAGATGGTCTATAAACATGGAGCCACAAAAAGTGACGTGTAACGTTACGGCCATTCACTATTGGAACCCGCCCACCACCACGCATGCCCAATGCAATAGACTTTATACACGACGTACCCCTCGGTGGTATTGCAAGGGTTAACGCAGCAATATACTAAACACGTGTGCGCACAAAGACAGTGGAATAAGCATGCGAAAAAATGCTCTAATTAACACCTTCCATCCGCCTTACGTGATGGCACAATTAAATTACTATCTTAATGCAGAGGAGGGGAGATCCATTATTTCTGGAGTCTTCTATGAGGGATCACTTCCTTGGAGTTTAATCCTCTCCAAATAATGATGGAATTCATTCCAAATGATTGGGATTCTACTTCAAATTATAGTTGAATCATTCATCTTGAGTGCATCCCAAAGTAGCGATTGAATTAGGGCTTTTAGAGTGGATACCACCCCCACATAAAGTGATCCTCAATATACGATCCACTGCAAACTTGCCATGGAATCAAGCTTTAGAGTGGTTTCCACACTTTTAAAACTTGGATTCCACTCCACATGAAGTGATCACATAATATGAAATCCACTCCTGAGTTGTTTTATTCATCTTCCGAGAGTGGTTTCCGCTATATTCAAGTAACAGTTAACTCCAGATATAGAGTGAACCTTAATAATTATGACTCGACTAAATCCTTAGACTTCCCCTCCGGTACTTTTCGAGTATATCACACGTAATGCCGTTTGGCGTAATGTATAACGTGGCAGAGCACAAGTGGAGAAGAAAAAAAGCTGGAGGCAAAATCAGTATCAAATCCAATTCCAATGTTAATCTCTATGCATTTTAAACCTCTGCCTGACTTTTAAACAAAATCAAAGATAATCATCGAAGTATATTAACTGTGTATCAATAATACTTTTGTTTTCTTCAATCATATTGACCTTAATTCTGATTAAGCCCTTACAAGAAAGCAAATTGAGGGCTACATGAGACTGGTGATCGCATTCTCTTGTGCCTATAGTATAAAGCATACACTATAGACAAATATGAAAGCAATGTTTTCAGTTTTCATGAATAACATCCTGCAAAAGATAGAATCTAGAGCTACCGAAGGCGAGATGGAAAAGGATGTTTTTGGATCGAAACCAGGCGTGTGTTGTTTTTAACGAAACATCTTCAGGACAGCTGGCAGGATTGCAGGCGCAGCGATCAACAACATAGCATGTTTTCTAAGTAATGCAACATTTTATGGCTGTTCATTGAGTGATTATGGTGTGAAATTGTACATTTTGAAGGATAATATTTTGGGATGGAAATGGAGAGCACTTACCTGGTGACCCACTTAGCGATCTATTCCTGCCGCTCAAGATGCCAGCGATTGAATGCTCTGTACTGTACGGTGAGAGTCCGCGGTGCGAGGCAGCCATGGCGCTCATCGCCGAAAGTCCCCCGCTCATGCCGGCCCGCTGGTGGTGTAGCAGCTGGTGCTGCCCGGCTCCAATGTCCTCTGAGCCTGGGCCCAGTCCCACGTATGGTAATTTCTGATGTAAACCAGAGACAATGTCATCGGGCATTTGCCCGTTGGCATTATTGAAAATCATCCTGTACATAGGATCCAGATTTTACTGATGCGATTCCGAAGATAAAAACAAAGATTCAGCTATCCCTTACAAGTAGCTAGAAGGCTTTACAAAACCACTATAAGGACTTTCTACCTAGCTAGCAAATGATGTTTGATTTGTGATGAAGGCGACTGCCAGAATTCGATACTTGATTGCCAAGGTGAGCGTTTAAAATCGTGCTTCTAATTAATATTTCAAACCTGGAGTTTCTGTCAAGGATGTTTCATCATATAGCGCCTGTTCATGAAGAAGAATGTTGTTTACACGAGGTACCGTACACACCTTCCAACGTTAAAACAATCGACAATCCAACACAAAATTTGGCAGGGGCTATTTTGTAGGCATTATCCAAGGTTGTTTACTAATTCCTTTTGGCCGCCAGAAAGCCAGGCCGAGAAACTGGAGCTGAAAAGAAAGGTCTAATTTTGGAATCAATGGCTGAACTTGAAGAATTAATTAAAATATTTGTCCAATAAAAGCGAGGAGGGTCTTCGAAAACGCTCGAGTTTGGAGAGGAGTCGACGCGGCGAGTTATCTCGACGACAATCTGTGCGTGATGAGGCGATAGCTGCACGGAGGTTATGATTAGCGATGTAGAAAACGATACGCGATATTTTTGTCGTCTGCCAAAACTCTTCTTTCTCCCTTCCCAAAAGGTGAGTAGTCGGCGGGAAATTTCAAAATTCTCAGAAATTAATCGTTTCCTCTCGAAGACTCAGGTGAGCCCGGAGGTTAGTAAACATAAACAAGGGACGGAGAGCCCACGTGGCTTTGTTATAAAGAGTTGATATGATAATCAGGGTGGATAAATGGGGTTGATGTAGTAATGAGATTAGACGCGGCCAGAGACAGAGTATGACAGTTCGAGATCTCGAAAAGGGTTCAATTTTATTTAGGCGCGCAGATTTTGCTGGTCGTCTGCTTTTGCGCAAAGGTCTTCCCTCGCTCCGGCCTAAGCATAGATGATCATCGGGATGATGGCGGTGGGAGGGGGCCCGTGTGTGTGTGTGTGTGGGGGGGGGGGGGGGTCGGAAGGGGTAAATTTTGAATTGCGGCAGGTGGCGACGAAGATTCTTCGATTGATTTGATTTCTAGTTGGGTGAATGTGAAGACAGACTTTAAATAGAGCGACATATATCAGGCTGGTGAACAAGGGTCTTGATTGAATCCTTTGTTTCTATAGCTCTGGCATTCGTTCCGGCTCTTTACCAGCAGTGGAGTGGCGCTGCATGGTCCAGTCATTGAGGGGGTTGAGGGGGAGGGGAGGGGTGGAGTTTAGGGGGCACTGATGACATGGGAATGGGGGCACCATAAACATGGGGGGGGGGGGGGGGTCAAATGCAACTGAACCCGGCCATTGTATAATTGAATGGGTTGGAAGGAGTTTTGTAATCTTCTTTTCCCGTCGACCTCCCCCTCTCCCTTCTCTTTAAAAAAATTATTTTCCCCAATTTTGCCATTCGATTAGGGGCATGTCCCCTCGTTACCTATTCCGATAAACTACAATGTATTATTATTTAGTTTATTGCAACCAAAACTTGAGGTTGGATTTCAAAATCAGGAGAGATGTCATTGAATACGATAACTATTTGATTTCATAATTTATGTTTCTCAGTTGAATTCCGTCCGATTAAAAAATTAAAAATAAACATGTAATTTGAGAAACCAATGAAATAATCCCCATATTTTATTTGTTACTGAATCGTGACTGTGACCAATTACAAATTGTCTCATAGTATAAATGTGTTCTCGATATTATACTAACAATGTCGCGATGTAATTTTTTATATGTTGTTCTCTTCCATTATCAGGAAACAGACTCTAAATTCTTCTCTTTTCGATTTATTTGTTCCCATTTTTTTTCTTTGAAAGTTACGTGATAAGAGTAGACTACATTAACACAATTGATTTTTATGCCAATAAAATTGACATATTGATAACGCACAAATACATATAGTTTTTATTCACTATTATTATCGAGATATTTGTAACTATTGCTTACTAATTAATACCGGTAATAACAATGATTATTATTAATATTAGAAGTAGAAGTAGTAGTAGTAGTATTAGTAATAATAATAATATTAGCAGTTTTAGCGGTATCATCATCATCATCATCATTAATATTCTTCTTCTTCTTCTTCTTTTCCTTCTTCACATCATCTTCATAAAATTTCTCGTACATCATTTTTCTCTCGACAAAAGATATATCACTAAACCTAGCCAGTACAATACTTTCACTACTTTAAGTATAGATGCCTCCACATTTTCTTTTTTTACAATGCATTCATGAACTGCCACCATCTTTTCAATTCCTACAACAATGTATTTATCTTCAAAACAACTATTAAAGTGTTACATCATTTTGTACCATAATTATGATAACGTGCAAACAATCATGACTCTATTCATTATCTCCCAAGTGTTATGTTTGATAACGTAACTAATAAACTATCGACACGAAATCTAGATGAAAATATTGTTACCAAATTAAAAATGTGATTAATGGAAATATAGATTTTTCTTTCAAATCGCCCCAAGTGTCATACTAAGCACAAAGTAAAAAGATTGTTTGATGGTGAATGATCCAAATGAAAATGCAATAGTTTTATTGTCATAAATTGTGCATAATTTAATTGCGTGATATAGCATCTTATAATATGTGTAATTCTTGACGACTTCATCCAAAGGTGATTTTTATTCAGTGGTTTGTATAGTAATTGTTACGTGTTATTTTATTGACTTCTTAGGTCAATTTATGTTGGCGTTATTATCAGTAAAGTTCGGACAATGTATCAAAGCACCTTAAAGACGCAAGATCAAAATCGTGAGAGAGTACCTCAGCTAGATTATAATAGATTAGTGTTGTGTTAGGTGTCAAGCTCTTGAAAGACACAGGCGACATGGGAGGGGGGGGGGGGGTGGGGGCTTCCATGTTACATAGTGGATGGGATTAGACAAACGAAATCAGTTGAGGAAGGAGGGGGGGGGGGGTGTCAGAGTGGGATATTTTGTTTGTGCCCTCTCCCCCTGCCCCCTCATCCACGTTTCTCTCTACCCCTCTCGTAAAGGAGGGGGGGGGGGGGGGACTTTCCCCTGTTTCTCCATCTCCGTTGCTACGCCATTTTATGTACATGCCTAGGTGAGCGTTGAGAGAGCCGGAATTAATCCTTTGCTCTCGTTCTTACACAACCCTAACCGTGATTTCGTGAGGTCTTCCGACTTTGCTATCCCTGGTCGACCGGTTACGTAATCAATACGATTGATAGTAGCAACTGCGCTTCAGAGTTTAGTGCTTCAAATTGGATCAAGCTAATTAACACATAATTAATCTGATTAATCATCTGACATTACTGACCTCTTAGTGGGATTAGAAAGTACGTTTTTCAAGGTGTAGATTGAACGGGTGATAGTCGAGAATGACAAGTGCAAAATTTAAAAACAAAGGAGACCTGTAGAGATTTAAGGGGAAGTCCACCCTGATAAAGTAAGTTGTTTTCATTGAAGCATGGACAAATGAGAGAAACAGGACAGGGAAAGTTTGAGCAAAAATATATTCAAAAATAAGAAAGTTATGAATATTTGAAGGTGCAATCTATCAAACACAAATTGGCAACTCGGTGACGTATCTTGCGAGCTCTCCTCCAAATTTCCCTGTACTAAAAAACTTCAAAAATCTACATTTTACATTTAAAAATGTCATTCATTTATTCATCCTATAACGAAAATTATTGCAAATATGTTTATATACAACCCCTGCATGAAACAAGTCCATTCCGTCATCATTAACTAAGAAAATGAAAGTTTATCAAATTTTCTGTACAGAGCAGATTGGAGAGGAGCTCACATGATACGTCACAATATGGCAACATTGTGTTTTACACGACAACTTCAACAATTCATAACTTCCCTATATTTAATCGGATTTGGCTTAAACTTTCACCAATTTGTTTCCCTCATTTTTCTGCTTTTACTAAAACCTAACTCAATATCAGTGTGGAATTGTCCTTTAAAGATAGTTTGGAATATTTTACGAACAAAATTAAAGATTGTAGTTTTTCATTTTGCATGTATACTTTGTTTTCAAGACGTATTGTAAAAAAGCCTCTGATGAACTAATAATTTAACAAGCTCTGCTTCTCGTTAGTTCCTTTTTCCCGTGCCATTACTATTTTATTTGTCTTGTTTCATTGTATATTTTGTGTAATATACTTATTCATTGCATTATGTTTTGCATGAGAAATAAAATCATTTCAATCGTTTTAATCGTTTTATTGGAGAGTTTAAAATATAAAGCATACAGTTTTCCTTTATTTTGTACCCGGTTTCCAGAAACACCTGCAAGATAAAAATGATTATATCACCTGATGGTTTTTTAAGTAAACTAAAGAAAAAAATAAAGAACAATTTTTCCCGTCTTCTTGCAAATCCCACTTTCCATGTTGTTTTGTGCTTGACAATGATAAAAACAAAGCAAAGTAGAGCAAAAACAAAACGAAATGAAACGATACAAAACAAAAAACAACAAAAACAATGCATATCGTCTTCAGAAGGGTCAATACAGAGGAGAAGAGACTTGTGGATGAAGAGAGAAGATGAGAGGAAGAGAGAGAGAGAGAGAGGTAGAGAGATAGAAGGGAAGAGAGAGCTAAAGAGAGACTGATAGCATGAGAGGGGAGGGAAATAGAGGGAGAGAGAGAGAGAAAAAAAGGGAGAGAGCATGACAGGGGGAGGGAGAGAGGAGGAGACTGAGGATGAAGAGAGAAGTGATAAGAGGAAGATAGAGGAGAGAGAGAGAGACATGGGAGAGAGCATGAGAGGGAAGTGAGATAGAGAGAGAGAGAGAGAGAGAGAGAGAGAGAGAGAGAGAGAGACTTGATACCTTGACGGGGGAGAGCCGAATATTGGCTATACTAAAGGAACGTACACAGAATGGCACGTCCATCCTAAACTCGATTTTGAACTTCACTCCAAAATAGGACGAACAAAAAAAAATCTTGTATCACAACACTGCCCCGGGCCCGACTGGAAAGGAGAAAAAAATAATTAAAAAAGAACGAGTTACAAATCTAATTTGGTTCTGGATAGGTCCGTGGAACAGCCCCCCTACCGCTCCACCTCAAGGGAGTGAACGGGGTCCGCTGGCGCGGCGACTTCAAAGCCTCCGGTGAAATTCTAGCTCCTGCTAAACATGCGACCCGGAGAGAAAGAGATGGAGGGAGAGAGGGAGAGAGGGTGAAGGGGAGAGAGAGAGAGGGAGGCAGAGAGGAAGAGAGGGAGGGAGAGAGGGGGAAGGGGAGATAGAGGGCGAGAGAGAGGGGGTGGGGGGATGGAGACACATACGCTGACAGATAACAACGGATTGAGGAGAATGCGAAAGAAGTCGGGGAGAATGACAGACATAACAAGGACAGAGAGAAGCGAGATTATGATAAAGAGAGAGAAAAAAGAGGTAGATACATGTAGATAGAGAGAGAGAGAGAGAGAGGGGGGGAGAGAGAGAGAGAGAGAGAGAGAGGGGAAGGTGGGTGGGAGGGGTAGATTGACACGGGATCGTACCTCGTTATGATCGTGGCATCCACTAGCAGACAATTTTTGTGATGCAGAAATTCGAAATGCACCTCATCTTGTGAATCTTGTTATGAACTAGGCCTCCTTCGAGAGAAATGTTACTCTGTATGTAAATAATAGTGACATGTATACATGTATCTCCACCCCGTCCTTCACAAAGGCTTGATTTACCTTAAATTTATTAATTAACTTTAGTTTTTGTTTTAATTGCTAAAGAACAGTCTCTTCATCGATATTTTGATATACCAGGGCACAATTTCACAAAACTTGTCATCAGTGACAAATGACAGTTTTTGTTATAAGCTAGTGAAATCCTTGCTTCTGATTGGTTATCAGCAAATTTGTCACTGATTATTGTCGTTTTTCATTGAAAAAAAGGCTTTGTGAAACGGGTCCCAGGTCTTTCCGTTTGCGCCTTCCCATTTTTTCGCCAAGAAATCTGAAGTAGATGATAACATGTCTTTGAGGTGCATTGCATTAATGAGTGCAGATCATATGACACAATATTCTCTTTTTTCGGTTTCTTTTTTCTTCTCCATATTCCAAGTAGTCATTCAGATCACTCCAATTCATTCTTTTTCTTCAAGTAAAAATGTCATGCAAGTAGTGGATACATTTCACTTATTTAACAGTTTTTCAGCGTTAATTCCTCATTTTAATATTTATTCTTTAGTAGACGGAAAACAATAAGGTATAACAAAATGTTTTATTAAACAGAGAACTGTCTGTTTTTGTTGTTGCTATGAATTCAAACAAATGTTCTTTTTAATGCAGGGGCAGAAGGATTTGTTGTGAGGGACCATCGATCTATGCTCGCTCTCTCTCTTCCTCTCTCTCTCTCTCTCTCTCTCTCTCTCGCTCTCTCTCTCTCTCTCTCTCTCTCTCATTCCATCTGTCTTTCATTCTCCTTACCCTCTCTGCTGTTGTTGTTGCTTCATTTCTTCGGCATTTCATTTTCGGTGGGGTGGATAGGGGAGGGGGATGTGTCCCCTTAATAACGCCCCACGCATTCCTTTACAAAGGGAATCTAAGACCAAAAAAAATGAGAAAAATGGGAGGGAAGGGGGGGGGGGGGTGGGTTCTTCGTAGGACTTGTTTTTCGAGGGACCACGATCCAGGCTACCCCATGCTGGTATGCCGAAAATTGCCTGGCTCCGGGTCAGTCAATCTGTGTGACCCTTATCTATGCACTTTACTCTCTCTCTCTCTCTCTCTCTCTCTTTCTCTCTCTATTCCCCCTCTCTCTCTCTCTCTCTCTCTCTCTCTTTCTCACTTTTATGTCTCTCTCTTTCTCTTTCTCACTCTTATGCCTACATCAATGTCTCCTTTTTTACTTAAAATCTCCTCCCTCTTTACTCTCGTTGAGCGCTTTAAAAATCTCTATTTGCTTTCCTTTCTTTCTTTCTTTCTTTTCTGCCCTTTTTGTTCTCCCTTTTTATCTTTCGTTTATATACGATCCAATTAACTAGCTACAAAAAAAAGTACAAAAGTACAAAAACAACCACAAAACGAAACAGAATACATTAAAATTACCACCAATAAAGAACAAAGTACAGAAAAGTATGCCAAAGCAAACAAAAATTGAATAAACAAATGGCATGATTGGTGAAAAGCAAATACAGAGAAAACAATGAACAAAATGATCCATATTTGATATTGGTTAGTTTCTTTAACAAGTACATCCTGAGCCCCATCCATGCAAATATCACGATTAACACATGGTTAAAGTGAAAGCACCTTTGAACAATGAAATCCTGGTTTTAAAATTTGTTTAAAAAAGAGATAAATACAATAGGTGTAGCATTGTTCGGAGAGATTTTTAAAAAAATTAAACAACTTTAGGTTCATAAATTGTGCATGCATATATCAAAGAGTATTATTTCCTCGTATGTAAATTTGATTGCTAGGAAATGTAAATTGGGATTCTACCTTGCATATTTGTCCCTTTATCATTTCGAATGCGTAATTAATGCACCATCATCTTTATGATATAATGATTATTATATAAATTGCATCAACGACAACAACTAGAACAAGAAAAAATAATAATAACAATAGTAGTAGAATGTAGTAGTAGTAGAAGTAGTAGTAATAATGATAGTAATACTAATAATTATTATTATAATAGTAGTGATGATGATGATGATAACAATAATAATACAAATAGAAATAATGATAATACTAATGATAATAATAACAATGATGATAATGTTAATAATAATACAAAATGTAGTAATAATCATTCTAATAATAAAAATGTCAATAATATTAATAAAATAAAATTATTAATAATATCATTTTATTATTGTTATTGACATTTTATTTTGATATTAATAATAATATTAATACTAATAATAATAATGATAATACTAATACTAATAATAATAAACATACAAATACTACTACTACTACTACTACTACTACAACTACTACTACTATTTCTACTACTACTACTACTTGTACTACTACTACTGCTTATACCACTACTACTACTACTACTACTACTACTACTACTACTGCTGTCTGCTTCTACTTCTTGTACTTCTACTAATGATAATAATGATATAGTAATTAATAACAATAATAATACATCCATCTTGGGCACACGGTTACTTCCTCACAAGCTGCTAACCCATTCATAAACACTACACTAAGACTATTATGCCGTTGAATATACATACCATTATAACTACCGTATATCTTTACACTACAGCATAAGATTGAATACTAGAAATGCAATCGTGTCACAACGATGTGCGTGCAATGACGCCGTGTTTCTACGTGTCGAACGAAAGAGCTTCTCTCGGACTATCCAGAGCAATGTGTACGAAGTCTTTAGCTTCTGTAATATTGGAGACAGGTAGGGCGAAAGAAAGGCCTCAATAGTGACCTTGATGGGATGGTAGTGACTATGCCTACGATGTTTGAAAGAAATTGGGATAGGGGAAACAACCTAGAAAGGGCTCGCAAGCACTGCGTGCAAAAACAAATGGGATTAGTTGCACGTTCGTCATTGCAATCAAGATCGTTCTAGGGGTCAAAAGCGTGAACCCGATTTGCCCCATAGACAATGCGTGTAATGCATGGACGGAAAACGTAGAGGATCTGTATTATGACCGGAGTTAAATTGTTTTTTCTCTCTCTCTTTATGTCTCTTTATGGGCCGTATATGGTATCATTGGAAAGAGAATTTCATGGTCGTTATTGTAAACTACTCTCTTTTTTTCTATGATAATCCTATCAAAACATGTGATGTAAAATAGATTTAAAGGACAAAATGGCGTCTTAAATGGCCCCCTTGACCAGTTTCAAAAATCAGGCCACGAGGTGCCCTGCGTATTGCATCTCGGAATGTCATTGCAAATTTTCAAGGAAAAAAAGGGATGTTTAGGGGGCGAAAAGTAGTCTGAAAAAAATGACGTCATGGCCGATAAGTGTTATAATCGGGCGGAATTCGTATAGTGACCCTTGTTCAAATGCGATTTACTCACAATTTTCTGTGTAAACATATACCATACTTGGTATCATTCGAAAGGGCACTTCATTGCGGTCAGTTTGACACCATTGTCATCTGCACGCAATGTACTGCACGCATTATAGGCGCTATTACGTAATGCATAGCAAATTCATCATTTTTGGCGATAACTTTGCGCCGACGTTATTAAAATTTCCCAGATTTAGCAGACAGTTGTCACGTATATGGATACATGTGTCTGCCAAGTTTCAACGACGTAGGTATAAAGATTGCCATTTTAGAGCAAGTTGAAGTTATTTCGGAATTTTCTTGAAAATGGCGAATTTGGAGGGCAATTTTCTCAAATTTGGTCAGTGATAGGGTATATAATTTTGTATATGGCTGGAAAGGGCATATCTTCAAGTATCTAAATCCAAAAAAGGGTACGGGTTTGCCAAGCCATTATGGATATACGGCCACAGACAGAAAGCCAATTCCCAGAACTTTAGAGGGCGCTATTTATGTTGTGCAAAGCCATTGGAGCGTGAAATTTGGCATGGCTATGTGCAATTATGAGATAAAGATACTGTGAGATTTAAATACAAAACGGAATTTATATGAGAAAGTTATGGCAGTTTTAGATTATTTAGGGGTCCATTTTTCAAGAACTTGAGAGATTTTTGACGGAGTCGGTTTTAGATTTGAATTTCGAGTATGAAGATGGCATTTTGAAGGGCAAGTTATACGTCGCAGATGAAAGAACATCTCTTAGACTATCTAGAGGAATTTGTTAGAAGTTTGTAGGATGAAGGATAGTGGAGACAGGAAGAAAGAAAGAAAGGCCTTAAAATGGACCAGAAACGGACAAAATGGCGCCTGGACGGTTATGCATGAGTGATTTCGAGAATCGAAGAATGTAGTGACCTTGATGAGATGTTAGACAGGCCACGAGGTGCCCTGCGTATTGCATCTCGGAATGTCATTGCAAATTTGCCACGAGGTGCCCTGCGTATTGCATCTCGGAATGTCATTGCAAATTTTCAAGGAAAAAAAGGGATGTTTAGGGGGCGAAAAGTAGTCTGAAAAAAATGACGTCATGGCCGATAAGTGTTATAATCGGGCGGAATTCGTATAGTGACCCTTGTTCAAATGCGATTTACTCACAATTTTCTGTGTAAACATATACCATACTTGGTATCATTCGAAAGGGCACTTCATTGCGGTCAGTTTGACACCATTGTCATCTGCACGCAATGTACTGCACGCATTATAGGCGCTATTACGTAATGCATAGCAAATTCATCATTTTTGGCGATAACTTTGCGCCGACGTTATTAAAATTTCCCAGATTTAGCAGACAGTTGTCACGTATATGGATACATGTGTCTGCCAAGTTTCAACGACGTAGGTATAAAGATCGCCATTTTAGAGCAAGTTGAAGTTATTTCGGAATTTTCTTGAAAATGGCGAATTTGGAGGGCAATTTTCTCAAATTTGGTCAGTGATAGGGTATATAATTTTGTATATGGCTGGAAAGGGCATATCTTCAAGTATCTAAATCCAAAAAAGGGTACGGGTTTGCCAAGCCATTATGGATATACGGCCACAGACAGAAAGCCAATTCCCAGAACTTTAGAGGGCGCTATTTATGTTGTGCAAAGCCATTGGAGCGTGAAATTTGGCATGGCTATGTGCAATTATGAGATAAAGATACTGTGAGATTTAAATACAAAACGGAATTTATATGAGAAAGTTATGGCAGTTTTAGATTATTTAGGGGTCCATTTTTCAAGAACTTGAGAGATTTTTGACGGAGTCGGTTTTAGATTTGAATTTCGAGTATGAAGATGGCATTTTGAAGGGCAAGTTATACGTCGCAGATGAAAGAACATCTCTTAGACTATCTAGAGGAATTTGTTAGAAGTTTGTAGGATGAAGGATAGTGGAGACAGGAAGAAAGAAAGAAAGGCCTTAAAATGGACCAGAAACGGACAAAATGGCGCCTGGACGGTTATGCATGAGTGATTTCGAGAATCGAAGAATGTAGTGACCTTGATGAGATGTTAGAGACTATGCCCATGAAATTTGAAAGGAAAAGGACATGAGAAAAGCACCTAACTAGGAATAACAAGCACTACGTGCAAAACGAATGGGATTTCAGGACGAAAAGGAAAAGGAAAAGGAAAAGGAAAATACTAGAAATGCAATCGTGTCACAACGATGTGCGTGCAATGACGCCATGTTTTTACGTGTCAAATGAAGGAGCTACTCTCGGACTATCTAGAGCAATATGAAAGAAGTCTGTAGCTTCTGTGATAGTGGAGATAGTTAGGGCGAAAGAAAGGTCACCAAAACGGCCCGAAACGGAAAAAATGGTGCCTGGACGGTCACGCATGAGGGTTTCCGGAGAACGAAGAATTTAGTGACCTTGAAGGAATGCTAGAGACTACGCCTACGAATTTTGAAGGGAATTGGAGTAGAGGAAGGGATCTAGAAAGGGCTCGCAAGCACTGCGTGCAAAACCAATATGACTTGGTGCATGATGAACATGTTACGACGCGTGCTTTGGCACGAACGGCCGCCCATACTAACACAACCGAATAACAGTCTTAAAAAATGACGTCATGGAAACTCTGCGGAATTCGTACTTGTTCAAATGCGATTTACTCACAATTTTCTGCGTGAACATATACCATACTTGGTATCATTCGAAAGGGCACTTCAGTGCGGTCAGTTTGACACCATTGTCATCTGCGCAAAACGTACTGCACGCATCAAACGCGCTAATACGTAAAGCATAGTAAATTCATCATTTTTGGCGATAACTTGGCGAAGAGGGCATTACAATTTACTAAACTTAGCAGACAGTTGTCACGTATATGGATACATGTGTCTGCCAAGTTTCATTGATGTAGGTATAAAGATCGCCGGTTTAGAGCAAGTTGAAGTTATTTCTCAATTTTCTTGAAAATGGCGAATTTGGAGGGCAATTTTCTCAAATTTGGTCAGTGATAGGGTATATAATTTTGTATATGGCTGGAAAGGGCATATCTTCAAGTATCTAAATCCAAAAAAGGGTACGGGTTTGCCAAGCCATTATGGAGATACGGCCACAGAGAGAAAGCAAATTCCCAGAACTTTAGAGGGCGCTATTTATGTTGTGCAAAGCCATTGGCGCGTGAAATTTGGCATGGCTATGTGCAATTATGAGATAAAGATACTGTGAGATTTAAATACAAAACGGAATTCATATGAGAAAGTTATGACAGTTTTAGATTATTTAGGGGTCAAATTTTCGAGAATTTGAGAGATTTTTGACGGAGTCGGTTTCAGATTTGAATTTCGAGTACGAAGACGGCATTTTGAAGGTCAGGTTATACGTCGCAGGTTAAAGAACATTTCTTAGACTATCTAGAGGAATTTGTTAGAAGGATGTAGGATCTAGGATAGTGGAGACAGGAAGAAAGAAAGAAAGGCCTTAAAATGGACCAGAAACGGACAAAATGGCGCCTGGACGGTTATGCATGAGTGATTTCGAGAATCGAAGAATGTAGTGACCTTGATGAGATGTTAGAGACTATGCCTATGAAATTTGAAAGGAAAAGGACATGAGGAAAGCACCTAACTAGGAATAACAAGCACTACGTGCAAAACGAATGGGATTCCGGACGACAAGAAGAAGAGGAGGAAGTAAGAATACTAGAAATGCAATCGTGTCACAACGATGTGCGTGCAATGACGCCGTGTTTCTACGTGTCGAACGAAAGAGCTTCTCTCGGACTATCCAGAGCAATTTGTACGAAGTCTTTAGCTTCTGTAATATTGGAGACAGGTAGGGCGAAAGAAAGGCCTCAATAGTGACCTTGATTGGATGGTAGTGACTATGCCTACGATGTTTGAAAGAAATTGGGATAGGGGAAAGAACCTAGAAAGGGCTCGCAAGCACTGCGTGCAAAAACAAATGGGATTAGTTGCATGTTCGTCAAATCAATCAAGCTCGTTCTAGGGGTCAAAAGCGTGAACCCGATTTGCCCCATAGACAATGCGTGTAATGCATGGGCGGAAAACGTACAGGATCTGTATTATGACCGGAGTTAAATTGTTTTTTCTCTCTCTCTTTATGTCTCTTTATGGGCCGTATATGGTATCATTGGAAAGAGAATTTCATGGTTGTTATTGTAAACTACTCTCTTTTTTTCTATGATAATCCTATCGAAACATGTGATGTAAAATAGATTTAAAGGACAAAATGGCGTCTTAAATGGCCCCCTTGACTACTTTCAAAAATCCGGCCACGAGGTGCCCTGCGTATTGCATCTCGGAATGTCATTGCAAATTTTCAACGAAAAAAAAGGATGTTTAGGGGGCGAAAAGTAGTCTGAAAAAATGACGTCATCGCCGATAAGTGTTATAATCGGGCGGAATTCGTATAGTGACCCTTGTTCAAATGCGATTTACTCACAATTTTCTGTGTAAACATATACCATACTTGGTATCATTCGAAAGGGCACTTCATTGCGGTCAGTTTGACACCATTGTCATCTGCACGCAATGTACTGCACGCATTAAAGGCGCTATTACGTAATGCATAGCAAATTCATCATTTTTGGCGATAACTTTGCGCTGACGTTATTAAAATTTACCAAACTTGGCAGACAGTTGTCACGTATATGGATACATGTGTCTGCCAAGTTTCAACAACGTAGGTATAAAGATCGCCATTTTAGAGCAAGTTGAAGTTATTTCGAAATTTTCTTGAAAATGGCGAATTTGGAGGGCAATTTTCGCAAAGTTGGTCAGTGATAGGGTATATAATTTTGTATATGGCTGGAAAGGGCATATCTTCAAGTATCTAAATCCAAAAAAGGGTACGGGTTTGCTAAGCCATTGTGGAGATACGGCCACAGAGAGAAAGCCAATTCCCAGAACTTTAGAGGGCGCTATTTATGTTGTGCAAGCCCATTGGAGCGTGAAATTTAGCATGGCTATGTGCAATTATGAGATAAAGATACTGTGAGATTTAAATACAAAACGGAATTTATATGAGAAAGTTATGGCAGTTTTAGATTATTTAGGGGTCCATTTTTCAAGAACTTGAGAGATTTTTGACGGAGTCGGTTTTAGATTTGAATTTCGAGTATGAAGATGGCATTTTGAAGGTCAAGTCATGTGTCGCAGATGAAAGAACATCTCTCAGACTATCTAGAGGAATTTGTTAGAAGTTTGTAGGATGAAGGATAGTGGAGACAGGAAGAAAGAAAGAAAGGCCTTAAAATGGACCAGAAACGGACAAAATGGCGCCTGGACGGTTATGCATGAGTGATTTCGAGAATCGAAGAATGTAGTGACCTTGATGAGATGTTAGAGACTATGCCTATGAAATTTGAAAGGAAAAGGACATGAGGAAAGCACCTAACTAGGAATAACAAGCACTACGTGCAAAACGAATGGGATTTCAGGACGAAAAGGAAAAGGAAAAGGAAAATATTAATGGGGCAGAATGTGAACGAAAACAAGGCAATGACGAAGGTTCGTCATTGCAATTAATGGGGCAGAATGTGAACGAAAACAAGGCAATGACGAAGGTTCGTCATTGCAAAAACAATTTAACTCCGGTCATAATACAGATCCTGTACGTTTTCCGCTCATGCATTACACGCATTGTCTATGGAGGCATATCGAGTTCACGCTTTTGACCCCCAGAACGATCTTCATTGCAATGACACACATGCACCAAATCCCCTTGGTTTTTGCACGCAGTGCTTGCGAGCCCTTTCTACGTCCTTTCCCATATCCCAATCTACGTCCTTTCCCATATCCCAATTTCTTTCAAACTTCGTAGGCATAGTCACTACCATCCCATCAAGGTCACTGTTGATGCCTTTCTTTCGCCCTACCTATCTCCAATATCACAGAAGCTACAGACTTCGTGCAAATTGGTCTGGATAGTCCGAGAGAAGCTCTTTCGTTTGACAAGTAGAAACACGGCGTCATTGCACGCACATCGTTCTGACACGATTGCATTTCTAGTTGCAATGACGAACCTTCGTCATTGCCTTGTTTTTGCAATGACGAACCTTCGTCATTGCCTTGTTTTCGTTCACATTCTTCTTATTAATATTTGCAATGACGAACCTTCGTCATTGCCTTGTTTTCGTTCACATTCTTCTTATTAATATTCTTACTTCTTCTTCCTCTTCTTCTTGTCGTCCGGAATCCCATTCGTTTTGCACGTAGTGCTTGTTATTCCCAGTTATGTGCTTTCCTCATGTCCTTTTCCTTTCAAATTTCATAGGCATAGTCTCTAACATCTCATCAAGGTCACTACATTCTTCGATTCTCGAAATCACTCATGCATAACCGTCCAGGCGCCATTTTGTCCGTTTCTGGTCCATTTTAAGGCCTTTCTTTCTTTCTTCCTGTCTCCACTATCCTAGATCCTACATCCTTCTAACAAATTCCTCTAGATAGTCTAAGAGATGTTCTTTCATCTGCGACGTATAACCTGACCTTCAAAATGCCATCTTCGTACTCAATATTCAAATCTGAAACCGACTCCATCAAAAATCTCTCAAATTCTCGAAAATTTGACCCCTAAATAATCTAAAACTGCCATAACTTTCTCATATAAATTTCGTTTTGTATTTAAATTTAACAGTATCTTTATCTCATAATTGCACATAGCCATGCCAAATTTCACGCTCCAATGGCTTTGCACAACATAAATAGCGCCCTCTAAAGTTCTGGGAATTGGCTTTCTCTCTGTGGCCGTATCTCCATAATGGCTTGGCAAACCCGTACCCTTTTTTGGATTTAGATACTTGAAGATATGCCCTTTCCAGCCATATACAAAATTATATACCCTATCACTGACCAAATTTGAGAAAATTGCCCTCCAAATTCGCCATTTTCAAGAAAATCGAGTAATAACTTCAACTTGCTCTAAACCGGCGATCTTTATACCTACATCAATGAAACTTGGCAGACACATGTATCCATATACGTGACAACTGTCTGCTAAGTTTAGTAAATTGTAATGCCCTCTTTGCCAAGCTATCGCCAAAAATGATGAATTTACTATGCTTTGCGATGCCCTTTCCAGCCATATACAAAATTATATACCCTATCACTGACCAAATTTGAGAAAATTGCCCTCCAAATTCGCCATTTTCAAGAAAATTGAGTAATAACTTCAACTTGCTCTAAACCGGCGATCTTTATACCTACATCAATGAAACTTGGCAGACACATGTATCCATATACGTGACAACTGTCTGCTAAGTTTAGTAAATTGTAATGCCCTCTTTGCCAAGTTATCGCCAAAAATGATGAATTTACTATGCTTTGCGTAATAGCGCGTTTGATGCGTGCAGTACGTTTTTGCGCAGATGACAATGGTTTCAAACTGACCGCACTGAAGTGCCCTTTCGAATGATACCAAGTATGGTATATGTTCACGCAGAAAATTGTGAGTAAATCGCATTTGAACAAGGGTCACTATACGAATTCCGCCGAGTTTCCGCCCTATTATAACACGTTTCGGCCATGACGTCATTTTGTAAGACTGTTTAATTCGGTTGTGTTAGTATGGGCGGCCGTTCGTGCCAAAGCATGCGTCGCAACATGTTCATCATGCACCATGTCCTATTGGTTTTGCACGCAGTGCTTGCGAGCCCTTTCTAGATCCCTTCCTCTACTCCAATTCCCTTCAAAATTCGTAGGCGTAGTCTCTAGCATTCCTTCAAGGTCACTAAATTCTTCGTTCTCCGGAAACCCTCATGCGTGACCGTCCAGGCACCATTTTTCCGTTTCGGGCCGTTTTGGTGACCTTTCTTTCGCCCTAACTATCTCCACTATCACAGAAGCTACAGACTTCTTACATATTGCTCTGGATAGTCCGAGAGTAGCTCCTTCGTTTGACTTGTAGAAACATGGCGTCATTGCACGCACATCGTTGTGACACGATTGCATTTCTAGTTTCAATCAAGATCGTTCTAGGGGTCAAAAGCGTGAACCCGATTTGCCCCATAGACAATGCGTGTAATGCATGGGCGGAAAACGTACAGGATCTGTATTATGACCAGAGTTAAATTGTTTTCTCTCTCTCTCTTTATGTTTCTTTATGGGCTGTATATGGTATCATTGGAAAGAAAATTTCATGGTCGTTATTGTAAACTACTTTCTTTTTTTCTATGATAATCCTATCGAAACATGTTATGTAAAATAGATTTAAAGGACAAAATGGCGTCTTAAATGGCCCCCTTGACCACTTTCAAAAATCCGGCCACGAGGTGCCCTGCGTATTGCATCTCGAAATGTCATTGAAAATTTTCAAGAAAAAAAAAAGATGTTTAGGGGGCGAAAAGTAGTCTGAAAAAATGACGTCATGGCCGATAAGTGTTATAATCGGGCGGAATTCGTATAGTGACCCTTGTTCAAATGCGATTTACTCACAATTTTCTGTGTAAACATATACCATACTTGGTATCATTCGAAAGGGCACTTCATTGCGGTCGGTTTGACACCATTGTCATCTGCACGCAATGTACTGCACGCATTAAAGGCGCTATTACGTAATGCATAGCAAATTCATCATTTTTGGCGATAACTTTGCGCTGACGTTATTAAAATTTACTAAACTTGGCAGACAGTTGTCACGTATATGGATACATGTGTCTGCCAAGTTTCAACGACGTAGGTATAAAGATCGCCATTTTAGAGCAAGTTGAAGTTATTTCGGAATTTTCTTGAAAATGGCGAATTTGGAGGGCAATTTTCGCAAAGTTGGTCAGTGATAGGGTATATAATTTTGTATATGGCTGGAAAGGGCATATCCTCAGGTATCTAAATCCAAAAAAGGGTACGGGTCTGCCAAGCCATAATGGAGATACGGCCACAGAGAGAAAGCCAATTTCCAGAACTTTAGAGGGCGCTATTTATGTTTTGCAAAGCCATTGGAGCGTGAAATTGGGCATGGCTATCAGCAATTATGAGACAAACATACTGTGAGATTTTAATACAAAACGGACATTATATGAGAAAGTTATGGCAGTTTTAGATTATTTAGGGGTCCATTTCTCAAGAATTTGAGAGATTGTTGACGGAGTCGGTTTCAGATTTGAATTTTGAGTATGAAGATGGCATTTTGAAGGGCAGGTTATACGTAGCAGATTAAAGAACATCTCTTAGACTATCTAGAGAAATTTGTTAGAAGTTTGTAGGATCTAGGATAGTGGAGAAAGGAAGGAAGATAGAAAGGCCTTAAAATGGACCAGAAACAGACAAAATGGCGCCTGGACGGTTATGCATGAGTGATTTCGAAAATCGAAAAAGTAGGTGACCTTGATGAGATGCTAGAGACTATGCCTATGAAATTTGAAATGAAAAGGACATGAGGAAAGCACCTAACTAGGAATAACAAACACTACGTGCAAAACGAATGGGATTTTTGGACGATAAGAATATTAATGGGGCAGAATGTGAACGAAAACAAGGCAATGACGAAGGTTCGTCATTGCAACTAGAAATGCAATCGTGTCACAACGATGTGCGTGCAATGACGCCGTGTTTCTACGTGTCGAACGAAAGAGCTTCTCTCGGACTATCCAGAGCAATTTGTACTAAGTCTTTAGCTTCTGTAATATTGGAGACAAGTAGGGCGAAAGAAAGGCCTCAATAGTGACCTTGATGGGATGGTAGTGACTATGCCTACGATGTTTGAAAGAAATTGGGATAGGGGAAAGAACCTAGAAAGGGCTCGCAAGCACTGCGTGCAAAAAACAAATGGGATTAGTTGCATGTTCGTCATTGCAATCAAGATCGTTCTAGGGGTCAAAAGCGTGAACCCGATTTGCCCCATAGACAATGCGTGTAATGCATGGGCGGAAAACGTACAGGATCTGTATTATGACCGGAGTTAAATTGTTTTTTCTCTCTCTATTTATGTCTCTTTATGGGCCGTATATGGTATCATTGGAAAGAAAATTTCATGGTTGTTATTGTAAACTACTCTCTTTATTTCTATGATAATCCAATCGAAACATGTGATGTAAAATAGATTTAAAGGACAAAATGGCGTCTTAAATGGCCCCCTTGACTAATTCCAAAAATCCGGTCACGAGGTGCCCTGCGTATTGCATCTCGGAATGTCATTGCAAATTTTCAAGGAAAAAAAAGGATGTTTAGGGGGCGAAAAGTAGTCTGAAAAAAATGACGTCATGGCCGATAAGTGTTATAATCGGGCGGAATTCGTATAGTGACCCTTGTTCAAATGCGATTTACTCACAATTTTCTGTGTAAACATATACCATACTTGGTATCATTCGAAAGGGCACTTCATTGCGGTCAGTTTGACACTATTGTCATCTGCACGCAATGTACTGCACGCATTAAAGGCGCTATTACGTAATGCATAGCAAATTCATCATTTTTGGCGATAACTTTGCGCTGACGTTATTAAAATTTACCAAACTTGGCAGACAGTTGACACGTATATGGATACATGTGTCTGCTAAGTTTCATCGAGTTAGGTTTAAAGATCGCCATTTTAGAGCAAGTTGAAGTTATTTCGGAATTTTCGTGAAAATGGCGAATTTGGAGGGCAATTTTCTCAAATTTGGTCAGTGATAGGGTATATAATTTTGTATATGGCTGGAAAGGGCATATCCTCAAGTATCTAAATCCAAAAAAGGGTACGGGTTTGCCAAGCCATTATGGAGATACGGCCACAGAGAGAAAGCCAATTCCCAGAACTTTAGAGGGCGCTATTTATGTTGTGCAAAGCCATTGGAGCGTGAAATTTGGCATGGCTATGTGCAATTATGAGATGAAGATACTGTGAGATTTAAATACAAAACGGAATTTATATGAGAAAGTTATGGCAGTTTTAGATTATTTAGGGGTCCATTTTTCAAGAACTTGAGAGATTTTTGACGGAGTCGGTTTTAGATTTGAATTTCGAGTATGAAGATGGCATTTTGAAGGTCAAGTCATGTGTCGCAGATGAAAGAACATCTCTCAGACTATCTAGAGGAATTTGTTAGAAGTTTGTAGGATGAAGGATAGTGGAGATAGGAAGGAAGATATAAAGGCCTTAAAATGGACCAGAAACGGACAAAATGGCGCCTGGACGGTCATGCATGAGTGATTTCCAAAATCGAAGAATGTAGTGACCTTGATGAGATGTTAGAGACTATGCCTATGAAATTTGAAAGGAAAAGGACATGAGGAAAGCACCTAACTAGGAGTCACAAACACTACGTGCAAAACGAATGCGATTTCCTGACGATAAGGAGGAAAAGGAGGAAAAGGAGAATATTAATGGGGCAGAATGTGAACGAAAACAAGGCAATGACGAAGGTCGTCATTGCAATTAATGGGGCAGAATGTGAACGAAAACAAGGCAATGACGAAGGTCGTCATTGCAATGATCCCACATAATGACTTTATTATAGTTTAGCCATTGCAAGCGGCAAGGGAATTTCGTCTGTCATCGGCATTATGCTTTGCATTTAGAGAGCAAATTGCGAGATTTATGATTCGTTTTTGCGTCTCTTTTAACCCGCTGCTATAAACGGTTCAAGTGGCTTGATCTGTGAGCTGTTTGAGGCTTTGGTGTGTAGGGGCTCTCGCTGGTTCCTCGGGCGGGCTTTTGAAAAATTGGGGTCTCTTTAATTTACCCTCCTCCATCTTCAGTTCTCTTCCCTTCTCTCTATCTCTCTCTCTCTGTCTATGTCTGTCTCTCTGTCTAATTCCCACACGCGCGCGCACACACACACACACACGCACACACACACACATCACCTTCCTTTTTATCTTTCTCCAACTCTCTCTCTCTCTCTCTCTCCCTTTTCCTCTCTCCCTTCTTTCTTTCTCTCGCCCTCTTTTATTCTTGTTCACCCTGCCTCTAGCAGCACTACCACAAACATCACCATCCCCATCTCCCCCCCCCCCTCTCTCCCCCCCCCTCTCTCTCTCTCTCTCTCTCTCTCTCTCTCTCTTCCTATCCTTTACCACTTCCACCACCACCTTCAACAACACCATGTAACAACAGCAACAATAATAACAACAACGATCACAACAACCACAACAATAACAATGAAACCCATCTTTAACACCCTTTATTGTACGATGAGAATGGAAATGCGTACCGCTATTATACATTTAATAGGCCAATAGACCTGCAGTATCAACATATTACTGAAAGTAAGTCGGCCGATTAAGGTTATTTTACTTTCGATTTGCTTAGTTTTCACAGCACAACGTATCCCCGGACACAGAAATATTTACGGGCAGAGGCAAAATGTAATTTCTTGAAATTGCCATTCATAAACTATTTATATCCCAAGCGAACAATTAGTTTTAATATGTGAATGAAACAGAGAGGAAGAGAAGGAGAGAGAAAGAGAGAGAGTGAGAGAGATGGGGGGGGGGGGGGGGGGTGGGAGAGAGGGAGGTAGAATGGGAGGTATTTCCATGATAATGTAAGCCAGTCATTGTTTTAGAAATGGACGCGTGGGAATACATGGGGTATGCAGCAAGGGATGGAACAGGGTCGTGCCCCCACCCCCACCTGCTTGCAGAACAGTACAACGAATACATGAGTAAAACAAATAATATTATATGTAGAAGCTGCTAGATCTCCATTATGCAAGAAAGGGGGCGGACATTAAAAAATTTCTAGGGGCACATTAGCCCTCTCCCTCCCTACCCCTATCAACACTCATCAGTCAATGATGACTATCAATTTATGGATACGCCATTTTGACGAAGGACTATTATATCGAGCCAAAATGTGTAGGCAGATTAGGGAAGAGGGGTGGCGGCCCTATATTAGGGAGGAAATGGAAGAAGCTTGACCTGATAATCTTCAGGATTAATCATAATATTTAAATATATGTTGTTACCTCTTTGAATGAAATGATTATGACAATATGATTTATTTTTGATATATAAGAACACACTCACAATGTTATATTAGGGCGTTTTCACATTGTGGTCGCGTCCTACAACAGTGTGGTTCACAGTGTGGATAACCACCGATTCACAACCACATTGTGAATCTGTGGTTATCCACACTATGAACCACACTGTGAAAACGCCCGAATTTAACATTGTGGACACTCTACACTGTGAAACAGCCACCACACTGTGAAACATCCACCACACTGTGAAACAGCGACCACACTGTGAAACAGCCACCACACTGTGAAACATCCACCAAACTATGAAACAGCGACCACACTGTGAAACATCCACCACACTGTGAAACAGCCATCACACTGTGAAACATCCATTACACTGTGAAACAGCCACCACACTGTGAAACAGCCACCACACTGTGAAACAGCCACCACACTGTGAAACAGCGACCACACTGTGAAACAGCCACCACACTGTGAAACATCCACCACACTGTGAAACATCCACCAAACTATGAAACAGCCACCACACTGTGAAACAGCCAGTACACTGTGAAACATCCACTACACTGTGAAACAGCCACCACACTGTGAAACAGCGACCACACTGTGAAACAGCCACCACACTGTAAAACGCCCACCCATTGTGAAACAGCCACCACACTGTAAAACATCTACCACACTGTGAAACATCCACTACACTGTGAAACAGCCACCACACTGTGAAACAGCCAACACACTGTGAAACAGCCACCACACTGTAAAACATCTACCACACTGTAAAACATCTACCACACTGTGAAACATCCACCACACTGTGAAACAGCCACCACACTGTGAAACACTCCACACTGTGGAAATTGTCACTATTTGGACTTCCACAGTGTGAAATTGCCACTGTGTGGACTTCCACAGTGTGTAATTGCCACACTTGACTTGATAATCTTCAGTGTTATTCATAATGTGGTACATACACTGTTGCCCATTAATTTAGAATAAATTTGATTACCTCTTTTGATGAAATGATTATGACAATATGATATATTTTTGACATATAAAGCTCACATCTTCTCAGAACTTATTGATAAACCTCTATGACTTTTAAGATTGACCAATTAAGTTCTGAGAATAACTTTATTATAGTTTATTATAGATTTATGAAGAATAAACCATATTGTCACAATCATTCTATTATAGGAGGTATCAAAAAAGTATTACCATTTTCTGGGCAATAGTGTGAAATGATTGTTCTTTTTGTATATACATAAACGTCATTTTACACCTCTCTAGCCGAATTAATAAATAATTTGGGGGCTCTCAAGACCATGCCAAATTCTCAAATAGTACCTTCAGAGAAGGGCCACACAGTCTGGCAGTCATCATTGTAATGAAAGGAATAATAATAAAATTTCTGATAAAACGTGAATATGTTCTCTAAGGTGATGAAAAAATAGGTCGCCTACTAATAATTGGAAAGACCAAAAGCATGCATCGAACAATGAACTTCGAATAGATGCTTACGTATTTCACTATTACTGTTAAACTAAAATAATACGAATAAGCCATCAAGGAAACAACTGTGTCAATGTACTTCTTCTCTCGCTCTTGTGTTTTCGAAAAGGGCTCCATCAGAAAGAATTGTTTTCAGGAGACTTTCATGAAGAATTGATGATATACTTGTTGTTTCTTTTGTCCCGTAATGATTTGACCATTCCCCTACAATATATAAAAGGCAATCATGGTTTCTCAGTGTATTTATATCACAAACAAACAAGTTTTGAAAATGAAAACGGCTAAAACAAAACCACAATCGAAGCATCATCACTATGATCAAAAGAACATTGGCCGAGATGCCGCTATACCGACTCCGACAAACTCACGGAGCCCTTTGACATTTTCTTCATTCCTTTTCTCCGATTTTTAGAAGAAAAAGACGGGTTTTCTAGACCACAAACATACCCAATAAATCGACGAAACATCTGATCTCTTTGCGCAAGGCACCGTAAGTGTTTCTTTCCTGATCGCGGCTCAATTGGGGCTTAATTACCGCAATTTTCTCCATCTGGATTAGGAATACGTGGGACTACACGGAGATCAATCGGCGCTAAAGCTAAAATGTAGAACATTCCTGAGTGATTATTAATAGCTATTTCGACGCCGGTCTTGACCTTTCTTTTGTACTTTTGTGCTCATGAAAAGGTTCCCAGGTTTTATTGACAATCTTGTTTTGTTTTTTTTTGCCCACGACGTGCCTTGAACTATTTGTTCATCTTTGTTGTCAGTGGTCTTTTGTACTTTTTGCCCCAGGACTAAAAGGTGCTACGGGAAAAATGAACTTAAAATGATTGAAACAATCAACAAACAACGAAGCAAAACCATCTTACAGCAGCAGAAAAGCAAGACAGTTCTCCTTAGGGCGGCACCATATAACCTCTATTGTGGTTGGTTATTTAAAAAAGGGGGAGGGGTGGGACGTCTGGAAGGTAATTACCCCTCCCCCTTATTCTCCCCCTCTTTTCTCTCTCTCTTTCATTCTTTTTCAACCCTCTCTCCATCTCTCATCCCTTGTAGATTATGAAGAGATGAAGATCTGTATCCATCTCTCTCCTTCTCCCTCTCTCCCTTTCTCTCTCTCTCTCTCTCTCTTTCTCCCTTTCTCTCTCTCTCTCTCTCTCTCTCTCTCTCTTTTTCTCCCTTTCTCTCTATCTATCTCTCTCTTTCTTTCGAATTCCCTCATCCCACCTATGGACGAAGATGTCCAGATGTGCACCGGAAAGATCAGATATGAAATGATATTCACCTAGGGATTCGAAGGAGATCGAGGAAAAATCTCATATTTTTCTGCCCTCCTTTTCTCATGCTCACGTCTTTCATCTTCCAAAGTCACCTTCTCCCTCTCTCTCCATCCTTCTCTCTCTCTTATTTATCTTTTTTATTTTATATACACATCCTTCACCAATGCTCTGTCTCCCATTGTCTCTTTTTTTGTCATTATTGATTTTATATGTATATATTGAAAATCATTTGAATCTTTTTGTTAAAGCATTTAATTATATTGTTATGTCTCTCCCTCTCTCTCTCTCTCTCCCCCTCTCTCTTTCTCTCTCCATCTCCCATCCCTCACCTACCAACACACCAATCTATCTATCTTTACTGTCTATATTTAAAGTAAAACATGGAGAAGAAAACAAAAGTTAAAACAAAGAAAAAAGAAAGATATTAAAAGGAAATAAACTGGAATTTAGACAGAAAGCAATTAAGGAGATTTAGAAAAGTCGTTTAAAAATACAGAAATAGAGAGAGGGGGGGGGGGAGAGAAAGAGAGGATGAGAAGGAATACAACAAAGGGGGTGGGGGCATGTGTCTCTCTGCGTTCCATTTTGGATTGGTTTTCCATTTACAGTACAAGTCACAGTCAGAATCTATTTGAAAATTCATGAAACATGTATAAATTACGTGTCTCTATTCAACACATTTTGTCCCTTTTCTTCGATTTCTGGGTTTTGGCCATTCAAAATCGTCAGTTTTCGATAATTTCTTTTTCTCTCTGGTGACGTGTGATTGTGTTTCGGTATGTCATGCTAGAGTTACGCGTTTGCAAGTCAAATTCGGCGCCCCTTTGAGGTTATGGTAAGAGGCGTCCACACAAACGCAAAAAACAGGCATCGCTTTCGCGGTTGAGTTGTGCGCGAACCCTTTTTTGTTACAACCACTTATTTTACGTTGTGCATCGCGCTCGCATAGTGGTTGTGTACCATGCAAGATGGCCATGGTGGGGGTTCTTTTCGTGATTATCGCTTATGTGTGAATGTGCTTGTACTTCGTAAGAACTAAATGAGAAGAACGTGTTCTCGGTTTAGATGTCAATGTCATGAATACGGAATCAGTCACGTCAGTACAGCTAAGAAGAGAACGCAAAAGAGCAGGAAACTGATACATAATTTGGTCCACCTTATCACAAAACTCCTGCTTCCAACCCTTCACAGATGTCGTTTTCACTATGTTTATACATGACTTGTATCTCTCTTCTTTAAACAAAAAAATCTTCCCGTCATTCTCACATTCTGTTCGATCACCTATCACCCCTCTTCTGTCTTTTTCCTTTTAGTTCCTTTATTTCACCCTTATTTTGCATATTTCTTTGTCATTACTACTGGTCTGAGAGTTTGTTTGTTGATGTGTGAATGCTATAATCATGTTCAACCCCTGTGCATAATACTACATAATAGGGCCTACTCGAATTTGGGAGGAGCGAGACGTAATATGTGGGCGCGTCTGGGAAGAAGGAGGGTGGCGTAAATGGAACACGACAGGGAATGCCAATTGCAATCAATGTTTTAAAATGCCTAGACAACAAGATCATTTAGCCGTCATTTTAGCAACAATTTATGATTGGTTCAACATGCATAAGTGACAATATCAGATCAAAATCTGTCACCAATTTTTCCAAGTGTAGTGACTCAACATTCAGAGAAAAGTCAAAGTGTCTCATGACCTTTCGTTTGCTTTATAAAGATCACATATAGTTTCGGGACGAGGATTTTTTTTTCTCGGCAGATCACATTTCAACACATTAATAATTAAACAATTAAAAGTTGGGTCTTATTTAACTCGATTAGCCCCATCAGTAACAATACTTCTCTTCTTATTGTTACCTCAGCAATGGCTAGTTACGCCTGGGGCTGGGTGGACAGTGGCAAATGTCTTGCCGAAAGGGCATTCGTACCGGGTTGTGATTCTGACCCTTGATGAGAGGCATGTACTATATAAAAATAAACATTATCAAAATGATGGTTTCGGAATAATTGGGAAGAGGGAATGAAAGCAGAGAATATCAACACATTTACAATTTGAGACATCTTACCGTGCCCCCGTGTCCCCCAATTGCTACGCCACTTTCTTGGAATATCCTCAATGCATCTTCTCCATATCATCTCTGCCGAAAAGATGGAATTTATGTCCATTCGACCTTGGCGAGACGCCTTGCGCCGACCTCTCGCGGAGAGAATCTTGGCTTTAACACACCACCACAATGAAACCATGGCCTTCAACTTGACAGTACAGTGTGTCTCATAAAAAGATAGGGCATGACATGATTTAGGTTCACATCGGCAACTGAGACGTTTTTGTAATATTACAATATAATTTACATCATCATTTGCACCATCTTTATTTCCATTATCCGTATTAAGTGGTACCTGTGGTTGATAGCGCACATATTATCAACCACGCAATGTACTCAGACGCTTCAATATTCCTCCGGCTCTTCTAGGCTACCGATTTCGGCGTACCCAATATCACCTGGCCGGAGAGTGGCAAATGTGATTAATGTTGTAACAAAGGACATAAATGCCGCGGCGGGAGTCGAACCGCGAACCATTTGATCCACAATCTGATGTATCCACTAGATCACGACACTTCTATTAACACTAGTGTGGGGTGGTAGCAGTGTCGTTTTTGCTTGTGTACCCTAGACAAGGAAAATATAGGTTTCGATGGATACACGTGTATCCAGTATTTGAAATCTCGGGGATTTACCGACTTTTATCGAAGGAGATTGCTTGATAAATTACATCCAGAAGATGCCAACTCTCGTCTAGAATTTCTCACTCTTACTCTCTCTCTCTCTCTCTCTCTCTCTGTCTCTCTCTCTCTCTTTCCCACTTTCCGTTACTCGGTCTCTGTCTCTGTCTCTGTCTCTGTCTATCTTTCTCTGTCTGTCTCTCTCGCACACTCTATCTCTCTCTCTCTGTCACTCTGTCTCTGCCCCTGTCTCTCTCTCTATATCTGTCTCTCTGTCTCTCTGTCTCTCTGTCTTTGTCCGTCTACCTCTCTCTCACCCCCTCTCTCTCTCTCTCACCCTCTCTCTCTCTCTCTCTCTCTCTCACACACACACACACACACACACACACACACAGACACACTTTCTATGTATCTCTCTCTCTCTCTCTCTCTCCCTCTCATTTTCTCTTTCTCCGACACTCCCTTAGCACGATACTGTCTCCTTAAACTTCTTCATCTGTCGAACCTGCCGCTCTTTAATGGTGACAGATAGACCTATATTTCCATCCATCATAGTTCCAGTTTGTCTGCCAACCTTTCGGTTTATTTTACTCCAGAATAACGTTGGCCTACAAAATATGGAGGACTCATTTTATTAAGGATGCGGAGGACAAAGAGGAGAAGGAGGAGAGCGAGGAGGAGAAGAAGAAGAAGAAGAAGAAGAAGAAGAAGAAGAAGAAGAAGAAGAAGAAGAAGAAGAAGAAGATGAAGAAGAAGAAGAAGAAGAAGAAGAAGAAGAAGAAGAAGTAGAAGTAGAAGAACAAAAGGAGGAGGAAGACGAAAAAAGTAGTAGTAAGCCTATATAGAAGAAGAAGATCCCTGAAATCACACAATACGTAAAACTACCACCAGGACAACTACCCTCGGACAATCACACTCAAATGATGCCTACTATCCCCAGGACAACCATCACCGGGCAATCCCCATGTCGGACAATTATTAACCCTTTTTTCACCATTATGCCCGGATATAGTGAAAATTAGATTTTGCCCAATTGAAAAAGGTTTAATTATCATTCCGAAATTAGTATTGGTCTGGGCTGTAGTTATATAATGCAAATAGTAGTCCTATTTGGTGGTTGTCCAGAGAGAGTTAACCTGATATAAATAAAAATCGTAAAACAAAAGTTGAAATAGAAAATTACCAAGAACATCGAAAGGCCTTATAAACAGCAATAAAAAGCAATCGTAAGACTTCGGTGTTATTTCAAGATAATGTTAAGGGCAGGGGTGGGACATTGGCATTCCATGGCGTTGCTATATATTGAAAAGACCGCCCTATTTTATCAACGTCCGCCCTTCTATGACCCAGGTCACAAGGACTTTACCACCCTCTAAGACACTGCAATTTTGTAGATTTGTATGTGTGCGAATACACATAGCGCTCATTCTAGTTGCAGTGCCCCATTTGCCTCCCAGCCATATCAGACGCACGCCTTATGTGGGGGACCCATTTCGCGCGCGGCCTTGCAGCCGAAACTCCTCCCGTCGCGCTCCGAGCGCGCGAAGCAGTTGGATACTCGTTCCCTCTCTGTAATAAAAACAGAATAACAACTCCCCCACAACTATTTGAGAGGAGTACAATTTCAAATAAAAATCGACCTTTAGAGGGTTCAAAACAAGGACTTATCACTAGACCAGCAGGTTGTATGTTATTTGAGGGTAACTTTGATAGGAGTTTTATCTTTTCACCTTGTCTGGGGGTCTAAATGTGTTTTTATTCGGAGTTATTTTTCAGGGGAGATACTTTAATTTTCTTTCTATATATTTGATTGACGTGAAAAAAGTAATCTGCGCAAGCATCCAGGACCAATGTCTCAGTTTCCCTTTTCTAATGGAGAGTTAGATAAATAATAAATTGAAATTATAAATTAAAGAGTAATAAATTTGAATAAAGATATGGACGAATTAACAAATAAATATATTGATAAGCATGTAATTAAATATCAATTAATGAATAGATAATAAATGCCTATTAAATAAATCATTCAATAAAAAGAATGGATGAATGAATAAATGAATAAATAAATGAATTACCAAAAAATAAAAAACTAGATAAATCAATAAAATGAAAAATGAATAAATAAATGAATAGATACATTAATCAATAAAGAAATGAATAGATGAATTACTAAATAAATATATAAAAAGATAGATATATGAATGAATAAAGGAATAACTGAATAAATAGATGAATAAGAAAATAACTAGATAAATACATACCAAAATGAATGCATACACTTTGGAAGCGCATAGAGATGTTATTTTTCATAACGTATTATGCGCTATACAAGAACTGAACTATTATTATTATTATTATTATTAAATGAATAAATGAATGAATGAATATATAAATAAAAAGATTAATATAAAAGAATAAACAATAGCCTCGGTAATTTGCATTTCATTCAGCAAATATGATCGAATCCCCCCCCTCGCCCCTCGCCCCCTCGATGCCGGTACCCTCTTAATTTATGGATTCTTGCTACGCCACTGACTTTCCCTGTAGGTGTCTCGAATGGCTATTATGTGTCACGGTGTTTCACGATATATTCTGGCAACGTTGTACATTATCACCTTTCTATCTCTTGCTTGATCCGGGGTCACTTCCGAATTTTATTTATAGATTATTGAAGGAGTCCCTTTCCCCCTTTTTATGTGCTCATTTCACCCCTGTAAATTCCTCCGATTTCGTTTACCACTCTGACGTTTTCTTTTATTTTGTTGGAAGATTTCTTCGTGGCAGTCGATTTGATCATCGCGTCATTTATTTCCAACGATTTTGCATCGCATGATGTTTTTCTTACCCTTAGTCATATATTTTTAATCCTCACAAAGCATTAAGTCAGAAAGATTTTGCTACCCCCTCTCACTCTTTCTCTTTCTGTCTCACTATTTCTGGATATTCACAACCCCCCCCCCCCGGTAAACAAATTGGGATAGCCGTTTTCTAAGACAGTCCGGAATAAAACAAATATACAGGGAAAATTTAATAATGGCGTATGGTTGGATGTTTGGTCTTCACGTTTCAATTAAATGATATTTGTTTTCATCGATGTTCATTAGAAAATATTTAACAAAAACAACAGCAACAACAACAACTACGACAACAACAAATACGACAACAAATATAGTAGCAACAACAAACAACAAAAATACAAAAACAACACAAAATTGAATAAACGAATGTTCAGGATTGTTTGAAAGCTCACTATGTAAAGTCTGTTTCGTTTGAATCCCATGTCAGTTAATTGATGCCATCGTTATGTGAAATTATATGGTTTGTAATTTAGAAGAAAAAAGAAAACATTAGCCGACTTCAAATTTGTGATCATTGCAAACTGGAAGAGAAGGGTATATCATGGATCCTTTACCATTGGGTCTAAGGGCAAGTGGGGTGAAGGGTACGAGACGGGTGTCCTTCACGGGGGTGCACCCCATATCATCCCTCAGGGCACGGGTGACAAACATTTCCGCCCTTTATACGGGTTTAGTTGTATATGGTAGCCTTTATGAATAGATATGTTTGCAAGCACAGAAAGATAGTTATAAGTGTCTGACTGCCTGTGTATTCTACTCTTGATTTAAGAATTTTCATTTGAGTAAGCCCTTTAAATCTGATCAGCAGATTTCTAACTATTTATTGTCATATCCATAATTATGAGGGCGTTGTAAACACCATTCCTTTCCACGGGGCATTTCTAATATAATATTTGTCTTAATCTTATATTTCTTTAATTAACATAACAAAAGTACAAATTAAATTTTTCTTTTTCTTCTTTACAAGAACTAAATTTCTCCTTTAAAACTCTTAAAGATATTGTGTAAAATTTGTCTAGCAAGAGGGCAATTATGTGTGCGACTAACTTTGAGCACTTTTTTTTCTTCATTTACCCAACTTTGCTATTAAATGTATTGCCAAATTAGGATCACATAAAGAATACCGACTTCTAAAAATCGGCAAAATAGTATCCAACTTACAATAAATGCCGACAGTTGGTTGGATACATAATCACCCTTATGGGATTTTTTTTACCCGATAGTTCTAAAAATGAACTCATGCACGACAAGATATAGAGCAACTTTTATTTGAACAACCAAAACATTTTCTTACGTGACAAAGACGAGGGATTATAGCCCATTTATGATATTCGGTGGAAATAGTCCCGTGGGGGGTAAAAATAGAAATATCGAGGGAATAGATCCAACGAAGTAAAAATATCTGATAAGAAAAAGAGCCTGGAGAAGACCGAACGAGAAAAATTGAAAACTTCTGGTCTGGGGTGCAAAACCTAAAGTGATTTTTAGAAATTTATATTCGGTGCAGACGCCAAGGGCATTTGCACTTTTTCGGTTCGAGGGACTAAAGTGTTGCTGTATAGAGCAATAACAAAACCAAAACCATCACGATTGAATGAAATATAGAGAAAGAGAGAGAGAGAGAGAGAGAGAGAGAGAGAGAGAGAGAGAGAAGGGGGGGGGGGAGAGAAAGGGAAAGATATAGGAGAAGACATGACAACAGCGTGCAAAAGGGGCGGGGCGATGTAGAATAGAAATAAGAAAGAAAAGAAGCGCATTATTGAGCCAAATAGATGAAGAAATGGGGATGGAGGGGGGGGGGGGGGGGGGTAAACGGAAGACGGATAAGCAACTGGTGAAGAAAACAAACAAACAAACAAAAGGTGGGAAAAAACGAGAAGGAGAATGCGTTGAAGACAAGGAAACGTATACAAAGGCAATGGAAAGCAAGTTCATGTATCGAAAACCCCGAGAAGAAGAAGATGAAAATCTTTGAGAGTCGAGGTCGAGATACATCTCCGCAACTTTGAAATCTGGGACAGGCAGTGATCTTACAGATGGCGAGTTGTCGGGCATCTGGAAAGGGTTTTCAAACTTCTCAAGAAAGAGGATAAATGTGCTTGATACGGACTTGGGCAAAAGTGGGAGGAGAAAGAGAGACAGACATATAGATACATGTATAGATAAATAGATAGATAGATAGATAGATAGATAGATGGATATAGATAGATATAATAGAGAGATGAATAAATAGATTGGCAGAGAGAGGGAGAGAGAGAGAGAGGGGGAGGGGTAGGGATATAAAAGACAGGGATGTTAAGGTAGAGAGAAAAGAGAGAAGTTGGAATGATATGAGGGAGAACGTCAGGAAAGGGAGGGAGGGAGAGAGAGAGAGAGGTAAATGAAGAAACAGAAAGTGGTTAGCATAATAAGGGGAGGAGAGAGATTAAAGTGAGAGGAGGGATAGGGGAAGAGAGAGAGAGAGGGAGAGGTGCAGAGAGAGATAGAGAGAGAGAGAGAGAGAGACAGACAGCAATAGAGAAAGAGAGAGAGATAGAGAAGGAGAGAAACAGACATAATTATAGAGACACAGGGAATGAGAGAAGGATGACAGAGAGACAGACAGGGACACAGAGAAGGAGAGAAGAAGGATGAAACAGATGATGAGGAAAAGGCGAAAATCTGCCAAGGTTAACGGTGATCGGTTCTGACGGCTTTTCCTTGCGGGAGGGTGCAGAGTCCAAGGGCAACGAAACGAGCGGGCTAAGCTCCCGAGGGGGAAGGGCCAGGCTGTGGTGAGGAGCCGAAGTGCAAGTGCGGGACCCCATTAACTTTTTGGAAGGTCATTGGTACTCTTCATGCGCATGATGTTTGGGGAAAAGTTGCAAACATGGCCACGGGCTAGGGGTGGGGTCGGGTGGGAGGGGGTGGGGGCGATGGGGGCAGGGGGGGGGGGGGGGGGTACTGTTGACACGGGTGGTATCGCTACTAACAGGTCGATGAGGGACTTGATTCTATTTTGCAGAATAATAATGATAATAACGATGATGATGATAATAATAGTGGCAGTAGAAGTAGAAGTAGTAGAAGTAGTAGTAGAAGAAGTAGTAGTAGTAGTAGTAGTAGTAGTAGCAGTAGTAGTTGTAGTAGTAGTAGTATTAGTATTAGTAGTAGTAGTAGTAGTAGAAGCGGTGGTAATAGTAGTAGTAGTAGTAGCAGTAGTAGTTGTAGTAGTAGTAGTATTAGTATTAGAAGTAGTAGTAGTAGTAGTAGTAGTAGTAGAAGAAGAAGAAATGGTGGTGGAAGTAGTAGTAGTAGTAGCAGGAGGAGGAAGAGGAGGAGGAAGAAGAAGAAGAGTAGTAGTAGTAGTATAGTAGAAATACAGGAAAAACAACAAGTCTTAATAACTTATGCTATGGTCACATTACCCAAAAGTAGACTGCTCGGCGGCCGAGCGGCGAGTTTTTAACCAACTCTGCCCGGCGGCTGCCCGGCCACCGAGCGGCGGCCGCCCAGGCACCGCTCGTTTTTAGGGCATCGCTCGGTCGCCGCTGAAGTTTTAGCGTGGAGTTAAAATTTGGGCGGCGCCTGCTCACTTTTCACTCGCCGCCCAAAATACGCTCGGTGCCTGGGCGGTCGCCGCCCGGGCACCGACCTAATCGCTGGGCGATGCCTAATTCCAGCAGCGACCAAGCAGGCTACTGATCGGTCGGTCGCTGCTCTGATTTGTGACCATAGCTTTACGTATACCAGAAGCCCGTTTTCTAGGAAAAGACTTTTGCATTAATTCTACAAACTGATTGTGCACTATACGGGACATATTCAATAATATTCATAATTCAATAGGTCCTACAGTTAATACACAGCCATATCAATTATACCGACACGAGACCGACACGATACCGACACGAGACCGACAACAGACCGACACGAGACCGACACGAGACCGACAACAGACCGACAACAGACCGACAACAGACCGACAACAGACCGACAACATACCGACAACAGATCGACAACTGACCGACAGCATACCGACAACAGACCGACCACAAACCGACAACAGACCGACAGCAGACCGACAGCAGACCGACAGCAGACCGACAACAGACCAACAACAGAACGACAACAGACCGAGAACAGACCGACAGCAGACCGACAACAGACCGACAACAGGCCGACAACAGACCGACAACGGACCGACAACAGACCGAACAGAAAATACACTATCTCGAATGGCCACGAATCGGTCTGTTTCGGAGTCGGTCGGCCTATAGTCGGCGTTGGTCGGTGTGACTGAGGTTTTGTAAGCTTTACACGTTCAAGTCAACCCTTGACGGGACATGCGAGAATTCAATAGTTCCTATAGTTGATACCCAATCATAACAATTGGACCGACACGAGACCGACACGAGACCGACAACAGACCGACAACATACCAAACAGAAAATACACTACCCCGAACGGCCACGAAATGGTCTGTTTCGGAGTCGGACCTGTCGGTGTTTTCGGTGTGACTGAGGTTTTAAGCTTTACACGTTCAAGTCAACCCTTAAAGTTCAATCATCTGCAAAAATCATAAACAGGCCATGTCGCCTAAATCTCACGCTATTCCGAGTCGTTATCTCCCTTCATTTTGACATTCCATCACACTTTTTTCTCCTTTTTCTCTCTCCTTTTTCCCCCTCTCCAGACGGGGACCTGTTGGAATACTAATCGCGGCCAGAAACAGCGCCCATTTGTCATTTAAATTGGCCTTGTAAAAATCAAACTTACTGTCAAGGTTTTAAAAGAAACCGCGACATATGAATTTCGCATTTCGCTTTCACCACACTTTCGCCTGCATGTATTTTCATTTGTAAATTTGTCGTTCGTGTTCGTAACGCAAAGTGGTCGCGTAAATTGTTTCCAAAGAGAAAATTTGGAAAATAGAATGTCAAGGAAATAATTGGTGATTAAAGGATATAATTAACCATACCATTGTTATAATTATAATATTATTCGAAAATTTGTGATGACGTTAATCATGAATGTATTTGTTATTATCGCCCTTTAAGAATGTGGCTGTAAAAATCTGTTTCGTTCATTCTAGTAACGCAAAATGAAAAATTGAATGTGAAAGGAATAAACTGATAAAAGATATCAATAATTATACTTATAAATTGAATGGGAAAGAAAATAAAACGAAGAAAATATACAGAAAAATGTATCGTCAATCATACTGTTGTCATTATCAGTTCCCCTATACGAAAACAAAAATTGTTACCCTTTTTTAGAAAATTGATTCTCAGTACTTTTCAGGACTTCTCAATCAACACGAAAGAATACAAACAGTCCTTTTTAAGGACTATCCACATGATTGTACCGCAAAACTATCTTCTCGCCATGCAAACCTGTACTTTGAAACAACATTTGTTTACGCTTTGCTGTCCAAACAACTCAGGTTTAAACAAGAAAATCAGGAAGAATTGCAGCCAGCTTTTATCAAAATGTATTTCTGTTGCGAGAACTAGTTTTAAGTTGTTTTTTTTTCACTAAGTAAACCATTAAAACATTTAACTCTACAAAGAGATACGATCTAAGAAAATAACCAAATATATCAAGCTCAAACCCAACATTACTTTATTGAAATCTTGGCGCAAGATTCTTCAATAACTAAACAAAATAATGCACAATAAAAAAAAGTAGAAGTTCTTTTTTTAAAAAGAAAGAAGTGAGCAAGAAATTCCAGTGAATGTTTGCTCTTTTATTATTTCCCGCGGCACGATCTTGGCTATTTTTAACCCGCGAAATCGCCCAAGAGAGGCCCGAATATCTCCCAAGGGTTGGTTGCGAGTCACACACGTGCCTGTAGTATGCAGTGAGTAAATTGATTATATTTTTGATCCTTCGTGTTTTGAAAGTTTTATGAAACTTCCCGCGGAAGTAGCATGTGAGTTCCGTGTTTATGACCCTCTGTTTTTGACATTGCCAAAACAGAATCAAATGATCAGGCGCGGATCTACGGGGGGGGTTTAGGGGGTTTAAACCCCCCCCTTGGGCGGCCCAAAAAAAAAAAAAAAAAAAAAAAAAGGAAAAAAAAAAGAAGAAAAAAAAGAAAAAAGAAAGAAAAAAGAACGCACGCTGGAGAGAAACCCTTTCAAGTGCAAATATTGTGAGAAGATATTCAACTCATCTGGTAACTTAACCAAACACATGATAACTCTGGATATAACTGTGTATTTAACTGTTACTTGATTTAAAAAGACGTTATCATGCACTGCTTTTTATGGTCTCCATTGTGTTAATAGATGCCAGGAAAACATCACTTACGGGGTTCAAATAAACACCCCCCAAAAAAATCGGCTCGCCGCTTCGCGGCTCGTGGACGATGCTCCGCATCGTCATTATTTTGGTCAAACCCCCCCCTTAGCAAAAAGCTAGATCCGCCCCTGATGATGAATATATAATGACATGGGAGAGACCGAGAGAGAGGAGGAGGAGGAGGAAAGAGAGAGAGAGAGAGAGAGAGAGAAAGAGAGAGAGAGAGAGAAGTTAATAGGACAGAGCTTGAATTTAAAACAATTATTAATGAGTTCTTAATTTGTAAGCCATTTCGGTAAGGTGAATCAATTTTGTTTTTCTTTGTCTATTTGAAATATCTTTTCCGTATTTTTTTTTTTTACAAAATCAGAATTTGTCATAAAAAGCTATTAGCTTTCATAGTTTTAGTTTATAAATATTTGGAAAAGAAATATATAGGCCTCGTCTAAGAGAGAGAGAGAGAGAGAGAGAGAGAGAGGGGGAGAGAGAGATAGGGGGAGAGAAGGATAAAGGAAAAGGACAGACGAAACAAGTGACCAAAATAATTATGAGAAAGAAAGAGAAATGGGGAGATGGACACGAAAAAATAAGAAGAAAAAGAAGGGAAAGCGATTGAAAGAAAGGATAAGAGAATGAAGCAGGTTTATTTTGGCTGCCTTTCAAACTGCTGCCGGAAAACCCGACGCCATTAATCTTGAAACGCTGTGTTGGGGCCCTAGTCAAAGTTTGCGAACTGGATTACTCAGCCTGTCATCGGCCGAGCGCTGACGGGACGGGGCCGGGGGCGCGGTGACGATGAGAAGGGTAAAATCAGAGGGGAGGGGGGCAAAGAGGAATAAGAAAAAAGAATTTGAGGTTCAACTTCGATGTCTCTTTGAATAAAGTCAGTCTTCAGGTATTAGTAAAATGCATAGGTCAATGGGAAGAGTATCAAAATGAAAAAAAATCAGAGATAGAACATTTCAGATATAGCACATGTACAAAAGACGCACAAATATCCATAATATTTTAAACATGGAGAATTCCGACTTTGTACATTGAAAAAATAATCACTGCCAAAGTGATGGAGGTGTTTCATTAATAACTTTTGTTCGGCCTCTTGAAAACAATACTTCCACCTGTGTTTCATAGAACGCACCATCGGGACTATAAATAATAATAGTTACGTAACTTTCATGAACATGAGCATTCGCGACTTTCAATTTTATCTTTTAAATTAATTATATTAGTATTATTATTATATCTCCGAAATTGCTAATTATAGAGCTAAGACTAAAAATAAGTCTTAAGAGGTATATTTATGATCTTTTTTTAATAAATATAAACATCATGAACGGGGACACGAGAAGGATGTGGTTACGCGTGCTTCTAAAAGAAAAAGACATATTATTTTGTATAGACAGACAGAGAGAGGGTGAGGGAGGGAGAAAGGGTAAGAAAGAGAGAGAGAGAGAGAGAGAGAGAGAGAGAGAGGTGGAGGAGGGAGGTAGGGAGGGAGAGCGAGAGAGAGAGGGGGAGGGGTGGGGGACGGTATTAGGGAGGGAGAGAGAGAGAAAGAGGGGGGGGGGGAGAGAATACTATATAAAGATAGAGGGGTATGGGAAAGGTAAAATCTCCATAGAGGGAGAAATACAGAGAGAGAGAGAGAGAGAGAGAGAGAGAGAGAGAGAGAGAGCGGGGGGGGGGTAATGGGGGTAGAGGGGCTGTGTCCCTGAAACATTAAAGTAACAGTAGAACTATATTGAAACACATCAATCACAAATGTTCATCTTTAATCAAGCATATACATTATTTTGTCAACACTTTCGACTAAACTCAGGCATCACAACTTTAAGTTAGCGAAAAAGATCCCGCCCCCAAAAAGGGGCTACAAGAAGGGAGGGGGAGGGGGAGGAGGTCGAGGGGAAGGGATGGGTCACATGACTCAAGCCTCCTGACTGACCCATCACTGGACTGTACTGGACATTGAATGCGTAAGGTCTACCAGCCTTGGGAGCTTTCCTGGCAAGTCACAAGTCTTGAGTCTAAAGTTTCTAAAATTTTGCTTCATCATCGCGAGGATTTTGATAGTTCTTTAAAATCTTAAAAAACAAACATTTATCTAATGCTTCTTCTCTCCTATATATTTTGATCTCTCTTTCTCCTCTTCTATCTCTCTTCTCACCTGTAATTTTTTTTTGACATCCCTCTTTCATGTATCTCTCCCTCTCTCTTTCTCTCTCTTTCTCTCTCTCTCTCTCTCTGTCTCTGTCTCTGTCTCTGTCTTTCTTATCTCTCTCTCTCTCTCTCTCTCCTTACTTCTCCTTTCCTACCGCGCCGTCCATACAATTCCCACTCCGTCTATCTTTACATTTCGTTTTCTCTTTCTCTCTATCTTTCTCTCCTCACACTTCCCTCTTTCTGTTTCCTCTTTCTGTTAAAGATTTGAATTGAATTTATTTACCACTTTCATAAAAACATACAAAGGCAAAGAATACAATACTTTTTTGCAAACATAGAAAAACCACTAAAATGGAAAATACACTAAAGGAAATTACGAAGTGGTTGGATCATCAAAAAAGTTACAAAAACTTATAAGTAGATGATCCTAAAAATGTACACAAAAAACAAACAAAAAGGGGACAAAGAAAATACAATACTACAATGGTAATTACACACATAAAAATTGCGTTTGTCAAATTCAAATTTGCTGTATCAGGTGAAGTTTTAAATGATGCTTAAAACTGTTTAAAGATGCACACTGTTTAAGTTTAGGGGGTAGTTTGTTCCTCGATAAGGCTTCTTTGTATTTCCATTTCTACTTTTAAAGCTATAATTTAGGCCGAGTAGTTTGTTTGTTGTTGATACATGTAACTTGTTTGTTGGACAATCCTTTGAATTTGAAAGAAAAGAAAAGAAAAGAAAAGAAAAGAAAAAAGAAAGAAAAGAAAAGTGAAAAAAATAATGACGGAAAGGTAGGAAAGTAGCTTTTAAGAGAAAATAAGCAAAATACTTTAGCGTTTAATGAAGACATACGTAAGCGTAACAACAAGTAGACACTTAAATCAATTTCATTTCGAGCGAGGCCTTTAAAATAAACTTCGGATAACCCTTCGTGAGAAAACAATTCTTTGAGATTATTCGGAGAACCTTCGTGTGACAATTTCTATTTGCAACTAATTCATCTATCCAGGGTATTATATCTCACCAATTCCAGAGCTGTATTACTACATCAAGGGGCAGCGGAAACGTCGATAGTATTTATCAACCTGTCAATTCTATTCCAACGAGAGCAAAAAGGTCGCAAGCAGTAATCGTCAATTTTCGGGCCAACTTTTCCATATTAATTAACCCTAGAGGGAATCATTTCTCGCCGATTCAAAAGCTGTACAGCTAATTTAAGGGGGCGACGGAAACGGTGAAAAGATCTATAAACTTGTCAATTCGGCTGCAACGAGAGCAAAAAGGTCGCAAGACAATAATCGCCAATTTTCGGGCCACCTTTTCCATATTATATAACCCTAGAGCATCATATCTCGCCGATTCCAAAGCTAAAAGGCTGAATAAAGACTGAGGGCGACGGAAACGGAGAAACGATCTTTTAACTTGACAATCCGGCTGCCACGAGAGCAAGAAGGTCGCAAGTCAATAATCAGCCATTTTTCTAGACCGCCCTTTTCATGACAACCATATTATAAATATCTTCCTTCTTTCTCGCCGACAAGAAATTGCAAGAATAACACGGTCGAGTTCTCGTTCTTACGTTCTACAAACATTTCCTCTCGCTGCATTGGAGAGGGATATTAGGGGGAGTAATGGTGGATTATTTCAGATCAAAAGGATTGGCCTATTAATTTAGTCAAAGGATATTGCAGTAATTTCCATTAATTTCAATGAATTAGAAGTTTGCGTAGACGCGCGGAGAGGACGATAAGTTGTTGCGTAGCGAAGTGTCTGTACTTTTCTAGGATTCACACAGTAATGCCTTGCTCTCTTCAGCTGCTTTCTATTGCAGACAAAGAGCGTATAGAAAAGTGCTGGGAGGGTGAATAAGATATATAAACACTTATATTGTATATATGGAAAAGAGGGACTACGAAATATCATCAAAGATTGATACCTAACATCTTTTGATTTTACTGTCACAAAACCAAAACGGATTGCCCCCTTCAACATTAAACAAATAAACAACAACAATAACAACACAAAAACAATAATAACAACAACACAACAACAACATTAATAACAACTGAAGCGACAACAGCTTCAGTAGCAGTAGCAGCAACAACAATGACACACAAATTTATTACATCTTTTAGAAAAGTAAGCCCGTATATGACATTTGAATACGATATTTGGCTGCGACTGTCTCCCGTTGATCTTGAGTAGATCTAGACCTTTAGCTATAGGTCCAGGTCTATCCTTTTAAGTGCTGAGGAAATTAGAGAATTGAATAAATGATCAGATAATTTTCAAACTGTATTCAAAGGTGTTAATGCATACATTTTCTATGATTCACTGACTGCCTTAATTTTTGCCAGAGACATATCTGACATAGCAACCATTAATGTACTCATCCTACAGTCAATCGAATGTTAGAAAGAGTATGTCCGGCACTAGTCACTTAGAATGCTTGGGAGAGAAACGTCAGTTCATTTCATTCAAACATGTTATAACAGCAGTATTTGAATATTATTATTTTGATAAAGTAAATAAACCCCCCCCCCCGCAAAAAAAAAAAAAAAAACGAAAAATTAAAAATACAAAATGAAAATTGAAAAGATGATAATTAAAATAATATTTGTAAACAACATCAATAACCAGAACAGTAAGGGCAATAATTATGATCTTAGCGCTATGACAACCGTCCTCACTAAACTTTAGGCGACCTTTCAGGACTTAAGCTTACCGCTAATTCCCTATTGTCTGCTCATAATAACGCATATTAATTTCGAGTGGACTTACTCATAACTATACCAGGTACTCCGCCAATATCGATTAGGGATTCTAAGAAGGGCGCAGTGTGATAACCGATTGACGCCTGGAGGGGGTAGGATTTGCCCCCCTATACCACCACCAGTTGCGTCATGAGGCCCTTTGACGCACCTGTGCTATTGTTGACACGGTTTTACTCATTTGATAAACGAGGCATCATTGATCACAACAAGAAAACATATAAATCACAAAACGTACTTTGAAAAATATTCCTGGGGGTGTTTCACAAAGATCCTAAGTTGAACTTGTCTTTAAGCTGGACTTAATAATTCTGGAAAGCCATTAGCATCTTTGAAAATATTTTGTAAAATTCATTTTTAAAAGGCAATAAAATGTTGATTCAAATCTTTCATATTTTCTATTATCGAGGAGATTTCATATTCTTGATGTGGAATTTATGAAATGTCTAAAATACTTGAATTTTTGCTTTTGAATATGTTTTTTTAAGGCTATACTTAAGTACATCTTAGAGTTAAGTTCGGCTTAGGATCTTTGTAAAACACCCCTTGATGTTATTACTGCTTTTAAATTCTCCGTGCTTGTCTGAGAAGCAGAATGAATATTTAAGAGTTCAGTCCTTTTTCTTAGATGCAACGAAAGGTAGTTAAGGTGTATTTGAAAACTTCTTTCGTGTTCTTTAAAACTCTATTACTCTCACTTGAAATAGATATTCCATTGTTATATTAAATATTTTCACATTTACATAATTTAATTCAAGTTTCAATTCCTATTTCCATGTGCGGATCAGACAATGTGCGGATCAGACAATTTGGGGAATTTCTCGACAAAATTTCTTAGTTTGTTAGGTTATCCACAGGTATTGTTTTTGTTTCTTTCCTCTGTTCAGTGTCTTTACTTTGTCATCATTCCTCAATTGTTTCTATATGTATTTTCTGATTCATGAATGGAAATCAAATCAAATTTGAAAATCAAATTTATCGGAATAAACGAAGTCTAATATAGAAATGCAACTCACAGCGAATCCCTACATAATTTCCTCATCAAATCAAATAAAAAATACATTTTATCTCAGAAAAACAACAGTATATTATGTGTCATTTTTGTGGTTATGTTAAGAATTTCCCGGGGAATAGAGAGCAAAAGAGAGAGAAAGAGAGAGAGGAAGGGGGGGGGGGGGGTTATATGAATATGATATTGCTAATAATAAGATATATCAATTTAAGAGAAGGCCATTTAAAAATGTTATCCCCGCAGTTCAGTAAACCTTTAAGATCGCGTGCTTGTCTGTATTTCTCTTTATGAAAATACGTGTTCTCTCTTTCTGGATGCGACGCTATTATTAGAGAAAAACGCAACTAAAACACAAAAAAGGGAGACGAAAATAAATTGACTGGTGAATTTTGATGTCAGTAAAGAGGCCAATGAAAGATTTCCGTCGAACAAGCGAACAAGGAAACGATACTAGCAGTCTTCTAGCTAGTCGCCGACAAGTTTACTCCTCTAAAGAGAAGGTTATTTTGGGGTTTTCACAGTATTTTCATTCTTAAGTAAGGATATGATATTACCAATGAAATCTTGAAAGAACTGTTAAATAGAAATGCTCTCATATTTATGTTTAAAATAGGAACTTTACTTATCTATAAATAAATCGCGACTTTGCCACGTGTTTGTGTAGTCCAATATATCCACAAAGTATTTTTAATTTATAAATATTTCATTACAAAAAAAATCACAAGTACGCAAGCACTTTGTAAATGATGATCAACTATTTACTACATCCTTTTGTATAAGCCTGTATTTTTATAATGTATTCATCTATATCCGTCTATGTTTTAATTTCCTCAAATGGAGTAGACTAGTAATAGGTGATGATGATGAAATCAAGTTATCTCAAACATAATCTTGATAACAGTGATACATGTAATATAAATAATAATAACTATAATAATAATAATGATAATGATAATTATAATTATAACATATTAAAGATAAAGTTGAGTTCTGGTCATGCGATTGCATTGTGAAAGAAAGGTGTGGAATGGATCAGAAAAAGTCGATCATGTAGCATGTAAGTATTGATGTGTACTGCAATGTTCTGGATCGAGTCATCAAAATCATAATAAATAAATCTTGGTAAATTAACACGCACTGTACACAGAAAGATGTATATGGGACTACAACAATGGTGTAGGGGTTACCTACCTTGATTTCCTCACCTTTCTATGCTCATTACTCAGCCAGTACACATCTTATACCAAAATTGTTTGGCAAGTAACATTTATTTGTAATCTTGAACGTTCAGTGTATTAGTTTCGTTTGATTCTGTGAGAAATCATTTTCTTTTTTTTAACCAGAACTCAAGTTTATCTTTAATAATATTAATAATAATGGTAATAACGAATAATTAATACTGATAATGATAATAATACTAATGATAAGAATGATAATAATAATGATAATAATAATAATAGTAATAATAATAATAATAAAATAATAAAGAAGAAGAAGTAGTAGAAGAAAAATAAGAACATTCCACAACAATCATTCTTGGTGAATAAAATTATATTAATCTCTGTTCATGAAGATCCAAAGAAGACTGTGACCTTTCGACCGCAAAACCCTTTATCATAATCATTAAAGGAAACCAAAACCTTCATACTAAGTTACTTTTATTGTAAAGTTTAAAAGATTTGAATGAAATAGACTGTAGGGCAAGTCACTGTATTGTGTTGTTTCGTAGTCCCATCAGTGGCAGTCGACCAAACCAGTATGAAAATATAAAGAAAATTATTACAAACATATTTACCGTTTGTTCTCCTCATTTTCTTTACGGCTTTTCGTGAAAACTAATTAAAGATAATAATTATGTTGCCTCCTAATATTCGTGGGTAATGTGCCGGGAAATCGGAGGTGTGTCCAATTCAACCAATCACGAGGCGGGATTTTCCCTACGTCATTGTCCTCGTTCGCTACATAGAAACATCTAACAACCATAATGGGGGATGACGCCGATGAAGTTTCGTCACAGAGATAAAGAGGTGTTTTATTCACTTCCCGACTGTGAATGATGTCGTTTTGAAAGAATTTACAGACAAAAAATGATCCAAAGCTTTTGCTTCTGCTGAGATTTTGAAAAATACGGACCGAGAAAAGAGCAAAATTGCGACGGATTTCCTTGCCAATGTCGCCCGTATTGAACCGTACAGCTACAGTACCAGTGCAGTGCAGTGCAAATGACAATGACAATTTGCAGTGCACTGGTACTGTCGCTGTATACGGTTCAATACGGGCGACATTGGCAAGGAAATCCGTCGCAATTTTGCACTTTTCTCCGTAAAATACCTCGAGATTCTGACAAGACTGAATTTGAAGGTGAGTTTCAATCTCTTTGTTTGCAATAACCATGATAACCCAGCAAAAATTAAGGCCCTGCCTTCGACTTTGATCTAGCCTCATTTAAAAAAAAAACTTTAATTAGGGTCTAGATCTAGGGTCTAGACTCTAGGGTCTAGTCTAGATCTAGATCTAGACCTAGGCCTAGATATCTAGAGTCTAGACCCTCTAGGCTCTAGGCCCAGGCCTATGGGCTAGGCCTAGATTTAGGCCCTTCATTCATGCATGATGGAGCTTGAATGATGAAGTTTTTCAGTTGTTTGAATCGTTCACAATGCCTCTGTGAGTTGACATCAATTTTGTTTGTCATGTCATTGATGTAATCATGTACGTACATGTAGACCCTCCTTAGCTGTAAATTATAATAATGGAAAACAAAAAAATGTCGGACAATGGACGCATTGAGCCAGGCTTTACTTAACTTTAAACATGCCTTCCTAGTTAGTTTAACTTATTGGCCTGGTCAGAACAGCATTATTTTAAACTGGTTTATATTTTCTGCTGGGATGTGCTGTGTTGTTTACATTTTTTGTAATCAGTGCATTAAGCCATTATAGTTGCACACTAGGGGTCAAAATACAAAGCCTATTTAGACAAGGGGCACTTTTTCTAACATGAAGATAGACATGGCGGCTGTCAAGCTATCAGTATCACCAATTTTAATTTTTGACTTTTTTAAATAGAAAAGACGGCGAAGCTATTGCCAATTTTTAAAATAACTTAGACTCTATAGACTAATATGAATTTTTGTTTTTGAAACATTTAAAGAATTTTCAAAAGACGCCAAAGCTATCTGAAATTTTTGAAATGACAGCGAAGCTATCGCCAATTTTTGATATGAGCTTTGTTTTTATATTCTTTTTTCCCCAGATCCATCTGATATCCCTCCACAACCTAAGAAGCTGTGTAGGAGTCTACAATCTCGACGCTCATCTGCCAGCTTTGATTTGTTGGACATATTTGAGACCATCAGTATAACATTTACGCCGTTCATATTGAGCACTAAATGTATGCAATATTTTTTGCTGTTGATCAGCAGATTTTTCAACATTAACTGGTTCTATTGATAACAACAAATATATATGACAAAATTAAAATGAACAAAGGCAAGATCATTGGGAAACTTTTTCTCTGATATTTCTTATTCAATTTGGGGATTAAAAAAAAATTGAGCACGATTTTTATATCCCTATGGTTCCTTTGTAAATTTGTACAAAATAACCAACCTTTCATGAATAGACATATATACAAATGTATGGGTCGACTGGGGTGTTTTACATATACATTATGTGCACCTGTAATGTAAGAATATACTAAATATAATTTCAGAGCTGGAAAAATGTTTTTATTTCCTAGGAATACAATACAAATTTTTCTCTGGGATGCCAAAATTAATCTCCCAAGGTTTGATTGTTACAAACTGTTCCAATTTTTATTTCATCAAGAGGCAAACATTTCCCTTCAAATGTCAAGGAAACGATGTCCTACAGTTCCCTATTTTTTCCAGACCTGATAATTATATTGATTAATTGATAAGAATTGTATCAAGGAAAGCAAAATTAATTATTTCCCTAACAGTAATATTACCAGTAATCACTTACAGTAATGTACTATTGTACTTGCATTGCCTGCTCATTTGTTTCATAATAATAATAATAATATGGATATTTATTATTTATTATGCATACATGTATTTTGCCATGTTGAAGCATTGCCAAGATTTATAGTCAAATATAAAACTTTATTACGTTGAAATGTATGGGTCGTTTCAAACTTTCCATCACACTCTTTGGACACTTGTTCTAATCCAAATATTTAAAATTTATGAATTCCTCAATAGTAACAGCTTTTTGGCCATTTTTCTATCAACATATTTAAGAACATTTTCTCTGAACCCCCCCCCCCCCAAAAAAAAAAAAACACCAACAAATGACTAGACACATCTTATCAATGTTTCATAATTTATTTCAATTCCATCAATATTTATGTAAAAACTGTTAACAATCTTTGCAGTTCAATTTAAATTGCATTTGTAAATTACAACATACATGTACCATAGTTCTGATTTCACTGGCAGTGGCAAGTACCGGTATTAGAAAAAGTACCCGGTAATAAGCTACTTGTAGATAAATGTCATTGACAAAATGGTAATGCGGTAATACATTTTACATAATGAATGAAATCAAATTAAACGAGAAGAATATAATTTATTTGGCAGTTTTGGTATGAATTTGTTGTTAGGTTTCTCTTTGAAATTTGTATTGTTCTAAACTGATGCTATGCAGACCATGAGCAGTGTTGCTGTCTAGTACTACCTAGTATTAGTATTAACACAGTTTTGAACAGCAATATATTTTTCGGGGAAGTGGAAAAGAAACTAAAAGCAACAATATTGTTGATTTGATTGGAAGGAGTTTGCACAGTTGATGAAACTCAATAAGACATGTTGAATAAAATAAGGTAAAATATGATGAAGGAGAGAGGAAGAGTAAGGAGAAAACAACAGGGGAAGAAAAAGATTTTTAAGAGGAGACATGAAGAGAAGAAAAAACGTGTGTGATGATAGAAAGAGAGAGATAGCCAGACAGATAAGAGAGAGATAGAGAAATAGAGAAAAAAGGAAGAGTTAAATGAGTGACATGAATATTCAAACAGATGGTAACTTAAACAAGATGCCAGAAATTACATAACTTGGGCTTAACAAAACTCGTCTTGACGTGCTGAAATAAAAAAAAAACATGGAAAATTGCAATTAGTGTTTTCAATTTCACCAACAGCATAAATATAAATTAATTGCGCAGAAAAATCACACCTAAACAGTCTCATAGAGGTCTGAAATAAATGTTTTGCAAAAAATAATCAAGAAATAGCAAATTTGAATGCCTTTTGGATCAGCAAAAAGGCTGTTTTACCATAGTTGGCGCTAGTCTTTTTCAAGGAAATCTTGTTAAGATCTAATAAAACTAATTAGCGGATTAAATTAATTGCGCAGAAAAATCACACCTGAACAGTCTCATAGAGGTCTGAAATAAACATTTTGCAAAAAATAATCAAGAAATATCAACTTTGAATCGGCAAAATGGCTTATTTACCATAGTTGGCGCTAGTCTTTTTCAAGGAAATCTTGTTAAAATCCAATAAAACTAATTAGCGGATTATCTCATCAACGGGTGTACGAAATTTGGAGAACAAAGGTGTTTTCTCATCAGCAACTTCATCACAATCATTTGGTATAGTTAGTTTTCTCTGCCAAAGATGGGACTACGAAACTTTTTTTTTAGATGGTTAACTGGCCCTTGCCCCACAGTCTAAAATCAGTGAAAATTTGAACAAAATCGGGCAAGGAATAAGAAAGTTAAAGCTTTTTTAAATGACTAGTCACTAGAGGGCGGTATTCAATTTGATGACATCATCTGTGAACAACTCTCCATACCTTTTGTACATGAAATTTCACAATTTTTTTGTTTTCTTAGTATTTATTTGTGTTCTTGATCCAACTTCATAACATGTGAAGTAGAATATCATTTTGCATTCTATATCTTGCTTCCAGGGGAGTACATTATCTCAATCACAAGAAAGAAGGAAAAACATGAAATTTGATGTACAAAAGGCATGGAGAGTTGTTCACAGATGATGTCATCAAATTGAATACCGCCCTCTAGTGACTAGTCATTTCAAAAAGCTCTTACTTCCTTATTCCTTGCCCGATTTTGTTCAAATTTTCACTGATATTTTTCAAATATCTTAAACTTTACAATAAAAGTAACTTGGTATGAAGGTTTTGGTTTCCTTTAACGTATCTATTTAATATCTATCCTCACATGTCATCCTTTTCAACGAAAGAAAAAAAATTAGCGACAAACAACAAAATACGACGTGAACAGGATGAGAGGGTTAAGATCTAAGTCACTATCAATATTCATCAAGATTTACCCCCATCGGGGTTGGTAGGAAGGGGGCAACAATAACCCCCTCTTGTGTAAAGAGGGGTACCTTGTGACACCTGTATAAGTTTCGAAGAAATTTGGGTTAGTTTCGTTTACCGCATTCCAACGTGACTGCTACCTTTGCTCATCCCATTTTCCATAATAGCAAAAAAGACGGGGAGGGGGCAGATCATGATTGAGCCTTTAAACAGGTAATAATTGGGCTAAACGTAAAACGTTTTTTTTATATAGAAAATTAGAGTGGTGAGATACAAATGCATCTAAAAGTGAACCCCCCCCCCTGAAAACAAAATTAAATGGAAATTCATCGTTTTGAAACTCTCCTGTTTTTCTTTATTTGGATGATTCTTTAAAATGATGACTGAACGACTTAAATATTTTGAGGTTGCATTTGATATGCTTTTCAATGAGAGTGAAGAAATTGGAATTTAACATTCTATGAAAGTCAATTTCACAGTACAATTTTTTTTTACAAAAGGACAAAGTAAAAAATAAATTTCACAGTGTACATAGAGAAAAAGAGGGGAAAAAAGAATGTAAAAGGGACAGGAAGGAAACGAATATTTGAAAAAGGGGGAAATAAATTATGCAAACGAGAATGGTTGATTGCGAGGTGGGCAACCATTAACCTTATGTAGACGCCATACTTCAATGGTACGGTCTTATTTGCCCGAATCTCGAAAGCGTCTTTTCTCCATCCATTAAGATTTTTGCGTTTATCCCTCCAAATCCAAGGCGAGAGTGGTAATTCAGTCATTCATTAATCTTGATTCATGACAGTGGCGTAGCCTGAGCTCGCCTATTTACGGGGGGGGGGGTGGCGGCACTAGTTTGGTTGTAGGGCCGTCAGGTAGAACAGTTATAGAATACGTAGAACACGATAATAATAATAATAATAATGATTTGTATTAATACCCAGACAAATCATTATTATTATCATTATTGTTATCATTAGTGTTATTCTTTTCTTTTTCGTCTTCTTCTTCTACTTGTTCTTCTTGTTCTTCTTCTCTTTGTTTTCCTTCTTGTCCTTCCTCATATTGTTATCATAATCATCATTATTAATATTGCTTCAATTAATATTGGCACAGGTGGTCTTTCTAGACAGGTTCCACAACGCGCGTTTCTATCTAGAGGAAGACAAAATACATGGCTATTATAAACAGGTGGCCTTTATAGAGAGGTACATGTATAGCCACTAAGACAAATTTTATTGCATTATCATTATCATTATTATTATTGTTCTTATTATTATCATTACTATTGATATCATCATCATCATCATCAATTATTATTATTAGTTTGTATCATTATTATCACCATTATCATCACCATCATCCCCATCATAATTACTATTATTGATAATCATTAGAAGGATAAAATACGAGGAAGGTGGATTTATTGAATTCACGAATCCCCCTCTTTTTCCTTTAATTTATTCCCTGAAAATGGGCCATAACGACATATCCCTGACCACTCCTGCGCCTCGGCATCTACGCCACCAACACGAGTGATTGCCATGTAGGGTAACACACTTAAACTCCATTCATTCCCCACCAAGATTTATCATTTAAAAATGCGAAGTGACAATCCGACTTCCATCCCTGTGTGTACTGATAGGCCATGTGATTGATGGTGGGGGTAATAGTGGAAATACTCGAGGGATATAGTTGGATTTGGGGCAAAGAGGGTCAATTAATTAAACTATATTGTCTTCGGAAAATCATCAGATAATGGGCTATAACTATTTCCGATCGCGAATAATCAGATGAAAGACATTCTTTTGATTATAAAAACAAGTTAGAACAATTAAATTCAGTTAAAATAATGTGAATATTCATAAAATCCACAGTGGTTGTTGAATTTTCTTTAATCCTCTTTTTTTATTTTATTACTCCTATGCTTTGCCAGTTGATTTCAATATCAGAATATCGTTATCACTGCTTTATCGTTTTTGTTTTGGAGAAGAGTATGACTTTGTTTATGTTGATGATATCTGACCTATTGTCATTTTAATATCAATATCACATTTGTCATAATGATAATAATGATAATGATGATGATGATGATAATGATGATGATGATGATGATGATGATCAGATGATGATGATGATGATGATGATGATAATGATGACGATGATGATGATGATGATGATGATGATATTTATCACTAACGCCACCAAAACCATCATCACCATCATCATCATTTTCACCACCACAATCGTTATTATGATCATGATCATGATCATGATCTTCTTCTTCATTATCACCAACTTCACCTTCGTTTTTGTTTTACGCTATAGAGCTATTTAGGATAACCATTTCACATCATATTCCCAGGTTTCACATCAACTGAGTTTCGAACAACCCCTCTTTTATTTTAGGTCAAAGACTTCACACTTTTATCCGTCACGTTATTTCCATCCTTATTTAAATTGTCACATCTGGGTGAAAATGGGTGGGGACACTAATACAAATCCCAAGATTTTACGAGTGGCATATGCCGGTTTCTGGGTCATGAACCGGAAGTGTAACCGGGTTCGGAAATATGACCATGTTCGGGAAACAAAATTAAGAAGGGAACTGTTGAATTTAAAGTAAAAAGTGCATCAAAAAAACTAGAAATGAGTGAGCGTTGCCAGCCAGTATGCGTCAATGACGTGAGTAAACTGCTGGCGCCGCCTACGTCTCCGTAGAGACAACACACTGTCGCCGATGGGTAGTCTGCACGCACAGACTCTATGTTGACACTTCAAACACAATTCCATCAAGCATTGAGCCGAACCTATCTCTTTGAATCGCTGGCTGTGTCAGTAGCAGATAAGTAGAGAGCCTTTGGAGTATAGTAGAATTTTAAAACGTTATAGTCTTTCCCTTCAGACACTTTCATGCACAACGACTGGAAAGGGTTTGTGCCTTCAGACTACGCCGGGGACGGGGAAATTAGTTTGCGTGTAAATAAGCATCTTTTTGACCAAAACAATTTCTTTATGATATTGATACTCAGACAATATTTGTGTATTTCTGACCATGTGGACGATATTAAATTCTAAAACAAAGGCCCAGATGTTTTGTTTCTATTTTGCCTCTTACCATCATAAAGTTGCCCTTTATTCTTCAATTTCATAATTTTATTGGCCTTATTGATATTTATATGTTTTATTACTCAACATGTATTCATTTCCGCTAATATCTGCATGTGTTGCATTGTCTGTCTCTCCCTTTCTTTCACTCTCTACTTCCTTCTTATTTTCTCACTATCCGTCACTTTCTGTCGTTTTCTATATTATCCCCCTTTCCTCCATTTTCTCCCACCCCCTTCCCCCATCTCACTCTCCTATTTCGATCTCTGACTATCCTTATGATTATCTCCATCCCTCTCTTTGTACCTCCCCCTCCTCTCTCTCTCTTTCCTTGTCCTCCTGTCTCCCTTTCCCGCTTTATCGGGCTGTGTTTGTCTCTTCTTCTTGTCTGTGTATCGCTCTCCTTCTCCTCCCTGTATGCTCTCTCTCTCTTTCTCTTTCCGATTCCCCTCTCTCGTTTTCTTTGACCCCCTAACTCCCCCTCCTACTTTCTCTGCCTCTTTCTGCCAGCCTGTATGTCTATAATGTATACCTCTCTCCTCTTCTTCTATATCTCATCCCTCGCTCTCTCTCTCTCTGTCTATCTGCCTATCTGTCTCTGTCTCTCTCTCTGCCTCTATGTCTCTCTCTCTCTCTCTCTCTCTCTCTCTCTCTCTCTCTCTCTCTCTATGTCGTCCCCTTCTCTAGATTACCTTTCACATCGGACACATCACGCTCTTTCCATTCACCGCTTTCTTGACAACATCGTACCACAGAGTTCCGGCGCACCTGTTGATCAGCATCTCGATGCTTGACTGACCTTGCTTGGGCTTCTTCCGTGCTTTGTCCGCGGAGGAATGACACCACACCGACCTGCCAAGATAAAACGTCAAATACGACAAGATCTGTTCCTGAAAATAGTATCAATACAATTTATGCTGTGAGGGAAGGGTAAACTAGATTCACGTTGCAACTCTCTTAAAGACACATAGTAGTAGACTCTCATGAGAAATTCGACACCATTTGGGTGTTTACCCAATAACAGGTGTTGTTAATCACTAGGATTAGCCTTCAGTTTTATGACCCACAGGCCTTACGTAAGGCCCCTGCATTTTCCACAAATCGCCCCATATGAACAATTATTATTTTCAATTCCCCTTAACCGAAGACTCTCCGAGAGAGTGGGGGTATTTCTCGCAGGGACTACGGGTTCGCTGTTCGCGAGACTTGTTCACCCCATTAAATTAATGGTATTTGCACCAAGTCTGGTGTCAGCGAATTATGACCAACTGCATATTGAAACTCGCTACCATCTCCGTTTAATGTACATAAGAAGATATCTCGAAATAGAGGGTTGGGGCATACAGGGATTACTTCATTTCGAGTGAAATTCATAATAGGGAATTACTCCTAGTATAATTCAACCACTTGTCTGGAGTGGATTTCAGAAGGATATGGAGTGGATTCAACTGCGACATGCCCGAAGTCAGTGATCGCTCATTATCATGAATGCTTAAAACTGATTTCAACACCTCTTTCAGTATTGACAGAGAACTGTTAATGTGAAATGAACACTGTTGTACAAAAATAGGGGGCGTCCATCCTATTTTTGTTCAAAATCTGCCCCGCGTCAGTACTCTGATAAAAATGAAGAAACTGTCTTAAACTGGTAAAAATTGGATTAAGGTTGAAAAGGGTGGGAGTAACTATTTAAGAGATCGTTATATTTGCATTTTAAATCAAAATCTAACTTAGATGTGAATTTAAGGTATGTATTACATATTTCGTTTATTTAAACATAGGTGAGCTGAAGTTTGCAATTATTGTGAGCAACATTTTGAAAAATTGGTAATCTCAGCGTGAAATACTCAGACATGTTGTTGTTGTCATAATGATAATTGAAGCCAATCAGGCTCTGATTGCCCTTCTCTGCATGTCTGTATGTGTGTTACGGCAGGTAAATACTGAATTTAATTAAAAACAAACTTTCCACAAAATAATTTAGGACAGTCAGAATCAAATAAATGAAAAACTGACCTGCTAATTTGTAAGGGGTAAAAGTGAACAACAAAATATTTCATTTTGAAAGAAGGAACTCAACAAAAAAGTGCTTTGCTCTTGACTAAGTCGAAAGGAAGGACTAGAATAGTAGGAGTCAGAATCAATTTGATTCATGCTCTATTCCAGAGCTCATCCCCCAGTCAGTCTGGTGGCTTTTCCGGCATCCTAGACTCACTAACCAGCCTTTTTTAGGATCATGGTTATGGAGAAGTGTTCCGCATCAAGGAGGCACATAATATTGGAGGTAGGTATGGAAGTATCGCGTCACCATAGGTGTTAGATTCATGATGTCTACAATTTGGCAATAACCCCTCCCCCTAAAATATAAAGAAGAAAACTATTAAAAGGAGGCTGAAATCATTCAAAATCAGAATAAATTGGACCTTCTCATGTAAAACATGTATGTATTTTTTGTTTCTTTCCAGAATCGATTAGGTCATCTGTAAGTCATCGAAATTAAATCTAACTGAATTGGTATACATGAGTATTGCCCTTCTCAAATGCGATGTAAGCCGTTTTGCACTTATAAGGCAGTTTACAGATACAATCTGCGCATGGGCAGATAAAGGTCATTTGTACCAAAAAGGTAAAACCCACAGAGATGAATACTGGATATGCGCTCATGAAAGTTATGTAACATTATTCATTTATGCACCAACGGTACATTCTATGATACGCAGGTGGAATTATTTTTTTCAAGAGGGCAAACAAAAGGTATTCATGAATGAAGCACATCTAGGACTTTGGCAGTTATTATTCTAATATGCTCAAAGTGGAACTTCTCCATGTGTAAAAGATCTGTGGATATTTGGGGTCATTTTGTACCATGTGCTATCTGTAAACTCCCTTATTGTAACGGAACTATATACAGGGCATAAGTTTGTTTCTGAAAGTACGCTTTGTTTCAGCAAGTCGATCTATGACTTCAAGTCATAGTTGTTACTGTAGAGAACAAAGTACATAAAGACTATTTGAAATAAAGCTTCCCCTTTCTCCCTGCTGTTGCTGACATCCACTAAAGGCCTGGAGCACGAGTCTAGTCATCGGAAGTCGCTATGGCACGCACAGCGCATCTTGGGGGCTAGACACGAAACGTTCCTCTCCCTTGCTCCTTCCTCCTGCAGACCTAACGGAGCGTTGGCAGGGGCTCTGCCCAGACCAGCCGGCTACTACCCCTATCCTGCAGCCGAGGAAGTGCGGGGGTTGGAGGTTTCGCTATGGTTGGGTCATAGGCGGGCAGTCGATCGAGAGGGAAGAATTGAAAGATGGTGATGATGATGATGGTGATGAGATGGATCCGCTAAAGAAGCAAAGTCGCCCCCTTTCCTACATGATGATGGGGTCGAATGGGGGGGGGGGGGGGGGGCGCTTGCAGTATATATTTTTTAATTGAGGGTGCTCCTAATAGGCTCAATGCCCCAAAACAGGGTGGGGGCATGGGCAAAAATTGAGAGAGAGAGAGATTTATTTTTCTAAAGCTTGCTGAAGTCGCCCCCTCCTCCGATATGTGGGGAAAAGGAAAAAAACGTCTTTTAGAAGTGGGATGCAATAAAAGCATAACCGCTAATGGTGGTTTTGGGTTTCTTTCTTTAGGAGCGTGGTGGCATATGGTCATCAATAATTATTAGCGGTAGAACCAGAAAGGGAAAAGTGCTTACTTAAAATGCCCCCTCCGTATTGATAAGGGGTAGGTGGCACTGCGGTGACGTGCTTCAGTAAAACCCCGAAGTTCATGACTTTCACTATGTTGCAACTACCATGGTAACAGGGCTCAACAGCCAATCAAAATCAAGGTTTCCATGGTAGTTACCATTGATGGCAAAGTTACCATCAATGGTTACTTTTATGCGACTGGGACCAGATAAAAAATGTAGTCAACGCATACAGCAAGCGAATTCTTTTAACTTTTGCTTGATTGATATCTCTGTTAACAGATCTTGACGCTCAATTCCTCTAGAACTTCCACCAACAATGCTAACTGTCCACTTTAATTACTTTTTGTTTGCTATCTTATCGCACGTAACACGATCCCTATAGCCAAGCTATTTCTGTTATCTAAGCCTGCTTAATTAAAAAGCATTAATTAGAGATCGTAATCTCTAAAGCAAGACCAGTTGTTCTAAACATCTTTTTCAACACCGAAAGAACTGCGTATTATTAATTGGATCAAACGACTTTCGACAGATGCACCTGACATATTTGTTGATAGTTTTGTCCAGTGAATTTAAAGGGGCTACTGGTCTTAAATCGAAACCAGTTAAATGTGCTCGTGCTCTATGAGCAGGAACCTCCAATTACTAATAGTTGGTATTACCTCGTTTATAATCAACAAATAAGTGTTTGTCTTTTTAGCAGTAGGTAAAACAAAATCAGCAAGGTCATAATTGCTAAAATCATCATCAACATCATTATTATTAATATTATCATCATTATCATTGGCATCATCATCATCATCATCACCATTGCCATGATCATCATCGATATGAACATCATCATCATCATCATCATCATCATTGTCATCACCATCACTATTAAAAAAATTAACTGAACGTTCGGATGATATGACCTTTAACAAACTCGAAAATAAAACAATAACTGACATGGCATACAGTGTATTTTCCTGATGAAGAATCTATTTTTGTTTGGTCGTCTGATCAAAGAGATACTCATGATGGGTTCAATGTTATGATTTATTGTTTCCATGGTTACAAAGATGACGGGCTCCATCAGTAGGAGTTCGGGATGTTTTGACACAATGTCCCCTCTGATGGGAAGAGTAATCACGAGAGTGGGAGGGGGGGAGGGAAGATGAGTGGAAAGGTGGGGTGGGTTGAGTGGGAGAAAGAGAGAGAGACAGACGGAAAGAGAGAGAGAGAGAGAGAGAGACGGAAAGAAAGAAAGAGAGAGGTAAATATTGAGGGGTGTGGAGGTTAGGAATATCATCGTAAGTTAATCTATACATGTCAGCAAATACCACCACTTCCCAGAAATACATCATTTCAAATCGATTCTTATTCGTCCAAAACTCACAACTCAAAAAACTTCGTATACAGTCACCGCCCCCAAGTAAAAGCTGCTCCGCCTCCTCTGTGCATTATGACGTCATCGTCCCAGACACAATGGTTTGAAGTTGTCGAGATAATGAAGCATAATTCCAACACCTACCAATTGATTAGTGTGATTGGGAATGAATCGCTAGTCGAGCTTCGAGGGACTGACTCACGAGACCACGTGACACACTGAAAGGAAGTCTCAACTTTATTACGATGCAGCGGCGTGTCTGTCTCGGGAGCAGCAAAGTGCAAGCAAATTTCTATGCTAACTTTATTCTTTTCTTTTCCACGTTATAATTGGATCAAGGTTTTAATTCATTGTTTTCTGTTGCGCTTTACATTTATATTTGAAGATGTTACACATTCTTTAAAGCGGGACTGCACTATACTTATAGCTAATTGCGCCCTCTATATAGCAAACAATGCCTAAGCGTACCCGTTGACCCCCATGATCCCCTTTTTCTTATGTTAATTGAGAGCTGATTTGATGAGATAACCACCTGTGAGTGACCTTGAAGGGAGGTCCAATCCCTCCTGGCCAAACTAGTGCAGATAGTCTTTAAAATGACATTTTGATTGATCCTATAACCTGCATTCCTCATCTACCCCTTTAATATATGGTGCATAGCTGTAATCATTCTTCAAGTCATAAATGGTGATAACATTTTGATAAATATCTTAAGTGCAAATCTTTAGTGGTACAAGTGGACTAAAGCATGTCACATTCAATTCATCTCCACTGTTTCATTTTGTATTAATACCGTGCACAATGTATTTGATAAGTAAAACTTGTCGATATTATGAATCCTAAAACTGGACTTTCCAGAAAATTAAATGTGGTAAAAAATATAACATTAAGATTCCATCTCCAAGTTGAAGCAAAATTAGATAGTCCTGAAGAAATAAGTTTATTGTGAAAAAATGTGTTAATTTTTTAAATTGACTAGTGTGGGAGGAAAATACTACACTGTTAGAACAAGTATTACAATTTTTAATCAAGTTGGTTAAAATTTTAATCAACCACGGATTACCAGGTGAATCACACAATCGTTGGTTAAACTTTAACCAACAGCCTGTTGATTAAAATTTAACCTGTGGTTGATTACATTTTTTAATCAATTATTGGTTTAAAAAATTTGCTCAATGTTGGTTAAAATGGTGTTGATTAAACTTTAACCATTTGTTGATTAAAACTTTAATCTTTTGTTGGTTATTTATGCTTTGTTCGGGGCTGATTCACATGTTGTTGGTTAAACTTACATGGGTCGTTGGTTAAAATTGTAACCATTGTAGGTTAATTCTTTTTTGATTCACACGATGTTGGTTAAACTTTAGTGGGTTGTTGGTTACAGTTATAACCACTGTTGGTTAAACTTACGGGGGTTTGGAGGTCTTATCCTCGTGTTTGCAGGTAAGAAATTGTTTAATATGATTATCATCAATGCTAAGATTGGAAGGAAGAAGTGAAATAAGGTTCTTGCTCAAATTAAAAACGCTTTGTGTCCCGGCCCGTAGGTTGTAGCTCAGCCAGTAAGTGTAACGGATGACCTACCCAAATTGCATGCATGAAGACGTTTCACTTTATGATGACATCTTATTTTATATTTAATTGTTTTAAACAATTAGATACAATTAGATTTAAAAAATAAGATTATTATTCATGCATGCAGTTTGGGTAGGTGATCCGTAATAGGCCTACACTTCTCCTTCTTTAATTGGGTCTGCCTCCTTCACGGTTGAAGATCCTTGCAGACTGATGAGTGTGTGTGTGTGTGCTTACGTTAGCCAGGTGCACGGTGCAAGTAAAATGTTACTTATTGGTTGAGCTACGTACAGCCTAGGGGACACAAATCGTGTTTGATTTGAGCAAGAACCTTATTTCACTTCTTCCTTACAATCCTAGAATTGATGATGATAATATTAAAATCATTTCTTACCTGAAAACACGGAGATAAGACCGTCCAAACCCCCATTTCTCAGGTCCTCGCGACAACCTCCATTGTTAATTTTGTCGCACGCGTAAACTGCATGTACTTTGCATGTACTTTATTTGTATGTCGAGCGATCGCTAGCTACGCGCTTCGATATCGTTCCGTTGGGTCACGTGACCAGTACTTTAATCAACATTGATTAAACTTTAACCGGAAGAGGGCTATCATTACTGTCGGAATTTTGTTTTGAATCCATGCTGGGTTACAATTTTTGCCAACGACTTAGACTTAACCAACATAGGTTAAAAGGAATAATTTTGATCAACACTGTTTTTAACCAACGCAAGATTAAAAGTAAATTTTAATCAACACTACATTTTTAACCATGGTTGAGCGTTTTTTAATCAACAATTTTTTAACCCGCGGTTTTTTAATACTTGTTTTAACAGTGTAGTAGTAGTCCTATTCATAATTTTGTAAAGAATTTACTTCTTTTGCGCTGTGTTGCAAGAAAATGGCGTAAGATATTGGAATGCAGTAAAAAAAAAAAAAAAAAAAAAAAAAATAGGAAAAAAGAAGGACAATTATAACAGAATACCAGCACCTAGTGACACTACAGGGGTAACAGGTTGCTACCCTCGCGTTCATTGACCCCCTCCCAGCCTTCATCGGGGTGAAACCCTGCACCCATGCTGAGGATCGGGGGTGCGGATGTGTTCCCTAACTTATCGCGATCAGACCTTTCCACACATAATTATCACCTTCAAGTTTCCCGGGTGAAGGGACGACTTCTTTCCTCCTGCGCTCCCGACAGAGGCTTTGTTAAGTCATCCAATGCCAGGAGAATTTAGATAGGTAGGATTTGTATGAGTGTTGTGTATTAGTTGGTAATCTTTGGCACGCCATGCGTTAAACGCTATACACCTTTTTTCACTCTCGTTCTTTTCCGATCCATTTGTTAAAGGTATTACAAAGTTTTGGTATGGGATCATGAATTTGGTTCAAATTAACATATTGGAAGCATATGCGTTCTTATAATATTCATTGATCGTTGTCCCGGTTGAAATCGAGTCTAAAGTTATGAAATTATAAATAATAAACTCTTTATGTTGTATAGCTCCCTCTCAAGGCCAAGATATTAATTTAGCTATGAAACAATGTTTCTTGACTAAAATCGACCGATTAGCTATTCCCGTTTGGAAATTATATATCACAACTACATATTCTGAGATTTTCATGGTCGCAGCTACCATTGTACGGCCGTAGGCGCTATTTGAAATTTATCAACATTTACCGGGAGCACCGGTAAATTTTTATATTCAATTTTTCTCGAAAACAGAAGTGTTTTAGGGGTTAATTTTTTGTGTGCTTATTATACATCCACAGGGGCATCCAAATATATCAAAATTGTAAAGATTCACTATCCACCCAATTTTCAAAATTTCCCAAAACTTTGTATTACCTTTAAGTCATGTGGTGTCACACAAATACAACAGTGAGGATTTTCACACGAAGTTTGTAGTGATTTGAAAACTTTGGTACCCAATGAGTTAAATGCGATCTGATGGTATTGAAGGAATAACTGTTCTCCCTCCGATTCATAAACTTCATTGTGCTATCCAATGCCAAACTAAATACCAGGGTAGAATTTGTTTGCGTACAAATAAGCCGGTTTTTAGATTCAATCTGCGCATGGGCAGACAAAGGTCATTTGTACCTAAATTGTAAAACCCATCGAGACGAGTAAGTTAATTTGTGCTCATGAAAGTTATGTAATTCGTATTACCGACGGTATTCTTTCATGAAGCACCTCCGTCATTTTGGCAGTGATCATTCTTAAATGCACAAAATGGGACGTCTTAATGTTGACAAATATCTGTGAATATTTTGGGGTCATTTGTACCGAAGCTAGCTACAAACTGGTCTAATGAATAACTTATGGCGTCTTTTTTGTCAAATGCGATCTAAATGGACTTTAATCTAAATCTAAATGGATGAAATGGATTTGCTCCTTTGACCAATACAAAGCTTTGCTATGTCAGCTGGTGCAACATAAAATGCTATGAGTAGGATATGCATTACACATTTTTTTTTTAATCGATATGAAACATTAAAGGTAAAGACCATTATTGGAAACGCCCCAATTTCAAAAAATGAAATGGAAGCTCTTATTACCAATCATGAGAAAGAATATGTTTTGACTAATACATGATGATAACAATTTTGCCGGGAAACCGCCTACTAATTGATATATTTGGTAAATTAGTTTATCTATTGGTATGTGAGAGATAAACGCACGTGTCGCGCACGTGTGCGTATAGTCCCATATACATCTTTCTGTGTACAGTGCTTGTAACTTTACGAAGACTGGGCCAAATTTCTTATCATGTTGATGATTCCAGAACCTTGCAGTACACACCAATACTTATACGCTAGATGATCAACCTTTTCTGATCGATTCACAACGTTTCTTTCACAATGCAATCGCATGACCATAACTGGTCTTTATCTTTAAGTACTTTATGGGTTAAAGGTAATACAAAGTTTTGGTATGGGGTCATGAATTTGGTTCAAATGAACATAGTTGAAGCATATGCGATCCTACAATATTCAGTGGCCGTTTTTGCGGTTGAAATCGAGTCTAAAGTTATGAAATTGTAAATAATAAACTTTTTATGTTGTATAGCTCCCTCTCAAGATCAAGATATTAATTAAGCTATAAAACTAAAACTTGACTAAAATCGACCGATTAGTTATTCCCATTTGGAAATTTCATATCACAACTATATATTCTGAGATTTCCATGGTCGCAGCTACCATTGTACGGCCGTAGGCGCTATTTGAAATTTATCAAAATTTACCGGGAGCACCGGTAAATGTTTATATTCAATTTTTCTCGAAATCAGAAGTGTTTTTGGGGCTAAATTTTCTAGTGCTTATAATACATCCACAGGGGCATCCAAGTATATCAAAATTGTAAAGAATCACTATCCATCCAATTTTCAAAATTTCCCAAAACTTTGTATTACCTTTAAAGGAAACAACTTCGTTCTTTTTCCCCTCTGTTCCATTAACTTCTTAAGTCATCAAAACAAATTGCAGAAAGTAGTTTCCGCCGCGAAGCTTATATTGAGTCACAAATCTTAATCACTTCTTTTTTATTAGCGATTTAAAAAAAAAAAAAAAAAATCGTCAAGCTCCTCTTTCCCCTAAATAAATGTTCTACAGCCAGTAATCTCCTTATCCAAAATAAAAATTCATAGTGATTAATGTCAACATAGATAATCAGGTCTTGCCTTTTGTTTGTGCATTTTTGTTTCTATTATTGCACTTAGTATAAGAAGACGCTTTCAGCACGGCTATATTTTCGTCATGACGCCCCCACCTCAGGCGCAGACCGGGCCGACAGACAAGGCGCGTATTAACTCATCAACACCGCTTGCTCAGCTCACCTATTTTTTTTTGACACCTCGTATATTTCGGTTTTCACTTTTCATTTTTTTTTCATTTCGCACGCGTGTGATATCGCGATAGCAACAGGTTCTGAAAGATTTTCCCGCCACAGAAGTGAAAGATTGTTCGCATGAAAATTGATGTTTGCTTTATCACGTTATCCCGACAACCACGACTTTGACTTTGAAATAAAACTGTAATTATTGCCTTAGTGATCGACCTAGGTCACTAATTCATTGATTTTTAAAGTTAAAGGACAATACAAAATAAAACAGAAAAAAAAAGAAAACGAAACAAAAATTGCCGAAATCCTTACAACAAACAAAAATTCTAGCAAAAAATCAATCAAACAAACAAACAAAGATAGAACTTTTTTTTTAAATATTAAAAAAAGAAGAAGGGAATGACAGATAAAGAATAAAAGAATTAGGAATTTTCTAATTAGTGTGGGTGTTGGCGGGGGGGGGGGGGGGTAGAACTACAATCGAAAAGAATAATAGAGCAAACTTTGAATGTGTGATCAATGTGAGGCAGCGCGATTACAAAGGAAGGAGAAAGGGGGAGAGATAGATAGATAGACAGACAGACAGACAGACATAGAGAGAGAGAGAGAGAGAGAGAGAGAAAGAGAGAGAGGGAGAGGGAGAGAAACAGATGAAAATAGAGAGAGAGAGAGAGAGAGAAAGAGTGATGGGGGGTGGGCGATAGGGAGTCGAAGGGAATTAATTTTTTTTTCTCTTATCCTCAAGCGAGGTTTTTATTTCCATAATAATAATACATTTGTACATTAATAACTCAATAATTGAGTGAAACATAACATAGGTTAAAGATTAAAGTACATTCAACAATTCTTCCAGCTTAGTATTATTTTCTTTGCTAACACATTCATATCTTAAAATAATCTTAGCAACGACTTTAATTAAAAAAACAAAGTATGTGGGTAGTAAACAGAACCATTAACAATCTTCTTAACGTAACATTTATAAATTGCATATTGCGCATAATTTAAAATAATATTCAGAAGTGAATATTTCTTGTTTCCAATATCCTTTCCTACAACTATTATCTTCTGGTCTATTTGTATTTCTATTTGGAATAGATTAAATATCAAATAACATATTATTTTCCAAAACATAGTCACATCCTTGCAATATAACATAAAATGAAAAGTTGAGTCAATTTGTCCACAAGAGTTGCATAAATTAATATTAACAATTTGCCATTTATATAAGTTTTCTTTTGAGGCAAGGGAATTAATTATAGAAAACATTGGAATAAAGTAAAGTGATTATTCAAGCAGAGTTATACATTTTTATTTTAACCAGGCTAAGTCTGTCATTCCCGTCACCACTCTTGGTGCGTAGTTTACAGTATAAGGTTTTTTAAAACAACAAATTGACATTTTGCGCAAAAATAATATATCCCTTTTACTTCTTAGAAAGCATTGAACTTTTGCTCGCCCTGTATTAACTCCCTGGTGATGACGCTTAAGGTGTGAAGAGGCGTGTAAGCGGAAGGATATCGCGCGTGGGCTAGTAACAACATGCAAACAAAATTGAGAATGACAAGAGCAAAAACTGTTCTAAAATTAGTTTAGTCAAGTTACTTCAAAAAAGAAATTAAACTTAAGTTGTTAGATGGGTCACTTATTCAATTTGATTTATTATAAAGCAATTTAAATGTGCTATTCTGCAGTAATTGTTCTATACAAGTACACTTAACCAAACAAGAATTCGGCTTTCCCGATTTAATATTTTGCTAATCGACAATCGTTTTGAAAGAACGGGTATTGTATTGTATAAGCTTGTCAAATACCTAAGTTGGTCGTGTTCATATCATGGTGTATACAAACAAAACAAAAACGACCTATAATGTGTACAGCGCTTCCCAGGGTAAAAGTTTGATACTGAGAGAGTTACCCTGTCTAAATAAAACGAATAAATAAACAAATAAATAGATAAACAAATCAGTAGATAAAAGTTTACCTCTCTTATTTTCTGATTATACCCTTTATTCAACGTATATGTAATTATTCATTTCTGTTTTTTATTATTTTAAATTTAATTCCTTTAATTATTTTCATACCACGCCCCTCAAAATGTCGTCAGACATATTTTAGTTTTGTTGATTAATTAAACATTAAAATGAAAGTCTATTGGACAAGAAATGAGTAGGGAACGGTAATTGACAGCTAAAAATGACCAATAATAAATCAAAATGAAATCTTAATTGTTGAAGAACGTCCACAGCCGATGCCAAAAAATGCAAAGTCACTCCGCCACTTACCGCACACTTCTAACTGCGCGTGCGCGTCAGACCGAGTCCCGGTGCATGACGGTCGAACAACGTCATAAATGTCAATCCATTGCAGATCCCATTCAACAACTGTTCGACATGTTGACGCTTTTGACTTTTATTTTGATGGGGGATCGCTGTCCCTTTATTCTCTCTTCTCTCTTTATTACGGTTATCTTTGACAAGCAAGCTTGACACGTATGGGGAATAATTGAAGTCGGAAATCCCTGGGATCTACCTGTTGTTGGCGCTCTTCTTTTTCTACATAGCTCCGACGTGTCTAAGGGCGTGTTTATGCTCGACTTTTTCTGGCCAGAATCAGGCATCTGTTACGCGTTTAGTTTAAAACACGGTTGCGTCCTTTCTCACTTTTGTAGAATCACCGAAAAACGGCGATCACGATCGCCGATCGTCAACTCACAAAAACGTGCGTTTACAATTTGTAAACGCGTTTAAATGGGGTCAACGCACTGACCTCTAGTGGGTCTACGTAGCATGCAGTGCAGGTTTGCGAATCCAGCTGCAAGACCAATTAGGGCCACCCAGCAAGAATTGCCTGGAGGAGCCAGAGAAGTGAGCATAAACAGTACACCGTGGAACTGCGATCACGATGAGCGTTTACGATGAGCGTTTCAAATCGCTCATTCTGCCTTCAAAATTGAGCTTAAACGCACCCTTATAAACATCATTGACGGTGGTTGGGGTGGGGGGGGGGGTAACGGTTGTTAAGAAGAACTTTTGCCCACAGATAAGCAAGATCGTCGAACGTTGATAACAACAACAAAGGATCCTGAAATACTTCTCGACAGAGTGATGAGGGATCATCCATTTTTCTTTTTTGCAATACCCTTATCAATCAGGCAGAGGATCATAGCAAAGTTAATTTGTGTGGGTGGGGGGGGGGGGGGGGGAGTGAGGGTTTTTATGGAGGTTGTCAGTGGACAGCTTCTACAAATGATGCCCCTTTTTTATTTACTTATCTCGCTTTAATCCTTGATCAACCCCGGTGTGGTCCACATGTTCTTGTGAAATGGAATTGCCAGAGCACAAATTGACAACTAACATGACTAAGGTTTCATTTAAAGTTGGAACTCTTTTGATGATTGTTTTAAAAATAGATATTGATCTCTTTAAAAACTCTCGAAGTGAACAGTGATACACAATTAATCACAATTTAGGGAAATGCAAAACATATTTTGTTTTCATTAAAACAATCATAGCAACCACGAGAGACCAATGATTAAGAATTCGTAATTGCGTCATTTTCTGACATGGTGTCTAACAATATTTTCATTAATTTATCATGGCGATTTGAATGTTAAATATTTCTTATTGAACGTAAATAAGTTTTTTCTCAGCGTTTCCATTCACAACAAATATTTTCACCTCACTCCTGCAACTTTTTACTTGTATGTATTTTGTTTTAGACATACTTCGAAATCAATAATACGTTTCCAAATAAACTGAGTGGTGCATTGCTATTTCTTCCCAACGATCAACTAACACAACGAATATAAGAAAGAAATAAATAGAAACCAGTCTTTACTAATGTCGACCTACGTACTAAAGCAATCAATAACTTGTGAAATTAAGCACCGTTTCTATAAAAAAAAAGTCTTCGTTCATAATTTATTCAAAATGAAAAGGCAATTTACAAGTACACGTCTGATAAAGGTGTCTAAATAGACATTGAAACTGCCACATGTTATGATGCGTCATAGAACTATAATGGGATAATTCATAATCTATTTTTTTTAGATTTTTGAAGATTCCTTTGTTTGAAAATAGTTGAAAATTCACACCATTCTAGCTCATACACAGGGCAGGTCAATGCCATTGCTTACACTGCTGCCTACACGCGAAAAACGTCTCGAAAAGATTAAGTTGTTTTTGAAAATTGATCAGTAAATTAATCGCTCACAGCTTAACGGCGCTCGTAACACAACGCCTGCCCTAATAGAGACTTCAAACGCAATCACGTAATCCGGATAATTTAAACGGATACTCGGATTACACTTTGATATCCGGTGTCCCGACATCCCTAACCCGTAGACGCCTCCGAGTAATATTGGGATTAGGACGAAGGCTATGGAAGGGATTGAAAGTTTTTAATTAATGCGTAACCCAGTTATCGCTGATTAAGAAGATTGAAATTGTTGGGGTGATATGAACGTTTCAATCGTCTTTTGCCTAATTAATTGCTGTTTGAGACTGTCATATTAATTTGTAGCGTTTTATTTGGAACGTAGCAACCAAGAAGAACCCAAACTAGCGCCGATTAAGAAGATTTTGTGATGAAATTGATGACGGTGCTACGAATATCTCAATCGTCTTTTGCCTAATTAATTGCTGCTTGAGATTGTCAAAACTGTTCGCGTGTTGCTTTTTATTTCAAACGTAATTATGTCATGTAGTTAAATAAACGGGGACAAGCTAGATTCCATAAACAAAACACCTGATTTTTGTACCTGTCGTCAAGTACATGTATGAAAGATCATTGGTCTAGGAAAGGGAAGAGCGAAAATTGGGTAACAATTTGGGGGAAATTCAACGAGACATTCTATATTTATATGCAGCTTTTTCTTAATTAACTATCGATTAATTGACAGAAAATCTTAATTTCTCCGATGATGAAAGTCGTACAAAAATAAGAAGAAATTGAAGAGAGAGAGAGAGAGAGAGAGAGGAGGGGGGGGGGGGAGGGGGTGATGAGAGGGAAATATATTATTCCTTGATATCAAAATAATGAAGTGAAACACTGTACTCGTATAAATTATTAATCAATTTTTATACGTATTGCATATTTCTATTTCTAAAAGATAATTTCATATGCATGCCAACGGTTCATCGTTAATTTTGTGACCCAGCAGCATGCATTTTGAAAGGTATACGCTTATTTGTGTGTAATTCTCTTTTTTTTGGGGGGGGGGGGGGATGCCCCCTCATACAATACAACTTCCTCATGACCCTGTTTACATTCATTTCGGTAGAAGTTGTCCGGCTTGTAACTGTCACTCATTGGCAAGTCCATCACACCACTGACCCGTCTTAATCCAAAATGATTCAATAGGGAAACTAGCTAAACCCTAACCATGCTGGTATTGAAGGAATTGACAGGTTTCCAGAGCAACTGTTGTCTGCATAATTAATTAGAGGAAAGCTCTAAGTGATCTCTTTTCAATGGCGGAAGGTTGACAGTAGTGGATAGGTGCGGGAAAACTGTTACTGTTTAGGAGCTTTGTGGGTTGTCCTTCGGACACAGGGGCACAATAGGCACCCCTTTCCTTGTGAAGAACAAGAAGGAAATTTTAATAAGGGGGAGGGGGGGGGGGGGAAACAAAATTTTAAGATTTTTTAAAAATAACTTTTTCAACCTACTCATCCCATCTCAAATCCACAAAGCAAGTAGGCCTACGTGAATAATTTCAATAACAGTAATTATATTATTCTGGGTTGATATAGCTCTTATAACATCGACGATATCTCTAAGCACTTGGCAGAAATTGGTATCACCCCGATCATCGGATTCAGGCTTGCTCCCACATAATGGATGCACCAATTTGAATGGTTGACTTTCCATCCGAAATTTGTTGTTGCTGTTGTTTTTGGTGTTATCGGTGTGTCATTCTTTTTAAGAATATTCACGCCTTTCAATTTTTTTTTCTTTTTCTTTTTCGTTTACTATTTGTAAATTTATAAATCTCTAGTTTCTGATAATACTCATATGTATTATATATTTGTTTCTTCTTCTCCTCCTTCCTCTAACCCTTATTCCTTTTTAAAAGCTTAATCTCAGATCCAAGGTTGCCGCAGCATAGTTTTCTGGAGATAAAACACTGATAAGTCAGTCATTTCATTCACGTGTCACTTTCCGCCAATCACTGGACGCGTGCCATACACAACCTCCAAGGTATAAGAGGCCCTCCGGCCCTCGACTCGTCATTGAATGGTAGCCCTGATTTGATTGGCTGTTCAGGATGTTTGTTACGTGTGTTCCAATGCCGTACAAGGTTTACTTTCCGCCAATCACCTTGCTTGTCGGATGAGCACCTGTCACAATACGTTTTAATTGCGGCCTACTTCCTAATATGGGTGTAATATGACTCGTGATGGAAATACATGTATGTGTATTTGATTTGTATAAGATAGCCTGTTTATAGGTCCCCCAAAATGGGAGTTTGGAGAGAATTGACCTAAAAAGAAGAAGCAATTAAAAAAATGAAGGAAAACAAAAAGAGTAGAAGGACGACGAATGATCGATAAAGCACTGCAAAATTAACAATTTTCAACCTCTGTATACTTTCTGTCCCCTCTCCTTCTCTCTCTCTCTCTCTCTCTTTACCTCATCCCTCTCTCTCTCATTCTCTCTCTCATTCTCTCTCTAATTCTCTCTCTAATTCTCTCTTTCTCTCTTCTTATTTCTGTCTCTCTCTTTTTCCTTCTCTCTGTATTTTATCCTATCTTTTTTAATCTCTATATCTCATTCTGTCTGTCTCTCTCTCTCTCTCTGTCTGTCGGTCTCTGTCTGTCTCTGTTTCTCTCTCTCTCTCATTCTCTCTCTCATTCTCTCTCTAATTCTCTCTTTCTCTCTTCTTATTTCTGTCTCTCTCTTTCCTTCTCTCTGTATTTTATCCTATCTCTTTTCACTCTCTCTATCTCTCTCTATCTCTCTGTCCCTGCTTCCCCTTCTCTTGTCTATTCATACCACTGTGAATTTCGTAATTAAGATAATGAAAAGAAACAAGGAGCACGCGTTTTTGAGACAAGATCAGATACATTTTAAGCGTAGTAATACTGAAAGTAGGCACAAACATACTTCATAAACATGTAGCTCAATCGAAGTGTGAAACTGCTGAATGAGATTTTTTATAATATTTTTCCTTTTCATGTTATAATTATGAGAGGGAAAATAATACAAGCCCACTTAACATTTCAATTTATTATGAATACATTGTGTATCCTTTTATATCCTTTGATGTAATTTTGAAGCAAAAGCCATGGCTTCAATTCAGTTAATAAACCGGCAAAAACTGCGATCTAAGTAATACAAAACAAAACCATCGCTATTTTTGCTCAAGTAATGCCCCTGATAAAGAGAAATAAATACAAGATCATGTTTGTAACTCAATAGTGTCTTTATTTGGAGGGAGACAAAATTTGCGTTTCAAAATGATTATTTTGATTTCTGCGAGGGGATGGCGGGAAACGAACGAAGTTTCAATTACCTAGCCGCTGGCGCCAGTATGTTTGATAGCGCTAACATTAAACTCCCTTTGCGTGTGTAGCAACATGGCGGCTATCATCTTCAATCGGATGAGAGGAAACGAATATTTTCCTCTTCGACGATGGAATAAAACAATATTTTGATATCTACTTAGGATATTATGCTTAATTTTGCACTTTTAAATTCGAGTGTAACATGATCGGTAACGTCTAGACAATTGATTCAGGTTGGGTAATGGAGGAAAAATGGTGGATTGGTTGTGTTAGAGTAGTATGAAGCGGTAGTGTCATTATTAATTTCCGCTGCGCCCGCTGAAGCGGTCCCCTCGCGTGCAGCACACGCAACGTGATGCGACAAATCGAGCGCCGGACACCAGCGAATTGGAATCGCCCACGAGAGGAAACACAGGAGAGAAACCTATTCCGCTGCTCCCGGCTAGCTCGTAGCGCACAGTGTACATGGATGCATCGTATTGCTCTACCTTGGATGCAGCGAACGATTGGGGGATTTAGACATAGTGTTATATTTCTTCCGATGTTGTTTCAATACTAACCCGAGGGGTTGGAATGAAATCGATACGAAAGTTCATTTCTCCAAATAAATGAGTTTGAATTCCTTTGAAAAAAAGTTTTCGACCCAATGATTTTACGACAGCTTATTTTAGAACACGTATCGTAAATTTAGAATAAAGAAAAATATGCAGGTAACATTCTTTTTTGCTGGCAAGTTTAATCATTAGAAATGATATAGGAAAGTATAGCTTATTTCCTCGGAGCCAGTGAGAAAAGTACATAATTTCCATCGGTTTTTCTACGAAACAAATATCTGAGCGTAAGTAATTGAACCTTTTCTCTGTCCCGATTATTGTAGTGAAAGCGACGAAGAATTAGGCAGTCATTAGAAATCTGTTTTCTTCTTTATAAATGTTCCATTATATTTTGTATCAAGTTGATATCTTTTGTTCTATCCTCAATTGCAAGAGACTATCAACAAAAAAAACACAACATGGTCCAAAGTTATATTATTGGGGAACCCCATTTGACACTCTGCAGATGCGTAGTTCATCGTAATTTATTAAATAATTATTCTGCAGCATTCTATCTTATCGCAAAATTAATTACCTATAATTTCATACATCGATATAAATCAGAGTAAATATAAAAATTGAATCGTTTGATCCAAACTTTATAAAAAAAAACTAAGAGGAAAATTTAATAGGGAGAGGGATCGAATTGATTGGAAGTCTAAAGTCATGAATTTTAATTGTGGCTTTTGAAACTCATATATTCATTTCATATGATTGATGTTTGAATGAAATAATCGCATTTGTCACATTGTAGAAAAGCTTATCAAGATAAATACGACAATAAACATATGTTTCTTATTAAGAGGAATTTTGATATTCCTATAATATCGATTACGGTTACATGATTGTTTTCCCCTTAATTCAAAATAATTAGATCAGCCAACCATTTTGACTGGCGCCTGCATACATTGAGCTGCAATGAGGGGAAATGGTATGAAATATTTTGTATGTATGATAATGCTTTCTTGGCAAAAAACTTCTCCTAAATCATAAAAATTACTCACGATTTAGGAAAGATACCCTTTCATTTGCTCGAGGAATGACCCCATCCAACGGAACATCATTATGAATGTACCGAGATCACAAACCAGAAACGCATGGCGGGGATTAACCATGGAAATCAAATAAATATTACTAATTTCTATCGAAAACATTGACATCTAGAGACAAAAAAGATCAGATGTTTTTTTGTAATTTCTCCTTCGGATTGCTTTGATTATGAAACGACCGTATTGCTAAAATCTGTTTGACTCAATCGAAACAAAACGGAGTCAGTCAGTGGCGTAACTCGAGTGCATTCGTAGGGGGGGGGGGGGGGGGGCAACCGAGATGAAATGCAAATTTCCAAGGCCACTTATTAGGGGAATGGTGCAAGAGATGGTTTAGGCGTCTTTTTATTATCTTTTTTGGCCTTCTCCCTTTCCTTTTCTCTCTGTCCTCGCCTTTTCTTCTTCTGAATCATTTTATTCATTTATTTATTTGTTCATTCAATTATGATATTTAGACAGGCTAACTCATTATCACCAATAATGGTGGTCTTCCATGAGGCCCTATTAAACATAATAAGGAACAATAGTTAAAACAAAATATATATAATAATAATAATAATAATAATAATATGTCTTGTTTACCCAGGGTAGCCTCATCAGTATTCATACTGTTCTCCCTGAGGGCCCTGCAATCATATTATTACCCCGGTCGTCGGATTCAGGCTTACCCGCACACAATGTATGAACATTCTCCACTCCCTGGGGAGCATTCCAGCCAGGCGTCAATTTTACATGCGCACACTTGCTAATCTAATCTAAGCACATTTAATTAGCTTTCGCATAAGAATAATAAGAACATCATAAACATAAATTCATAACAGCAATAAAGTATAAGTAAGAACATGGAAAAACATATATACAAACGAGAGAAGCATCACTAGATGGGGAGGGGACGTGCCCCTCATGCTCCCCGTGGCTACAGCCAATGGAGCTAATAGAAGTTAGTGGTATTTTTGAATTGGCAAGGAAAAGGGGCAGGAAAGGGATTGGGGTCCCGAATCAGATGATGAAACTATCGCTTTCGCCCCTTGAGAACCAAATACGTCTTACTCAATCATATGAGACGCTACGCAGCCATGTTTTTGTCCAATGGGAGCAGATCACAGTTAATCGAGCATAGAGCCTGTCTGTAGCTTTGGTAGAACCCCCGACACCCTTCCCCCCAAACAAAAAATAGATTAAAAAGAAAACAAACACAACAAAACATTATTAATATATAATAGGAAAAACATTAGTTATCTAGATAAACGAAGAAAAATGTGCATCTCATTTCTTTATCTTCATATAATATCAAATTGAAATCCAACTACCACATACATGCGTGAATTTTGATGTACACTCCTTTTTTCTCTTCCCCCTTTTTTCTCTCTCTCTCTTTTCCCCCTTTTACCTGTATTTTTCACTTTCATATTTGTATTTGTATGTATCCATTGAGGGTAGTCATGCTATCAAGCTTTGCTTACTTGTCAACCCTCCTGTTTGATGGTTTCGATTAGTTACAGCCAACCTTACTATATTCTTCTCTCTTTGTCATGTACCGTATATAATTGGCAATGATTGGTTTGTCATATATTTGTAAAACTGCAAAAGAAAAAGAAAATCAAACAGGACTAAATGAATCAAATCAATCAATCAAATCAAAATGAATTAAGCGTTAAGAAAGAAACCGTAAATACTAATACCAATTTTAAAAAAGTACGTTCTTTTCCCCTTCACCATTTCGTTTCTCTGCCCATGCTGTTCTCTTCATCTCGTTCCTTCACTCTTGGACAATTGGAAGGGAACGTCCGCCTTTCCCTTAGCTACGCCAAATTGAATGCAGTTATACGTTAATAACTTCTACCTGCGGAGAGGCTACCTTTAAAAGGAAGGTAGTGTTCTAGGAAAAGTGAAAAATAATGTGTGATCTTTCTCAATAAAAAAATAATAATTGTGGAAGATTATCTTATAGGAAAAGCATCCCGTGAAAAGGAAGACTCTTCAAATACCCTCATATTAGAAATATGACAAGTAACAGCTAGAGGTTGTGGACCACACTTTCGTGCTACATGTTTGTGTAGTCCCATATACACACTATTCTGTGTAGAGCGTATGTGACTTTTAGGAAGACTAGGCCAATTTCTTATCATTTTGATGATTCCACAACCTCACAGAATTCAACAATCTTTTTCTTTTCCAATTGCTTTATTACAGACATTTTCTGTCACGATAGAATTGCATGACCAGAACTCCATTTGATCTTAAAATACAAATCTAGTCATTTAATTCGTTTTATGACAAACCAGAACCTTGGGGAGAAGACAATGGTACGTGAGATTTAAAATAGAATTATGAAATTTGTATCATACCACATCACGCGACGCCGATTAGAACGGTCTTGTAAGTTTGTTTAACTATTTTGGTTTAATTTGTCATCCATAACACAAAACCAGTCTGGGAACTGATCGAATAAATGTATTTCAGTTTCGATATGACTTGTTTGAGTTTATTAGCTTTCGTGATAATACTTGAATCATAATAATGAGTAAATACTATTCGCTGAATACTAATGTGAATACACTTCATGAGAGTGAAAAGTGAACATTCATCATAAGAATTATCTGCAATTTCTAAAAATCTAACATGAGATCATATAGGAAAATGTGGAGATTTTTCACCAGTACAAAGTTAGAATTACGAGCGATATCAAACTTTCTTTTTTGGAGTTCTACGAACTGTCCATTATCAAACATACTTGTTCACATAACTTGATGAAATGCAATTTATTTTGTCAATGACCGGACAGCACATGCAAAATGATAATAATAATGATCATAATAGTAATAATAGTAATGGTAACAAAAGTAATAACAATAACAATGATAATAATAATGATAATAATGATAATAATAATACTTCTAATACTACTATTACTAATAATAATGTATAGTCACAATAGATACAATGTACATTGCATCTCTGTATCATACACTATGTAATCATTGATTTACCTATCAAACCCAAATACAAACTCAAATACAAACAAACAAAACAAACACAAAAAACGAAGAAGGAAAACATATTGAAAAGAAAACAAACGGCCAATGAAAATTATTTAAAGAAAAAATAAACAAGCTTTCAAAGACAAACAAACACACGTACAAGGTGAGAATAACAACTGACCAGACCGCGAAGAGATATGCTCATGGTACTTCGGGGCTATTCATTGTGACGTCATTTGAAGTCGTCAGCTTTCTGGGCGGACGCCAAAACCTGTCAATCATTCGTGACTGGACAAAGGACAACGAGAGATAGCCACGATTAGAACCTTGGAGCTACATCCTTCTCTTCCTCTCTCTCTCTCTCTCTCTCTCTCTCTCTCTCTCTCTCTCTTTCTCTCTCATAGTTCCTTTAGCTATCTCTTTCTCTCTCATCCTTCTTTTAGCTCTCTCTTTCTCTCTCATACTTCTTTTAGCTCTCTCTTTCTCTCTCATACTTCTTTTAGCTCTCTCTCTTTCTCTCTCATCCTTCTTTTAGCTCTCTCTTTCTCTCTCATACTTCTTTTAGCTCTCTCTTTCTCTCTCATACTTCTTTTAGCTCTCTCTTTCTCTCTCATACTTATTTTAGCTCTCTCTTTCTCTCTCATACTTCTTTTATCTCTCTCTTTCTCTCCCGTCTCTAGTTCTCTTTCTTATTCATCACACTTGTTCCCCTTTACTCAATCTATCTTTTCCCTCCTTTATCTTCCCCCTCTCTCCTTCCCCTTTCTCTGCTCTCTCGCACTCTCTAAACCCTCTCCCCCTTTTCTCTCTACCTGCGCTTACTCTACCCCTCTACCCCTCACTCTCTCCAGTTCTCTCTCTCTCTCTCTCTCTGTCTCTCCCTCCTTCTTACGCTTTTTCACTGTTTTGCGCTCATTTTTCTTTCTCTCTCTTTCCTCCCCCTCTCTCTCTGTCTCTCTATATGTCTCTGACTCTATCTATTTTCCCCATCCCCCTCTCATTTCTTTTTCCGAGATAAAGATCGTTGATTCTTTTGCAATTCAGCCTCGGGGACTAGGCCAATATGGGTCACCACAAAGATAAAGAAGGTTCTTGGAAGACCAGAACAAAAGAATAACAACAACAACAAACAAACAAACTTAAAAAAAAATGAAAAGATTTATACTGGATTATTAGACTGGCAACTCAATAATTTGCTCCTTTTTTCAATGCACTATGCATTGCTGACTGCCAAACTTTATTCACTTTTCTGTTATTGCATGGATACTACCAAATCCCAATGGAGAGACTTACATGGAGGAATAGTATAAAATAAAGTCAAAATCGTTATTTTGATAGTTGGAATGTTTACCTACTTTGTTTCGTATGCAGCAAAGTATATGAAGTAGTAGTTAATATAATGTATACACATTTTTATTTTTTGACGAAAAGAAAGAGGGGAACTGAGAGAACATAAAATCAGAAGGGAAATAAAGGGGAAGAAGTCGTAAGAGAGAGAGAGAGAGAGAGAGAGAGAGAGAGAGAAAGAAAGAGAGAAACTAATGGAGAGACTTACATGGAGGAATATAAGGAAATAAAGTCAAAGTCGATATGTTGATATTTAACTGATTTACCTTCTCTGTTTTGTACAGTATGTATGCAGCAAAGTATGTCTAATAATAATCAATATAATGTATACACATTTAATTTTTCACGGAAAGAAAGGGGGAGAATTGATAGAACGTGGAATCGGAAGGGAAATAAAGGGGAAGAAGGAGTTAGAATAAAAGGAGAGAGGGGGGGGGAACTATTGTAATATGATGGGTGAAATAAAACAATGACAACAACGACAAACAACAACCCAAACAAGGCAAAACCAACAAGAACAAAAACAGTTTGAACATTTAGGGTGGTCGCTGTGAGATGAGAGTCAGAGAACTTTCTCTTTTTTCAGTATAATTAGGATAGGAAAGATTCCGAGAAGACGCTGGTGACATCATACAAAAACAACAAAACAACCGTCAAAGCTGCAGTGATGTATAACAAAAAGAGGAAAACGGCTCGGAAACTCAAAATCAAGTAATTACATTAAGACGATACGGTCACCTTTCCTCGCCTTAAAATAGTTCCCTTTCTCGCTCTCTCTCCCCTCCTTCCTCTTTTAAATAGGCCTGTAAATGACCAGACAAATTTCATTAAAGATAACTGATGATGATTGAAAATTGCAACCGCTCGGAAGACTCGGTGATGTTGGAAATTAATGATTTTTCCGCTTTTGGTTAGGATAGTTTACCGTTAGACATGGACGCGAGAAAAAAGGTGGTAACTTTGCCTCAGCTTTAAAACATGTCTTTGAATACAAGAGGGAACAGAAGCAGAGAGAGCCTTTGCAAGAGGAGGCTAGAAAAAAAATTGTAGTGGGCGTGTCATTATGCGGTCTTCCTCTGTGAAGATTCTCAGTGACGAAGCGATAGAAATGCACTTAGAAGAAGAAAAAAAAATCAAAATTAATATCTAAATTCTTCAGAGATACAATTGAAAACTGAATTATTCACACCCCTATAGGTTTTTAAAAGTATATGAACAATTGATTTTACCCAATCTATGTTATTAAAGATGTGACAAGTCATATTAAAGATCACATCTAAAAGTATTCAACAAAGGTCCTAATTCAACTAACAACCTTTCTTTGTCGAATTACGAAAAACACCGCAAAAACATGAGATTTACAAGGGGTATGAATAATCTAGTTGTTAACTGTATATCGTGTTACTTAGCATGGATTATCGTAAACATTAATTGATTTAAAAAAAAAACATACAACAAATTGAAAGAGAAAAACTTACGACCAATAATGTTATAAAAGCTTGACTGGAGAAAAAATTTAACAAAACACATTTACGTTATTTTACTTGGACATGTATTTACAAATCGTTGTTGCTATTTCAGTGATAATTTTCTTGTTAAAGTTATGTAATCGAATATTTTGACCTGTTTTCTGTCTGTCATGCACCTGTTCTGGTCAGCCAGTACACACCTCCCGCCACTGGCCAAACGGAAGGGTAGGCTTTGCAGACAAGGCTTTGTTTTGGACAATGACTAAGCAAAATCGTGAAGGTCCTTCTAACATGGCTAAAATAATCGCCTTCTCCGTGTTCGAAAACATTCTTATAATTGCTTTCATAATACCTCGTTTAGATGTGAAACATAATCTTTTCCAATGTGAGTCGCAAATTTCTTGCTTTATCGGATATTTGTCTTCTTCTAGAGGCATCTAAACTAAATCGATAATCAATAGACCAGTTCGTACATGTACAAAATATCCACAGGTCTTTTTACACATAGAGAAGACCCACTTTGTGCATTTTAGAATAATCACTGCAAAAGGGATGGCGGTGCCCTATTGAAAAGAATAGCTTTACCTGTGTAACAAAGTGAAAGAATGTATACCTTTTCTACATGAATAAATAATGATTTCATCATTTTTTCGTGAAGGCGTTTGTAGCATTCTTCTCGATGGGTTATTCAAGGTACTATGTCCCATTTGCAGGCCAAAAAAAAAAAATGAAAATGTTAAATTCCAACGGCATTTGAAAGATAATACTAATTTAGAACTTCCCTAAAAAATGGGGGCTTGAAAATGTCTTTAAGTGGGAAAATGACGACTATTAGTTGTCGAATCGACTTTGGAGCTATAGAGCCAGTAAGTAAAAGTGTGATTTTCAGACCATTGTACCGAATGGTCCTACGTTTTATGCTGTGCAAAGATTCAATTAGTTTAATTTTGGCCATTAAAAGAAGTGGGTTATTGATGTAGACAAATGCTCATGTACCCTTTACAGCTCATTTTATGTATGTTATTACCAAAGATGAAAAAAGCCATTCAGTCACTCAATAGTGTCTGACAGTGAAGTCTAGCAAGTAAACGGGTTTCGTTGCATAATTTGAATATTAGGACACTGCTAACGTTTAAATTAATGACATATCCATAATTCCTGCAAAGGTTGGCTGCAAAAGGGACATACATGTAGTATCTTTAAAGTATTTGTACAAATGACCTTTATCTGCCCATGCGCAGGTGGTATCAATGAAAAGGCTTCTTTCCTTCATACATCCTAATACATGTATTATCTAATTTAGAACGGGAGATGCCCATGTGTCATCTATTCACCAATTTTTCTATTACCATGACGATATTTCAAAAGGATGGCACCTTTAATTAATAAAAATCTTTTCTTCTTGCTTCAGAAAAAAATTCTCCTTCCTGAATTTCTAATCAATTAGAAGAAGTTTATGAATCTCTTTGGAAGGAGCAACACAACGACATATTTAACATGTAAACAAAAGAAAAACAAAAAGAAAGAAAAGGAAAAACGTTGACTTTATTGAACGGGTACACGCCCATTGTGTCTACTAATCTTCACAGGGACGAAATTTCACGGGATCACGCAAAAAATGAGATACCTTGTCTGAGAAATTTATATCTCAAGCATGACAAAGTCGCTAAACACTTCGAGTCACAAGCATCAGAAAGTTCATGTCACCTTTTGTTTCCGAACGATGGACCCATTTGTATCAAAACGTTGCCAGTACGCCCATGTGTGACTACCATTTTTCACGGCAATGGTATTTCACGGATTTTATAGCAATATAAAATTATGAAATCATATCAAACATATCGTATCTCAAACTGTCAAAGTGAGCGAAAGAAATACGATGAATCACTTGAGTTAGAAACTGCACAGAAAGTTCTTGTCAACTTTGTTGAGTATATACCGAAAGTTAGGGCTATTTTTATGTTGCCACGCCCATGCCCTGAGTGACTACTGTTTTTTCACGGAGACGGTATTTCACAGGAGTGGCGCCAGAAAGCTCTGGGAGCTATCAAAACAGGAAGACACAGGGAACATCAACCGGAACATGAGCGTAGAGGCACGGGACTCTGACCCGATCCCTACCGGCCTGACAACCCCACGCTCACCGCTGGTGATTGACTCTTCCGCCCCACTGTGCTCTTTGCTTCGAGCCATGTACAGGAGGTTCATTGATGAATGGAATATTGGAGAGAGGGAGTGAGAGAAAGTTAGAAGGAGAAGGATAGAAAGAAGGAAAAGAAGAATAAGAAGGAGGAGAAGAAGAAGAATAAGGAGACGGAGGAGGAGGAGAAAAAGGAGAAGAAGAAGAAGAAGAAGAAGCAGAAGAAAGTGAGAGGTAGAGAGATAGATAGAGAGATTAGGGCGGCAAACAAAATAGAGAGAGAGAGCGAGGTGGGATAGACAAATAATGTGGTAAAGAGACAGGGCCACAGAGAGAAAAACACAGAGAGAGAGACAGACAGACACAGAGAGAGAGAGAAAGAGACATAGACAGCCAGCTAGAGATACGGATGGAGGGAGTGGAGCTAGAAGAGAAAAAGGATAATGAAGAATTAGATAGTAATCGGTTTAATTAAAATCAAACATTTTCAAATAACGAGCTGCAGAGAATAGTCATTGGAATTCGATTGGAACACAAAAGAGGTCTTGGTAAATGATAAAAGGAGAGGGAAGGGATGAGGAATGAAAGTGAGACAGAAAAAATGAATACAGAATCCACCTGCAACTGGGTTTCGAAGAGGGCAGTATTTCATTTCTCAACAAACGTTCTTTTTTTCTCCTAAACCCGAATTCATCGGCCCAATACTTTTGTATTTTTTCTTCCATCTTTATACTCTTTATATCAACATTTATTAACAATTCTTTTTTGTTTGCAATATATTTAGAACTACATTTACTTGATATGGTCATCTTCCAGTTCCGACACATTTTTGGTAAAATAATTTCATTAGTACATCTCATCTTTAGCAATGATCCCTTTCTTTCAGAGAATGATCAACATTTGCTTTATAAATGCAATAAGAGCATTACAGATTAAAGACCATTACGGAACTTGAATCATATAACGAGGGTCTCAAATGACACAATGTGTTATTTGATTCAACATGCTTTCGTGAGCAAACATACACAAAAGTGATTTTCAGTTTTTTTTCTTCTTTTTTTCAGTTTTTTCACAAAAGTGATGAAATTCAATTTCCCTAAATTAGAGCCCTAGATATAAATAAACCCATGATTCTTTCACCCGAGTAGTGAGCAATGATGCGATCACTTATCCATAGTTTCCTTGGTGAGAAAATAAAATGATGGATTTGAAGGAAAATTACAGTTTTGCAGCTTAGGACTAGTATCGCCATAGATGGCGCACTTTCATCAACAAATCGGGAGAAAGTTCTGTACCTTGGGTATATATTGTTCACATTTTCTCAAGTACAAACATCTGCAAGAAATTGCGTTGCATCAATTACATGCATCATAAACAAATCACCTGACAACTCGCTGTGCTTCAATAATAATAATAATATGTTGAATTCCATTATTACCTTCCCATGGCTTATATAACACTATATAAACGTCTTAATTGCCCAAGCCACTGTTATGGGCTTCATGAAAACAAAATCACAAAGCAGGGTGAAAACATTCTATGACACATAAATTATCAAAAGTTGCAAGTCTTGGTGTTATCTGTCTAAAATTAGGTAAACGAACACCATCGTGAACCACCACCACCACCATCACCACCATGGCACCACCACCACCACCACCACCACCAACAACAACAACAACAACACAACCATAACCACCATCGCATCCACCATCACCACCACTAGCAATACATTCCATAGACGTGTTTTAGTACAACAAGAAGATACACCAAGTTCTGAAACTATTTTTTTTTAATCAGCTTTTATCTCTTCCATACATCAAATCTTACTGTTCCACTGCTCAGGCTAAAATCAACGTTCAGTAAAACATAATGCCCAAATACCACTGATAGATATTCTTCACTTATATTTGGCTATATCAGCCTTCCGCCCAGGGAGTCCTATTGATTATTCCAGCTTATTATGTTAAAACTAGTTGAATGCATTATGTAATAATAATACATTGCATATCAAAGAATAAAGTTGTTTGATCATGACGCCTTGAGTGAAAACTAAAAGACACACACCAACCATGGTGTAATTCGTGATTCTGTAAGCCAGGGTCTCCATTTTTTTCCTTCTTCTGGACTGATGAAATAAGGATTTGAATTAAGCTCGTTAGGGCGTATAAAAGTATACCACGGCTAAACAGTAATTGCTTGATATTGATGATAATTCACGGTAGCATGAGCAATTTACCTGCATGCAGAGAATAGTGACTGGGGCTCGATTGGAACACAAAAGAGAGTTATGGGGGATGAGAGAAGAAGAGGGAGAAAAGGAAGGACAGGAGGGGACGAGAAAAAGAAAGAGGGAGAATGGAAGAATGAGGGAGGGGAATCGAGAGATCAAGAAAGAGAGAGAAAGATAGATATATTTGCACTATATATATGTATATAATAAGGCACAAATTCGCACAAGCCGTCGACCGTCGGCAGAAGAACCCTTGTCTAGATGCTGAACAGGCTTTGACAAGTAGCAGAATAGAAGGAGAAGTAGAAGAAGGGTAGAGAGAAAGAAAGGGAGAGAGAGATAAAGAGAATTCAATGAGAGAAGGAGGAAAGGGGAAAATAAAGAGTATGATAAGACAGAGGAAGAAAGATAAGAGGATGGGGAGGAGAGAATCGGGGAATGGAGCGAAACATGGCGGATATCTGAATGCCATGAATAAGTTTGTACATTTTAAAAAGCGATTACATTATCATATTTTATTTCTCCATACATTTTTCGTTGGGTGCAGGCACTGTGGTGTCTTCGAGGGCGGGCATGTCCTGCAGCCTCCAGCCCCTACCCCGCCGGTAGGGTAGCCAGGGGATACCCTATAATAGAAGAAAATTGACAACTAGCATACACATGATGAAAAAGAAAAGAAAGAAGTGGGGGAGTGTAAAGAACAGAAAAAACCCTGAGCCCCCATCTAAAAAAATAAACTACAGAAACATTTATCAGAGTCATGTTTTTAAACATTTACAGGTGCGTGAGACTTGTCACGTCTTACAATGCTGGTTTGTCATTCAATGTGTCAATCAAGCAAAGCAAATGGGTTTCCTATATTTAAAAAAGATTGGAAGAAGAATCCCGCATTAACTGAAATTCAGTTACATTTGCACCTCACTGAGCAAATTAACCTCCCCCTAAAAGTCATATTTTAAGACTTTTTACAAACCTGGCCGGCGGCGTAGCATGCATGGGGGCACTGGCATCACGGGGGCGGTCTCACCAGGGTTCAGAAATACAAGGGCTTCTTGTCTATAGGGGGGGGAGGGGGTCCTTTCCTCTTCTTTTCGCGTCCCATCTCATCCCTTTTCTTTCCCCTCTCTCCCCCACTCTTTCTCTTTATCTCTTTATCTCTTTCTCTCTGTGTCTTGCCCTCCTTTTATATTATAAATATGTACATTTAATAGAATTCTTCGTCGAAGTGTATGCATGTTTGAAATGAGAGAGAGAGAGAGAGAGAGAGAGAGAGAGAGAAAAGAAACCCTCATATGAAATACAGTATTTAGCATCAATTTTATCTTTGATCCTACGAACCATAAAACTCTCACCAAGCACCAAGTGTGATCAGGATTACATCAACTTCAGGGCCATTTAATAAATCTAATTTGTTCATGTAGCAAGCCAATACATTTCCTTTTAATCGCCGCTGGTACCACTTCTGGTGAAGTATCAGTATTGCATTACTTTCATTTGGAATCATTCAAGATTAAATCATTTATTTCATTCACATCAATTATGATAGTACTGATTGACATTGTAGTTTGCAAGGCATTCTGAGCGTCTATAAAATGGCGTCTGGCTGGGATGCTCCCCGGGGAGTGGAGAATGCGCATACATCGTTTTCGGGCAAGCTTGAATCCGATGACCGGGCCCAAACTATACCTTAAAAATCGTTTAGATACATCTCGATATCTTCGGCGCTTTATAAACCCAGAATATTATCAATATTATAATGTAATACTCTCTGACCCACCCCCCCCCCCCCCCACCCTGACAACCACGCCCACACACACACTCAGTCTCATAAGCATGATTTATTGATTAAAGCTCCAAGTTGCATCACCGCTAGTTTTTTTTCCTCACATTAATTATTAGCAATGATAACATCTTCCTCAGACGTTTTGCTCCCTCGATATTTCTCACCCTCATCTTTCTCTCCACGTTGGCAAGCTCGAAGTACTTCTTCTTAACTTGGCACATGGGTATACTGGGGCATGGGGGAATATCTATGAGGGGTGACGTCATAGAGGGGCAGTCCCAGAAGCTTTATTATTTTCTCTCCTTTTTTGTAAAGTTGATTTTAAGGGACAGGAGCTCCTCCTCCCTGCAAATTAAATTCCCTCTACCCACGGTCGCTTTCACAAAGTGGATTACGCGCCTAATTTACACCAGACAAGCTGGCGTAACGCTCGCGATCTTACGGGACCGCCTTACGCATCACGTGACCTCGCCACCGGAGCCGAAACCTACCATTTGGGAATGCGGAATCAACTTGGGGGGATTCCCCGGAAAATTAACTGAAATCTAATATATTTGCGACTCATTACGGTTCATTTATTACGACGTTGAACTTGATGTGTATCTATGCTAGAGCCAGCGATCACTCCAGTGGAGGTTATAAGTGCAATGAAAGTCAAATGAATGAAGGAATGAGGTAGCAGTGAATGAAAAAAGTGCCTCTTTTGAAAAATGGCATTAAGGGATATTAATGTTTCTGAAATAAACCATTGAAATAGAATTATATAAAACTGATGGTTACTTTATGATCAGGAACAACAGAAAACTCAGTCATATTTAGGGACATGTTGATGTCATGGATATAGGCCTAGATGTTTATTTCATTTGACTGTTAAAACAGGATTGCAAAAAAAAAAAAAAAAAATTGAAATAACTTCAATAACCACGCCCGCTACCTATTGAAATGTGCTAATATTACAATCCCTGAGATTGACTTATCATGTTATCTGAACGTGATATCTATATTCAATGTAGATACTGGGAAATGGATATAGGCACTGAGTTGATTTTCGAAAGTTGTGTGATCGGGTCCAAAGGGGAGTTTCACGTAAATCTTTATTTGGTTTGTAATAGCAGCGGTAAAATTAGAAAAACGGAAAAATGAACATTTGAGAAAATCCAATGAAGATAAGAAAGTTTATTATATGAATTGTAAATGTTTTTGTAATCATTTTTAACACAAATTGCCAACTCCCTATCAGATATTTCGAAGACGCCATCCATTGACCATGTTTGCTATGTACTGGAATGCTATAGATTTCATTTTCTTTAAAGAGAATTAATACATTTTACACAACCCATTTATGCCATAGATCGCTATCCTTTATTATCAAAATGGAATTCAAATATGAACATATTATTATTAATATTTTAATGATTATTATTATTAGTAGTAGTAGTAGTATTATTAGTATTATCATCATTATTATTATTATTAATATCATTATTATTATTATTATATCATTCATCTATCTATTATCTATTATGTTTATAATGCTTCATGGAGTCTCATGAAAAGGCAACTCATTCATACCATGCATTGGAGGGATGAATTATTGAAGTTAAAAATAAGGCATCAATTATTGAAGCCTTCCGGCGAGATGCACGGCGCTGGGAGGAGGAGACAAGGCAGCATCATCTGTTCATCTCCCCGTCGGGATGCGATCCTTTTGGAATGTGAGATCTAGGATGAATAAAAATAGAAGAAGGAGGAGTAGACAAAACAAAATGGTTGCTTCGAGGACGTGGCATAAATCTTGATTGGGAAATGGGGGGGGGGGGGGGTGATAGCAATCAGGCGGCAGACATGCATACAACTCTAAAGGAAATAGACACGAGATTAAAATAAAAAGAATCGTATTATATAAAATATTTAATAAAAGGCCACCCCCTGATAAACGCCCGATTCATTTCACATTCGCAAAGGGAGGGATGACAGGTGAAAGTAATTTACATAAGTGTTGTAGAATAACGATTCTGCTTATGATCACGTTCATATTTTAGCGTCTGGACTCAGAGGAAAAAGGGTAGGGGGAGGGGGGGGGGGTTGCAAGTGACGTATCCAGATATTGGGCGGATTCCTTCCCAGAAAGAAAGAAAAAATAGAAAGAGGAAGAGAGAGGGGATGAGGGGATGGGAGAGAGAGAGAGAGAGAGAGAGAGAGAGAAAGAGAGAGACGGAGAGAGTGAGAGAAAGAAAGAGTGAGAGGGAGAGAGAGAGAGAGAGACAGACAGACAGATACAGACAGAGAGAGAGAGAGAGAGAAGGAGAGAGAGAGAGAGAGAGGATGGGGATGGGTAGAGTAATAGTCGGATAGAGCAAGAGCGTGGACCTAACACAATACTTGGTTATAGAGATTTAATTGGAAGATATTTCTTTGTTCTCTCATTAATACAGATCAAAGTTAATTAAAACAAATTAAAGCCACTGTATAAAATTACAGTAGTTTACAGGAAATGATCAATATGATTAGTCTGTATCTTTGAAAGTATGTGAAGTTACTATACATACGCTTAACATTTATGGTATTTAACGTGAAAATTCCATTGGTAGCGGTGTAATTTTTGTTATATAAAAGGCATCCCCCCCTTCTTAGGGAATCTCTGGTCTAGTCGCAACAGCTTGCTCATCGCATGTGACAAAATCTTAACGAACCATTACAGACATGACAAGTGTGGGTCTAAATTCAGCCATTAATGACATTGTTTACAAGCGATCCTCATATTTTCCCCCTCTCCAAAACCTCTTTGTCCCCTTATCAATCGCATCCATACCCCTCTTCGGTCGCTGAGCAGGATGTGTTGCATTAGCGCGCGCTAACTGCTTAACCGGAAGTTGTCACACATTCGCGTCTCTTCCCATCTCCCTTTGCACGCGAGTGGGCCAACCTCAAAACCACATTTTTGACTGGTCGGAGCAACTGTGCTGTCAGCGCTACGTCATGGTAGGGAGGTTGGGATTGGTCACGTGACCCTGTCGTGTGAATAAGAGAAAAATGTATAAGAAATAAAAATTAAAACAATGATTGCCAAAAAAGTACATTTAGACTTTAAAAATTGTATAATATCCTTCATAATTATGACTCAATAATGAAAGAAATAAGAGATTTTGGATTCACCTGTAGGGGAAACAGCCAAAAGAAGAAAGGAAGATTAATGTGTTAATGTAACTGTAATAAGGGAGAAGAATAAAAATAAAAATAGCAGAAGGAGGTGGACAAGATTGTAAACGTTGGGCATTTATATCTTTGGCGCATATTCAATAATACTTTCTGTCACTATAGATTTGCCAAAGAAATTTATATTTTCTCGGAAATTAACAAATCAGAAGAAAAAAATCCTAAAAAGGGCTTTTTGCACAAAAACAGAATCAGTAGATATGTATATCAAATATAGATTGAGAAACTTTTTCTGTATCACAGTGTATTTGTCAAGTTCTAGTTTCTATCCGTATTTTCGTAAATTAGTGCAATTTTCTTTGTTTATGTCTTTTTCTTAAAATGTTTACTCTAATGTCTTCTGTAGTGAAATACTTACTTTCACTTCTTTATCTATCTATTAAATTATTTAATTCATCATAAACTTGATTTAATAGCAAATGCCATGTTATGGTTATTAATAGCAATGCTAACAGATACGTGTACGTACGAGAAAAAAAAAAGTTTCCTTGGTGAAACAAAACCTAAATGAACTCATTTGAATACATGAATAAATAGATAAATAAACAAATATAACAAGATTGGTAAATGAAAATGTAAATAGTGTCTAAAAATTATAGCTAAATAGATGAGTGGATAGATTTATTATTTATCAGCTCATGGAGATTTATCAAAGTCTCCCTCTTTTTCTCTCCGTCTTCCTTTCTTTTTCTTCCTTATTTTCTCTCCGCCTCTCTCTCTGTGTGTCTGGTACACTTTTTTCATTTTCGATTTCCCACGCACACTCATGCACACGCACAATCTCACCCACCCGAACACACTTACACTAACGCAAACACACACACAGCTACACTCACGATCTTATTCGTTCACTCTCTCTTTTTTCCTCTGCCTTTCTCCTTTCCCCCTCCTTATCTCTTGTATTTCTCTCTTTTCTCTCCGTTTCTATCTCACTTTCTCTATTTCCCCTCCCCTCTTTCTCCATTACACACACACGCACGCACGCACACATCGAGGGTCTCTGAACTTGTACTTTGCCTGACGGAGGGGATCGGAGAGCTTCGTCATATCCGCGATGACAGTGGTATAATTCAATGAAATAATCGCGACCATTGTGTTTGGGTTGGGGTTTTTTGTTTTGAAAGAGAGAGAAAGAAAGGGAGAGAGAGAGAGAGAGAGAGTCAGAGGGAGAGAGAGAGAGAGGGAGAGAGAAAGAGAGAGAGAGAGAGAGAAACAGAGATGAGGCAAGCAGGTGGATATGTCAAATGATTTTTGTCTTTTCCCCCTTGCCTTTTGCTATTTGATCGAAACCTCCTCTACATGTGACAAAATGTGGCTTTGTGGGAAGAAAGATGGGACAGTTAAAAGATAACATGCAGATAAGGTTCTGATTTTAAAAAAGGGGGACTTAAAATATGAAGTATATTGCACCATACAACTCTCATCTCATCCTTTGTTTACAAACAACTCTACGTCAGCTAATTCGGCAGAAAAGGTGACGGCATTTTTCGACAGGCACTCCTTTTCTCCGTCTGTTTTGTCTTTATATCTGTTTTTTGCTCACTGTTTCACAATTCCAATGTTTCTGTCTGTTTAACCCTGTTGTTATTTTTCTCTGACCATCCTCATGTTCATGAGCAGAAAGATACCTCTCTCTTCCCCCTCTCTGTCTGCCCGTGTGTGTGTGTGCGTGTGAGGGTGTATGTCTCATTCATCTTTGCTGTCCATTCTCACACTGATCAGGAGAAAAGATAACGGTGTTTTCCCCCTCCTTTCATCATTCTCCCTCCCTCCCCCCTCTCTCTCTCTCTCTCTCTTTCTCTCTCGCAATCCCTCCCCCTCTCCACCTCTCCCCCTCTCTATCAAAACTTCTCCTCCTTGTCTTTCTCTCTCTCTATTTCTTGATATGCTTAACTTTGACAATCTCCCATTACTCCTCCTTCTTTCCAATCGTTCCATTTTTTTCTCTTTTTCTATCTTCCACTGATCATCTCTCACAATGATGAGCAGAAAAATTACGGTGTTATTACCAACATTATCCCACCCTTTCTATCTACTCATCTGTCTTTTCCTCTGAATGGCTGACCTTCTATCTATCTCCCTCTCCCTTCCAACTGTCTATTTATTCTTCTACCTCTTTGACCATCCCACTTATTGATGAGCAGAAAGGATAACCGTGTTTTGTTCCCACTTGTCATCGCATCATCAGGTCCCCTTGTCTCTCTGGTTTCGTTTCATTTGTCTGCCCTTCCTTCTCTCTCTCTCTCTCTCTCTCTCTCTCTCTTCCAACTGTCTATCTATTCTTCTCACTCTTTGACCATCCCACATATTGATGAGCAGAAAGGATAACCGTGTTTTGTTCCCACTTGTCATCGCATCATCAGGTCCCCTTGTCTCTCTGGTTTCTTTTCATCTGTCTGTCCTTCCTTCCTTCTCTCCCTCTCTCTCTCTCTCTCTCTCTCTTCCAAATGTATATCTATTCTTCTAACTCTTTGACCATCCCACATATTGATGAGCAGAAAGGATAACCGTGTTTTGTTCCAACTTGTCATCGCATCATCAGGTCCCCTTGTCTCTCTGGTTTCTTTTCATCTGTCTGTCCTTCCTTTTTCTCTCTCTCTCTCTCTCTCTCTCTCTCTCTCTCTCTCTCTCTCTCCCTCTTTCTTTCTCTCTCTCTCTCTCTCTCTCTCTCTCCCTCCTCCCTCTCTCTCTCTCTTTCTCCCTCCCTTTCAACTGTCTATCTATTCTTCCAACTCTTTGACCATCCCACATAGAGATGAGCAGAAAGGATAACCGTGTTTTGTTCCCCCTTGTCATCGCATCATCAGAACCCCGCGTCACTCAGGTTTGCGACCCGAAAGAGCGCGATCCAAATAAGTCTGTCTCGACTGATTATTAACGCAGCAACAACTGTGGACTCTGATAGGGTAGAGGTGCAGTTGTCATGGTAACCATTAAATCAGTGATGACGGATGGATGAGGGAGACACTGGGAACCCTGGATCACCGATCCAACAAATCCATGAGTTAGAAAAGGTTGGAGCCCTTTTTGTCCCCGTTTTAAAGGTCGAATCAAGCACATTTTGTGTAATATTGTTATAATTATTTACTACCCTACACACTAAGAAAAAATGGTGCAACTATGCACCTTTAGGGGTTCAAACCGATGCAACAATAGCAGCACCTTTAGGGGTTAAATCCTGCACCCTTTTTAAAGGTGCAATCCTGCACCCTTCAAAAGGGTGCCAGATTGAACCTTTGGGGGGAAATGTTAGTACCCTTTATGGTTCAATCCTGCACCTTTAGGGGTGCAAACCGATGCAACAGTAGCAGCACCCTGCACCCTTTAGGAGGGTGCTAGAATGCACCATTTAGGAGACATGTTAGTACCCTTAATGGTTCAATCCTGCTCCTTTAGGGGTGCAAACCGATGCAATAGCAGCATCTTAAGGGGTTCAATCCTGCACCCTTTAAAAGGTGCAATCCTGCACCCATCATCGAGGAATACTCGTTACATTTGCTCGTACACATATACATATTAAACATGCATGATGTTTCTTGGTTAGTATATGATAAATGTATTTTTATGTGAACACGTGGAAAGTAATCATGAATATGCATGCGATATGCAAACTTTTATTTTGCACCTTTTTGGGTTGTTAGGGTTCATTTTTGTGGGAAGGGTGCAAAATCTTATATTGCACCCTTTTTTGAACCCCTTTTCCTTCAATAGGGTTCATTTTTATGTAAAGGGTGCAAACTCTTATTTTGCACCCTTTTTTGCACCCTTTTTTCTTAGAGTGTAAAATGACATTGGAAAGGAAGAAGAACACGAATAACAACAACAAAACGATGAAAAAAATGAACAAGTTAGTATAAAAATAATCAAACGGGTAAACAAAGTGACACTCAAAGTGTAACAAAACAAAATATAAGGTGCAGATGCGGATATTAACGTTTTAGTTAACAAATATACGATTTATGTCCACATGCACTACACTTTATTTAGCTTATAATTTTATATTTAAGTTGTAGTTTTTTCGAAACAAACTTTACTTGAGATGTTTTAATCCATATTTGTATGATACAGGTATTAAAGCTGTTTTTCTAGACTTATACAAATTGTGGTCATGCCCATGAATGTGTCATACCGAGAGAAAAAATATATTTGCCCTTAAGTTTCATCTGTTTATGCTCTCCATGTATGGTGAGAAACGTTTATATAATGATCTGAGAAAGGAACAGTTGACTGAGTCTAATTTGTCCAAGTTGGTCCAAACTTTACTGAGCGAACATAAGTGGTGAACAAACAAAATGAAGTACACGGTGTATTAATTACGGTGTTCCACAAGGTTCCATTTACGGACCGTTGCTATTCACAAATGACTAGTTAAGTACTCTGCATCAAAAACATAGATTTTTTAAAACCTATTCATTTCAACATGCGTTGACCGAGACCTACCGCAGGTAGGCGTGTATAACAATAAGAAGCAAATTATGTTGTTGTGATTAGTTAAAATGATTTTAAGCATCAATAATCGGTGAGCACATCGAAATACACGACATATCAAAATCGGCCTAAAGGAATATGATTTTTTTTTTAAAAGAAGGTGAGGGGGGGAGGGGGTAGGGGTGGTTGGGGTGGATAGACAAAGTGAGAATAACACAAAAGAACATTGAACCTTTCCTTTAGATACCAAACGATAACTATCAATTTTCTGCGGCTTTAACTCGACAAAGAAGACGTGAGATCACTTTTCAGCCTTCAATTTGTCCTTAGGCGCAATGCATGCTGGGTGCAGAAATGTATCTATTTCCATTTCCAATTGGGTTCACTATTCCTTCGAGGATTGCACTTCTTACCGTGAACTTTGCCGCTCAGGGATAGTCTACATTTTTAGACACCTTTAGATTAGATTAAGATTCTTCTTTAGAGGCCTAAGATAATAATATCGATCATGTCTAGGAAAATAATAAAATTGTTTTAGTTAATGAAATTACATTATCTCGTAATGTACCGCATGATTTGAAGTACCAATAGCCATTTTTGTCGCTTCATTATCTTTTGCATGTATTTTGTTTCTTATTCCATCTATTTCTATAAACGTGATGTATTTATTTCTTGTAATTATGTATTTTCTTGAATATTACTGTAACGCCAGTGGAAATCAAATTTCTATGTAACATGTTTGCAAAGACCAAATAAAATATCTTGTATCTTGTATCTTGTACCTGCTGAAAGGGCTTTCATTTTGTAAGCCCGAATACTATTTTGATGAGAAGGAATGGGTTCAGAGTTAAAAAATACATTGCTTTCACTGAATTATAAAACATGTATTTAACAAATCAATGCACGGCTTCCATATTCTTTCAACATCTGATACACCTTCAACATCTCATAAACTTATTACCTCTATACTATACAAGTACTGCTTTCGCTATAGTACTGTTAGTACTAACACTACAACTACTATTACACTAATACTAATTATATTACTGCTACTACAACTACTACAACTACTACGACAGCAACAACTACTATTACTACTACTACTGCTATTACTACAACTACTAATACTACTGCTACTACAACTACTATGACGAATATTACGATGACTACTACTACTACTACATCTACTACTTCTACTACTACTACTTCTACTACTACTACTACTACTACTACTACTACTACTACTACCACTACTAGTACTTCTACCTCGACTACTTCTAGTACTACTAATACAACTACTCCCACTACTATCACTACTACTACTACTATGTTACGGAAACTGCTACTGATAATTCTTTTTGAAAACTCAACTTAATTTGACTATTATGTATTCATCCTCAGCAGTTTTTAAATACACACGTCCGCACAGGTGAGCTAGACTGGATTTCACACGGTCTAGAAGCAGAGACCATTCTGGATCTCGTCCCGTAAATCGTTATGTGGTTCAACTCCAAACTTCTGGCCAACCCGACCGCGGTTCGTGACAGGTTTGAAATGAGTTTATTCCCCCAGCGAGCCCTCTCCGCGACCGTCAACAAACAGGGAGGTGTCGGGGACCAGATCAATGTACTTTACCAAGGTCAGCAGCTATAGGAGAGAAATGGAGTGAAAGAAGGAGGGAAAATGGATAGAGGGGGGAAGAGAGGGGTAGAAATAGATGGAGTGAAAGTGAATGGGTAAACGAAGAGAGAAAGAGAGACAAAGAGAGAGAGAAAATGACAGAAGAATAGGGAGGAGAAAGAGAGAGAGAGAGAAAAGAGAGAGAAAGAGAGAACAGAGAAAAAGGGAATATACTACTACTACTACTACTACTTCTACTACTACTAATATTAATAAGAAAAAAGAGATTGGAGGGAGAGAGATAGAGAGAAATAGAAAGGGAGGTGTCACGGAAGGTCAAAAGCAGGTTGGAGTGAAAAAAATACAAGCGAAAGAAATTGATAAGAGAGAGGAGAGGCACTGAGAAGGAGAGAGAAGGGAAGAAAATAGTGAAATGCAACAGAAATAATTGAACCAAAATGTAATAAAAAGAAAGAGATAGAGAAAGATGGGGAAATGGGGAGAGGGCAAGAATGGACGAAGAGTTGAATTTAGCGAATGCCAGAAAAATGTAATAAACATTCAGACTTAGAGGGAAAAACGAGGATTAGGCTGTTTTCTATAATTTTGAAAACTTTTGAAAATATTTTTGAAATCCAGTCATGTAAAGGAGGAGGGAAACTGAAAGAATATTTTCATCTTCCTGTCCATAATTTTCCTCTCTGGATTATAAGATTGCAATATCTAAAGTACATATTTATCAAACATTAATGATAATGTCCATGATCTATCCCCTTCCTCCTCCTATTTTCAGGTTTAGAGACTGGGAGGCAGGGGGAATGAAAGAATATTTTCATCAAGAAAAGAAGAGCTGTATTCGAAATATTATTTCCTCTATTTCGCAAAATTTCAACTTAAAGAGAAGGTTGAGTTCTGGGAAGAGGTAACAAATAATTTGTGAGCGTTATCATTGTTATTATGCAAGGGTGGAAGAACATCAGATTAAACATGTTCCCTGAAAAGCATGGCTCTTCAAATGCCTTCATATTCTAAATATGACATAAAATACGTAAAAATCGGGGGGTAGGTTTTTTTCGCCATGTGCTCGTGTAGTCCCATATACATCATTTTGTGTACAGTGCTTGTAACTTTGCCAAGATTTGGCCAAATTTCTTATCATTTTGATGATTCCAGAACCTTGCAATACACACGAATATTTATATACTAGATGATCAACATTTTCTGATAGATTCCACATCGTTTCTTTCACAATGCAATCACATGACCAGAACTCAACTTTATCTTTAACCCCCAAAACAGCCCAAGTATTATTTCTCCCGTTATGTTTAAAGATAATTTTTCTCGCATTCCAGTCCAGTTTTGTTCAATACATTGATTTGAGAGAGGGGAGCCATCTCGATCTATAACCTAGAAGGAAAAAAAGCTACACTTCGAGTGCATCAGTGCGCATGCTCGGAGACAAGTCTCATGGAAGGGGTAGTCCTCAATCCACCAGACACCCCTAAAGCTACCCGCCCAATGCACCCGTGTGTGTACCCAGTTTCATAGAAAGGGCGTGGTCCCGTGGGGTGTACAGGCGTGCCTCTTATGGGGTGCACCAGATACCCCATCACATGACCAGATGCACTTTCTGTGGGGTTGACTCCCTAGGGCTATTCGTGTGTTTCGTTACAAATATACCAAAATGAGATATTCCCTTTGCACCTCAATACTCATTCCAGAACTCAGCAAGGGTGTCAACAGTATTTACCCCCCTCCGGGGAATCGAAATGAATACATCCAAAACAATACAATATCTAGGATTTGATTTGTCTGTTCTTTTCTGTTTTAAGACCTGTTTCTGCCTTCTCTATTCTTTTGTTGTCTTCAACATTTGTTTTACGTAACAAATCTCTTTGATACAGGCCAAGCTAGCTGTTGTCATAATAATATAACATTTATAAAGCACCTTTCCTTAATGATACAAAGCACAAAAACAAGTAAACAGAAAGAACATCATCATACGAAGTTTACTTTAATTACAATCGGGGAGGAATATTAAAACACATCAGAAAAGATGTGTTTCAAGACATTTCTTGACACTTTTAAGTTCTAGACCCTATCACTGAAGGCATCCATAACAAAACGTCATCTTCCAGGGACGGCGATTTCTTTTCATGACCGGGGGGACGAAATGCGAGGGACGAGGGAGCATTGTGATCGAGAGGGGCGAAGGTGACGGAAGTGACTATCCCCTACCAGGTTTTCGAGGTTTTGTTGTATTAAAAAGTTACATTCCTTAGCAAAACTATAGTATACAAACAAGCAATATACCTTTTTAACACTTCACTTTCACTTTGCCGGTAATTAGTGTCCAAAGGGTTGTAAATATTTAGTAGGTACATTTTAGTTAGTTTTTCTATAATATTTACTTGTGCGTTTTGAAAGATATAATGCGAGGGAGCGTAGCGACCGAGCGAAAAGACTTTTGCATTTGTATTAGCCTAAACGCTGCACTCTTGGGCCCTCCAGAGCCTTAATGTGTGTTGCAGTCTTTAGTCAGTATTCGCTATACATTTTTTCGCACTTTTTCAATTTTCCGGGCCCCCCTAACAAAATTGAGGGGGGGGGGGGGGTAATGTCCTCTCGCGCCCCTCCCCGGGATCGCCGCCCCTGTCATCTTGATACTCGGAGTGTTGTCATAAAAAAAAATCAATGTATAACTTCTGTGTCTTTGTTTGCCATGCAATGCAAGCCACCTCGATGAAATTTGATAAAGATTCTATAACAAGTCGACTTTGCGCTCAATAAATTGATTTGAAGGGGGTGGGGCAAAAAAAAACACACCTTCGATTGATCACTTAAAGATACTATGTCCCTTTTGCAGCCAACCTCAAATTCTGTAGAACTTTGCAGGAATTATGAATATGTCATGTATGTCCTATCCGTGAAATTTAAACGTTAGCAGTGTCCTAATATTCAAACTATGCAAGGAAACCCATTTACTTGCTAGACTTCACTGTCAGACACTATTGTCAGTATTGAGTGACTGACTGGCTTTTTCTTCTTCTTTGGTAATAACATACATAAAATGAGCTGTAAAGGATTTGTCTACACCAATCACCCACTTCTTGTAATGGCCAAAATTAAACTGATTGAATCTTTGCGCAGCATAAAACGTACGACCATGCGGTACAATGGTCTGAAAATCAAGACTATTACTTATTGGCTCTATAGCTCCTAAGTCGATTTGACAACTAATAGTCGTTATTTTCCTACTTAAAAACATTTTCAAGCCCCATTTTGTTAAAGGGAGTTCTAAATTAGTATTATCTTTCAGTTGCCATTGGAATGTAACCTTTTCATTTTTGGGGGCCTGCAAAAGGGACATAGTACCTTTAATCAATAAATCATCAAGTCTATCCACCAATCAATCAATTTGTCACTAAACTAACAACATGCAGTAATCATAAGAATCAATCAAACAATCAATCGATCAACCAAACATCCAATCCACTAATCAATCAATCAGTCACTCAATCCGAATTTGCAGCCATTATACCAATTCATCCTTCAATCATTCAATCAAGTATCAAGTCGAATAAGCATTCAATCAATCAATCAGTTAATCAATCAATCAATCGATCAATCTCACCATGAGTCAGGCGGTCAGTCAAAAGTTGATCAATCAAAATACTAATCAAACAACCAATTAATCAAGCACTATAGGTTTTGTCAACCAATCAATCAATAAATCAATCTGCAAATGAGTTAATCAATAAAAACATTCAATTTACCAATCAAATAATCAATGAATCAACCACAAAAATCCAGTCAATCTACTAACCAGTAATTCTTTCATTCAATCAATCAACCAATCACACCACCACCATAGATACATTCAATGTAACAATCAATCACGTAAGCAACCACAAATATCCAATCAATCTTCCAGTAATTCATTCAATCAATCAATCAACCAATCACACCACCACCATAGATACATTCAAAGTAACACATAATCATGTAAGCAACCACAAATATCCAATCAATCTTCCAGTAATTCGTTCAACCAATCAATCAACTAATCACACCACCACCATAGATACAGTCAATGTAACACACAATCACGTAAGCAACCACAAATATCCAATCAATCTTCCAGTATTCATTCAATCAATCAATCAACCAATCACACCACCACCATAGTTACATTCAATGTAACACACAATCACGTAAGCAACCACAAATATCTAATCAATCTTCCGGTAATTCATTCAATCAATCAATCAATCAATCACACCACCAAAATGGATACATTCAAAGTAACACACAATCACGTAAGCAACCACAAATATCCAATCAATCTTCCAGTAATTCATTCAATCAATCAACCAATCACACCACCACCATAGATACATTCAAAGTAACAATCAATCACATAATCAACCACAAACATCCATTCAATCTGACTACCAGTATTTCATTCAATCAATCAATCAATCACACAACCGATCAATCAATCGATCGATCATTCAACCAACTGAAATATATACAATCAATCTAACAGTCTATCATGGAATAGAACCGAGGTTAAAATCACTTGCTATCAAACCACTTTCCTACACTTTCACCACTTCTTTCGAGCTCTTCAAGTTTTTCGACTAATTATTGGAGAGGAAGCGTCAAGCACAGTGGAAGAGGTCTTTCATGTCGAAACAAATTTATTTGACACAAATAACAATATATACCATTTCTTCTGACAAACTCGATAAATATAGGTTAACATACAAATATCTTATCTCTTTCCGGCAGAAAGAAAGAAACAAAATTAACTTACAAAACATACTACGCTACTTCCAAAGAAAATTCTATCTATTCCAAAAATGTTGTTTACTTGGTTAAATGGGTGTATCATATTGAAAAAAACATTTTTGTATTAAAAAAACGGAGCTCATGAATACATAATTGGCAGTAATTTATCGGTACTTTTTCACATAGGGTATTAAATTTAGTAGTCATTAAATTGTATGCATTATATATGTGCATACCGCTTATTGCGACAAAATTCGTTCATAGAGCATTTTCTCATGGTATTGATCATTTATAGAAGAGCACAGTTTCCAAAATAGGTTAGACAATTTAAAAAAAAATAAATTGTTTTTCAATATTTCAGATTGACTAATCAAAGATCTGTGAGAGATAAGATGCCCATAGCCTAATTTACCCACATTTATTATTTCGTATTTCATGTAGAGTTCAGAAATACGTGTAAACCACGTTTTCGATTAGGTTATACAGAGCCTACATTATGATGTAAAACAAATATCATTTGGCCCCATTAAACAAAAATTGGGGCATCATTTTGTTTAAAAATCGGATTTAACAACTTCCTAATGGATAGAAGAAGAACATTATTTTGCAAAGGATCACATTTATGTATCTCTCTTATATCACGTTGCCTAGCTTTGGTCCTCATTATAATTATACATAAGACATAAAATGGTACGAGTGGGACGAAAATACTAGAGTAAGGGGGAGAGAGAGGGGTATAGATAATGAGAGAGGGGGGAGAGAGAAAAAAAGGGGGAGAGAGAAAGGGAGAGGGAGAGAGAGATAGGGAGAGAGAGAGAGAGAGAGAGAGAGAGAGGGGGAGAGAGAGGTTCGCGGAGATGTAGTGAAGAGTGAGCGAGATTGGAAGATAGATAGATGGAGACAGAGATAGAGAGAGAAAGAGAGAGAGAGATAGAGAGAGGGGGAGGAAGAGAGAGAGAGAGAGATAGCAAGTGAGAGAGAGAGGGTGAGTTCCCTTGGCCTAATCTGGCGGCAAGATACTAGTGACGAACGGGACGAATTCCTCTAGTCGATGCAATCCAGATGAGTAGCCCCACTCACTAACTTTCATGTGGCAGGATCGGTATACCCTAAGCATAATAAACCCCTTCCAGCTCGGAAAAGCACACATACGCTTCCCTTACGACTTCACATCAGTTTTGAAAGTTTGAGAATGAAAACACACTTTGGAAGGATTTCCCTCCTTCCTATTACGAATTTGGCAAGATTAGCTGACTAAAATAGAAACCAACTAAACATCACCTCATTAAAATCATACCATATCATTTTCTTCTCCATTCTTATACCCCCACGGTGCTTTCATCATTTTCATTATTTCTTTGAACTCGCGGTTATAAATACGTGAGCACAAAAATTCATCTTGATTATGAATACAATATTCTTAGACTAATACTATCGCTGTTTTCGCATCATGTCCGACTATACAAAACTCCTTACCACATAAATCTTGCTTATATTAGTTCCTTCTTCTAAGTTCTTCAATTGATCCAGGTCATCTTTATAAAAATGTGACGCCATACGAGTTAGCTTGCCATTGACAATTTGGGTGCAAGTTAGTTTAATGGCATTTTACACTCTCTTGCCACGACTACCATTCATTTTGGCAATATTGTACTCGTCCATTCACTTTTTTTCCATTCACTGTCTATTCAAAGTTTAATCAATGTCAATTCAATATCCATTCAATGCCAATCCAATACTCTATTTGCTGCGGAACTCCTACGGATCTTCATGATTATTGTTTGCAAATTTGAATTCAAGTGAAATGCTGATTTAGAATCTGAAAGTTTGCAGATACTGCTAAATGTCCATAAAATGCTGTAACAGATATTTTTCTTAAACCCTTACCAGTAAAATATTTTCTTACTTTAAGATATAATAACACTTATTTTGTTTAAGTTGTTGAGTCACGTGGTAAGACATTAAACGACATTGAAATGACGTTGGATGACGTTTTTCGACGTGAATACTTATGCATATAAGCTATAACTTGAGCAATCGTTTATTAATTATTCTTGAACGTATTTATTTCCAGTTGATGTCAGGGAAAGTTCTATCTTTGACTCAAGTTGAAAGATGATTTAACACGACATTGAATTAAGTTGCCATCTGAGGTTGAGTTCCGACGCGGTTTATAACTTCATTTTTCTTACTTTGTATTTATTGGAGTCCACAAATGACGCTGAATCTCAAATGAATAAGTGACTTTTCGTCAACGTTCTTGATTATTCTTAGGCTTATATAACACATTCATCGCGTTGATCATAGAAAATCTCTCGCTTTTCAACTCCACATCCGACCATATTATTTTAAGGTGACGTTGACAAACTGTTTCTTTTGAAGACACATTGAAGAGATTCATAACCACTCACGACCGCGAAATAGACGTTGATACAACCTAATTCAGACAGTCTGTTCTCTTCATGACTCTTTGGTCACAATTCATATATAATCGCGGTCACTGCAGTCATTGTTCATATATAACCGCGGTAACTTTATTGACGTCGACCAATTTGTGGTTAATATGTGCATGACGTTACTATGACGCTCAATTTGTAGCTGATCGTCTTTGGTTTAAGAGTAAGCACCTATCATTCCCATGGCAAAGTTGTGCTCCTTGGCCTTCAACCGCAGCGCGGCGATGCTATGACTGCGTCGGTCTGTCTCGATGGGTTCCACACCGCCGGTGCTCATCATGGGGGAGTGCCCCGGTAACGACGTCGGTATACTAGGCGAAGTCTGACCGGAGTAGAGTCCCGCCGCTGCCGCTGCTGCCGCGGCGGCCGACTGCGACTGCCCGTGTGCGGTTGCAGCCGCGTGGTGCGGTTGGTTGGACATTGCCTTGAAGCCGAAGTCTGATGTCATCGAGTGCATCCCCATGTAACTTGGCATGTTGGACGTGGGCGCCATGCAGGACGAGGTGAGCTGTGTCGCCGCGGCTTGCCCGGCCCAGTTCTGCATTGGACTGGTGGTGGGGTTGAGTGATTGCAAGCCGGCTCCGAAGTTACCTAGCTGACTTGTATTCCAGGCTGAAGAACCGGTCATCTGACAAAATAGAGGAAGAAAACATAAATAAGATTCGATGTATGAACTTCGCTATGTCCTGATAATTCGAGAGAGAGAGAGAGAGAGAGAGAGAGAAAAGGAGAGAGAGAGAGAGAGAGAGGGGGAAGGGAGGGGGCATGAGACAGGGGCACATCAATAAATATCAATAAAAATGATTCATTCAACTTGAATTATTTAATTTATTTGCATTTAAATTGCATGAAATTTGTATATAAATATTCAACATAAGCTTAATGATAAAGGTGAGTTCTGATCGTCCGATTGCATTGTGAAAGAAAAGGTGTGGACTGGATCAGAAAAAGTTGATCATGTAGCATATAAGTATTTGTGTGTACTGCAAAGTTCTGGAGGCATCAAAATCATAATAAATTTGGCCAGTATTGGTAAAGTAACAAGACTGTACACAGAAAGATGTATATGGGACTACACAAGTGATGTCGGGGCTACTAACCTTGATTTCCCAATCTTTCTATGCTTATTACTCAGCCAGTATCCATTTTCTACCAACATTGTTGGCAAATGACATATATTTGTAATATTAAACATTCAGTGTTAGTTTCGTTTGATTCTGTGAGAATTGTTTTATTTTTGATTTTTTTAAACCAGAACTCACCTTTATCTTTTAGGGAAATACATGAAAAGATTTCCAGAAATTTACTTAAGACTTACACAAACGCAACAGTAATGTTTGACAGACGAATAATATAAACATAGGCCTTTTGTAAGTATAATAGTAGTTGAATAAACCATATTCCGGAATTGCTTAAAAGCTGATTTTTGTGTATTTGGGGGCAGGGAAAGTGGCAATATCCCTGTGGCGATAGTATTCAAACCACATTATGTACACAAGCTAACACACAAACATATATACAAACAAACAAACAAACTTACATTCATTGTGCCGTATGCATCTGGTCTTGGGGCTATAGGCATCTCATAGGGGGTCCCGGTGGCCATAGCCCTCATCGTGTTGAACTGACTGAATCGCTCTCTCTTCCTCCACTTTGCTCGACGATTCTGAAACCATACCTGAAATTTTAAAGAAAACAAAATAGAATTGAAATAAATAAATTAAGAAAACCAACGCAATAATCAAGTAAACATGAAAAAAGCATTACCACTCTAAACAACGTGATCAGGGGGGTGTTTCACAAAGATCCCAATTCGAACTTAACTCTAAATTGGACTTAAATATTATGGAGAGCCATTTGTAGCCTTAAAATAAAATATGTTCAAAGCGAAAATTCAAGTATTTTAGACTTTTTATAAATTTCACATCAAGAACATGAAATCTCCTTGATCATAGAAAATTATGAATGATTTGAATCAACATTTTATGCCTCTTAAAAAAACTTTTGCAAAATATTTTCAAAGATGCTAACGGATTTCCATAATTTTTAAGTCCAACTTAGAGATAAGTTAAACTAAGGACCTGTGAAACACCCCCCTGGAATAATTCGTCCCTATTTTCACGAAGTGACGGTAGTGAACGAAAATCGCATACAATTTGCGTGCGGATTTTGCTCACTACCGTCACTTCGTGAAAACAGGAACGAATTATTATGACCCATCCCATCTCATCTGACGTATTTTAATTTCAAAAGGAAATGGTAAAATAATAGTTGCAAAGCGTGTATACTATAAGCATATAATAACAACACGTATAATTTGTACAACAACATTTAGAAAGACATTAATGTCAATCAAATTCATGGTAAATGTTTCATGATTGATAAATAATTAGAAATAAAGAAACATAAATAAATGCATGAATAAATAGGTGGATAAATAAATGAATGAATTAATAAATAAATCAGTATTGTGTGTAGATACAATAATCAATCAATTAAATATTTAAATGATCATATAAACAAACATGTGAGCCCGCTTTCATCTTTAATGAACGCAATTGTATGTGATCATCCAAAACTGGGAAGAAAGAAAAATTGAAATGCACCATTCAAAAGAAAGAAATATATACCCCATACAATATTTCATTCAATTAAGATATCGTTTCATAGGGCCAGCTGTTTCCTTCCATATTGCCAAATACCACACAGTCGAGATAGTTTGTCAAAACATTCCCCAACGAGCAATAGTGAGCGTGTTAACCAGATTTCAATTGAATCCCATTTTGCAAAAATAATAAATCTCTCTCGATCGCTTTCCATTCAAAGTCCGCCCAATCAAAAGAGAGATTGTCGTACTTTTTTCTCTCTCCTAACTCTAAGAGTGCATAACCTTTTTAAGATTACAATGTTGAGAGTCTATAGTAATTGTAATTCGTGTACGAGTTTGGGGGTCTTCAGAGGAATGCCGTTGGTTGTGGAGTTGAAATGCGCACCGGGATTGGAACGGGGTTCGATGCGAAACTACCCGCCTTGGTTTCCCGCAGAGGTGACTTCGCCGCCTCGTATCAAAGCCGCTGACGCGATTGGGAGTGACAGCGGGGTCAGGTCGGCTGACCCGCCGGTCCGCGGCGGGCTGGGTAACCCGAGTCTGTGGCGGTGAACTATCATGTCGCGCTATGCCACGCTGCATGCCGTGACGAGGCGTATACGAGGAACAACAAACAAATGAACATGTACTTTGGAGACACAAGTCATACATCATGATAACTGATATGTTTCCAAACATTTTGAATGTACCCATCACGAGATAGAATTGTTTTTTCCCCTCAATTTCAAACATTTTCTCTTTCTGTTCTTTCAGATGACACGACCGCCCGCGAATCAAACCGAGTGAGACAAGCTTTCGAATATTGAACCTTTCTTGTTTATTAGAAAAGGTTATATTGCAATGAAAATACTTTTTTAGAAATAAAAAATGCACATATTTTCTTGGAATTATTGATCCGTAATTATAGAGGAAAAGTATTCACGCCGGCTTAAAATTGCGAGTAGCGCATACATTCCTTTGGAAAAATGATACATTATTTTCAAATGTCCAATAACTCCTGCGACTCATAAATATTCAATCAAGTATAATGAAAATGGCGATAACTTGGATAACAAAGCAAAAGAGGGCCAGGGGGGATCGTTTTCTATTACAATTTTTTTTTTACCTGAACAGTCATAGAAGCAAAATTTAGTAAGATGAGATGGACGACAATAATACCTGTACATGGGAGGAAGCGCTAAGAAATCTATGAGGATGTTTGTATTAATAAACATTAATGATATTTTTCTTCTCGCCGTAACCATGGCAACATTAAAGATGCCGCATAGTGATGCGAGAGGAGGAGGAAGAGGATGGTGATGGAAAGATAGTGGCAGTGATGATTATAAATTATAAATGGTGGTGATCGTGATGGTGATGATGATGATTGCGATGATGATGATGATGATGGTGGCGATGATGATAAAGATGATAGTGATAATGATTGAGATGATGATGATGATAATAATGATAGTGATGGTGATGATGATGGTGATGATGATGATTGTGATGATGATGATGATGATGGTGTGGCGATGATGATGAAGATGATAGTGATAATGATTGAGATGATGATGATAATGAGGATGGCAATGGTGGTGTTGGTGATGATGATGATGATTGTCATGGTGATTATGATGTTGATGGTGAATATGACTGATGAATGATAATAATGGTGATAATGGGCGATGGCGGTGTTGGTGCTGATGATGACAGTGATGATAATGTTCATCATTATCATAATGCATCGTTTTCATGATGAAACGACATAAGGATAATAAATCACTCTTTCCCAATTCAATCTAGCTTCACTATAACTATGTAATGCACACAAAAACCCGCCTTATCCAAGTTTACAGGAAGTGGTAACTCCTTTTGATGATAATGTCTTTGGCACATCACAATCAATTTGTGTTTGTGAAGAGCTCAAACCTTTCACAATATTTTGACAACTTGACACTCGAATCAAAGAAATAGATGTCATATCAAAGGTTTTAGATTCAATAACTACCTTCGCTTGGCACTTAACCTCATCCCCCAGTTGTTATTTACTACGAGACGTAACTGCAACAGGTGAAGCAAGCGATGACAAACGGCAGAGTTTTAATGACGAGACCCGTGGGAGGCTAACCAGGATTAAAAGCTTGTTTTCAAAAATGGCCACGGAATTTTGTTTTTAGAAATCATATTTCAGGCCATTGAACTCGGTTTGCTCACAGAAGTCGTAAATCAAGTTGAACCTTGTCTGATTATTCTCGAATGGAAACATTTAATTTTCTAATCTTCGTTATATACACACACTATTTTCGCCTGTGTTAACTCTGTATACAAAGCGTGTAGGGGAGATGCGCTCTTGAGTCTTGTGAGAAAAGTGCATATCAGTGTTTGGACGATAGGGGTCGCTAGACCACATTCTTGGCACTGGTATCATCATTAAATAAATAATTGAGACATGAATAGGATGGAATAAATAACTAATGAAGGTTAACATATCAACAACTAAATTAGAAGGAGGGGGATAAGAACAAAATGGTGGGAACATATAGAAAAAGAGAAGTAGGAGGAGAAGAAGAAGAGGGAGGAGGGGGAGAAGAAGGAGGGGGAAGAGGAGGGGGGAAAGGAGGAGCAGGAGGAGGAAGAGAAGAAGAAGAAGAAATTAAGCTCGACAAATACCTAAATAGGTCCACATTTATACCACTATTTTATTATTGGTATTTATTACAATACCAACAAATCCTATAAGCCTTCCAAAGAATCAAATTCTGACCACTAATAACATAATCCCGGCTTGGCATTCTTCATAAGTGGCAGTCGCAATCACGCATCCATATTTTCCATACAGCAGTTTCCTATACACACAATCCCCTCCCTATTGGTTAATTTCATTTCCCGCCATCTTCACCTGGGGGAATTCCCTATCTGTCGTCACAATGACAGATGACGTCATCTTATTACCGGTGACACGGCATGATCTCTGGGTTTGGTTTGGTTAATCAAACTAAATTTTTCATTTTTGGCCAACCTCATTTTTTTTCTTCTATGGTCAGCATTTTGTGATGTTGTTATTTTCCAATTGTTGTTAGTGGCCAAGCACGATGGGGGTGGGGGGGGGGGGGGGGGTTGAAGGGACCTTGCTGTTTGAACTTTCGAATCAGGCATGCAAAGAGTTGCTTTGTGATTACAACATCTTCGGAACAATAGAAAAATCTACTTGCAGATTTCTTTCAAGAGGAAATCGGAATGACAAAACAACAACAATTATAGCGAGGGGGATGATGGAGGAGAATGAGGGAGGAGGGTGGGAAAGAGGAAGGGAAAGAGGAGGGGCAAAGAAAACATACAACAAAAATCTATTCAATGAAGAAGAAAAAAAATCATTTGTAACGTTTTCGAAGGAGAACAAAGAGTAAAAGACAAGATAAAAGAGTTCCTTTTGAAATACTTAATTTGGGGGTTAAACTGCTCCCTCGAAACCAATCAAAAACTATTGTACAACTTTCGCACGGTATAAAAATCCAAACAAATATATATAGGCCTAGCCCAAAAGATTATTTAAGCACGTGCTGCATTTCGCATTCCGTATCTGGGGTACCACTTGACATTGTGCTATTGTCCTTGATGATTTTTTTTTTCTTTCTGGGTGAAAAACAGAAGGATTTCGTTATTCTGCGTCAATTTTGAGCCAAAACGGCCTGCAATCCAAAGGGCGACAAAGGTCATAGTCGGGTCAATGATACCACAGGGTCGCCGAAAAGAAAAAGGGATCATATTGATGAAATGGAAATCAAAATCTGATGCATTCAATATCCCGGATTTTTCTTTTGTTTTCATTTATTATATGAAGATGTAAAAGATTTGCCAAAATTTACAGGAATTAGGGCATTATTTGACTCTTGTAACTTCTCTGTAGGAATCATATTTCGCTCCTCATATTCTCCTTATCAAAATTTCTTGCCTCCTTTCCATTGTCATTGTACGATGTATCTGAAGGGGCTCTTTTCTCTTTCCCATATTGTTTAATCAAAATATTAATCTTCAGTTTGAGAAATGTATCCATAAGGCAATCAAAGTTCATCAAACAAATTAAAGCCCTCCCCCCAAAAAAAAAAAAACTACACAACAACAGTAATTAATTACCTATTCTTATCTGCCCCCCATCCCAATTTTCTCCCTTTCTCCTACGGCTCAAACGCTAACCATATTGGAAGAGCCTGTTTGTGATTGGGGGGGGGGGGGGTGTGAGGCAATCTGAATTCATTTCAATCATCCAACCATCACATTTCATTCCTCTGTCCCCAAAGACCTGCCCCCCCTCCAGTTTCTACCCCCTCTCCCCATCCCAACTTATCCATCTTCCCCTCCTCCTCCTCCCTCCCATTTTTCTACCCCTCCCGATCCCAGCTCATCTCCCTAACAACCATAAGAACCTGTTAGTGATGAGGGGAGAGAATGTTGAGCAATCTGAATTCAATTTTCAAACTATCAAATTTGTCTCTGTCTCCAAAGCCAAGGCCTGCCCCCCCCCCCCTCCTCTGATTTTCTTTTCTACCCCTTCTCCCCATCCCAACTTATCCATCTTCCCCTCCTCCTCCTCCCTCCCATTTTTCTACCCCTCCCCGATCCAAGCTCATCTCCCTAACAAAGAGGGAGAGAATGTTGGGCAATCTGAATTCAATTTACCATTGCCCTTGACCGGAACGTGTTGCACTTTTTTCGGCCAAAATGGATCCTCCGCTATCGAGCCTCTCTTTTCCAAAGTCATAGGTATCACAGAGCCAGGCTGTTAGTATATTGTTTCCCCCGAGCTTGATATTGAAACAACGTGGTATGCATACTTTGGTGTTCCTGTTAGCATTGGAAATACTATATACCCAAAACGAGTCTGGCCTATAAATGTTATAGAACCCAAATATCCAAAGATGTACATCGGGTTAATTTCTTTCTTGGCTATGTAGTCAGCACGAATTTACAATAATAATTGAAATGTACTTTGACTAGATACTATTTTGTTCTTCTCTAATATAAAATTAAACTCAATATAATATATTTTCTGAGAACTGTCTTAATCACGTGTATACACATACTTAATGTTATTCCAATATCGAATGAAATTCAGTATAGCATTTTCTTTTCTTTTTAATTTTTGGGTGGGGTTGTGGTATTATTTTGTTCACGACAAATAGCTTTGCTTTGTCCAAGTAACAATTTCCGTACATCATGATTTTAATACAAAGAGACATGGAACATCATTACATTAAAAAAAAGAATCAATGACATAGGTTTGCTAGCCTAACGTTTGAAGTCCATAAGAAAAAGAAATTAATGATAATCTTACTACCCTTTAAAATATTGCAATCCTATTTAATACTTTACGACGTACAATACAAAAAGAAGTATAGTAACATCTCTTTGGTAACATTAATCTCATATGACCCTTCAGGATGAAATCGATGGGTTCATCCTCATCATGTCATTTCATAACTGAGAATGATTGACAAAAGAAATCAAAGGGCTTGATCTGTGCGATAAAGTAGCCTAGCTTGTACTTTTTCAAGCAGCTCAGTAATGTCAGTGCAACATGCATACGTCAGGATAATGCTGCACGTCGCTCATGGGCAGATACGAATGCGAGAGAAAAAAGCCTGTTTTGTACTTTTTCCAGCAGACCAATACAACATTCGTCTGTAGCTGTCACAGTAATGTTGCATGCAATGTGCGTCGCACATGAATCGGCCTAGATAACGATGGAATTGGGTGAGCATTTCACGCCAAATTACCTCCAATTCATCGCGCTATTTGCTAAAGAAAACACGCAATTAGCGCTTAGTTACGGTAGCTTACCATCTGAAGGACATACTAAACTGTCCATCATTCTAAGGTCGTCAAGGGAAGCGAGAGGGATGATAAAGTCATATTTCCCCTTCGACTTCTCAGCCATTTGACCACTTCACCATCTCCCCAACACGCCGCCACTGTAGGCGTGTGGGACGGTCGTCGCACCGTAGTTCCCAAGGAATGTGTTCGCTGTCGACGCGCTAATGCATAGCCGTGGGAAGTGTTTGTAAGAAATCAGTCTTAGGCGGTTTTTAAAATGCTTTTCGCTCTCAATTTCAAGTGATTCTCTTTTTCCAGTGCGTGATGATTGGGATGGGAAAATAAGGAATTATAGAAAATACATTTGTTGATGGATCGCATCCATTTAGCTGATGTTTGTAATTGATGACCACTTCAAAAACAATGAAAGTAATTCATAACAATATCCCTTGCCATTATCAAGATTTAGAGCTACTTGTCTTTGGGAAGTGGAACCTGCTATGATCAGGGTTATATTTCTGAAGGACAAAAATATGTCCTGAAGGTGATTTTGAAGATTGTGGGGGTGTAGTATGATGTTTCACACGACGAAAAGTCGAAAATGCATAAGATAATTACCTTTTTCTGATCGTATTAGTTGTTTTAATCATTATCACTTCTTTCTAGTTAAATATTGAGGACTACATCTTCAGTATTACATAAGGACCGTTTTACATTTTAGTCTTGGAATTTAAAATCCAAGAACAGTAATAAAATTTAAATGCATGTTCTACCTATGGCAGGAATGATATATATATCATTTGATAATTGGAAAAGTCTATTAGAAAAACTAAATTGAAACGGGAAAAATACATGTTAGCCAAAGAAAAGGTTATTCATAACAATTTGAAATGCAAAAAACGGGACGGAAACAAAAGCGAGGATGAAAGCATTACTTTAAGTTCCACGCAACTAAACAGTACTTACAGAAATGTTTATGTCTTGTCAAATGTATTGTACTTTGTTAATTTTGCATGGTATATGACGAAAAGCAACCATTCAATCAAAGAAAAAATTGAAATCGATAAGAAAGCGTTAAAAGAAAAGAACATGAACAGCAATGAAAAGAAGAAAATCTCTTAAAATCTCTAACACCGATCCACCTCGGGATCTTCCCGCATCCATCCCAGCAACCATGGCAACGATGGAATCCGGCAGCTAATTGCTTTGATTTGAGACGATTGAAGAGCATCTCAAACTCATCTACCTATTAATCTAATGTCTAGTCTAAATAAAGCCATTACGGCCCTCTTCAGTCTTACTCGGGTAATCACTCATCCACAAACTGGTTTATCAAGCTTCTATTTCTTCCTTTTTTATTCAACAGGCTCAGCTCCTTAGAGCATGTACTTCATCAATAGACATGATCAAGGTTAACATTTTTTCGTAAAAGGGAAAGTAAAACGAAGAGGAAAAGGAGATGGGAATGTCAAAATGGTATTTTAATTTTTTCTTTGTTTTTTAATACGTTTTCAATAATTGAAATGCGCTGAAAGGGATTGGGCAACTTGGATGCTAACTCACAAGGGTTTTCAAAAGAAGAAGCAAGTAAGTATTACGACTCCTTGCATCTTCTAGCTTCAGATTTGCTTTAAAATTGCCAACAAAAATGGGTGCACCAATTTAAACATTGCAATTCCATTTACGCAAAAACAGGTGAATGGAATAGCTCATCGGGGATAACAAAAACAATGAGCTACTACAAACTCCAGAGTAGGCCTGTTTAGCCGAAGATCCCCGCCTGAACCCACGCGTAAACACAGCCGCTTTACACGCACTGCCGGTCACCATAACTCGTCTTAATTAATCATGCTTATCACTAATTAGTCAGCGTCACTTCAGCTAATTGGAGTCGCGCGCTGGGGAACAATACCCAATTAGGGGCGGAAGGGCAGGTATTCCTTCCGTTTACACTTAGCTCTAAGAGGAGAACCGGAAACAAGAAAGGGGGCAAAACATGCACCCATCTCCGCCCTGTGGAGATAACCACACCCCTGCCGAAATGGACATCGACATCACATTATCGTCGTCATCATCATCATGAAATTAACATACATCCTTGCGCTTGTCATGCTTGTATTTCTTGGTATTTATTATGATTGTTTCTTCGCTCATTCATCAACCGTAGTGTACGCATAAATATTTTCTGAACTTATTAGCATTGTTTGTTATAATGTATTTGGTAAATTATTATTCAACTGGACGTCAATAAAAAATTATCATCACACTCAAATACTCAAGCAAGCCTATCATGAACCATTTTACCTTCTTTTGCATGTAAAGATTTCGGGAAAAGTTCCTTTAAACTTTTCAAATCAAATGTCTGAATGCGGCAACTATAATGACTACTACATAATACATTCTATGAGGCTATGCAAAAGACAGACCGAGTCTGGAGATCGAGACTACACGTAAAGGCACGTGAATCAAAGCCAATCAGGCGAGTAATTAGTACATCGTCTGTCTTAGCGTTTGTTATGGGAGATCTACCATCCATAAAATTCAATAAACAGATGAAGAGATGGGGGAAGATAGAGATCCCGATAAACTAATCGGGACACGTGCCTTGAACGAGACTAATCCATGTCGGTTGAAAAACAAAACATCCTACGTGTGATAAGGTTGTGTACTTGGCTAGAGGAACAGATAACGCTGATAACTGCATGACTTTTCTGGATGAATTTATCAACAACAAAATGTGTGTTCTATGTTTGGGCGGTTTCCTGTTTTCACCCTCCTCTCCTCGCTTAGTCTTTTTTCAAGGTGCCTGATAATTTTGAGAATTTATTTTAGAATGGGTTTCAATCTAACCAAGATTGGAATTTAAAAGAGAAGACAGAATGGATTGTACAACTGTACCTACGAACTGGCTTATTATAGACAAAAAATTGAGATTATCCACGCGTCAAACTGTTTCACAAACTTTACTGTGTAAAAGCTCGTTATGATATCATATTTCATAATAATCTTTGAACAAGGTTAAAATTCGGGCAGGATTCAATGTGAAGTTGAATTTCCGCCCTCTTTAAAAAAAAAAATTGGGAATGATTTGAACAAGTTAACAAAAGGTTAGTGTTTATAAATCCTCCAGACCTAATCAACAATACGGGTATGTTCATTGCGGAGATATAATTGCTCATTATCTCTGAAACCTAGGCTAAAATTCCCCCAACATCAACTCATAGAACTCACTGCACTCTTCTGTTTTTGTTTTTATCAGTCCCACACATTGCGTTGCGTGTAGACCCGTCTCGTTTCCATGGTTGGCCCAATAACTCTCTTACTCACCCTCGCGAATTTAATAAAATTCGCACGATTTCCGTCAACTTTGGGGCTAAATTTACGCTTGTATCCCACAGAGACACCGAGCTGTCATACCATATCAAACAAACCATGTGTTTACAGTTCTTTTTCGTTCCACGCCGATTTTTTTTTTCTTTCTTCAACATTTTTAATGTTTTTGAGAGCTAAATGGAAAGCAGTTCATTTTCGTTCCACGCTTATTTTTCTCTTCAACATTTTCATTTTTTTTGAGAGAGCTAAAATATGGTTAGCAAAAAGTGTCAAGAACTCAAATGTTGCTTGAATCTGTGAACTTTGGAGTGCTTCAAACTTATTTTCCTTCCATAACTTTTTAAATTTTTTAAATTTGTTTTAGTTTTATTCTTGTTACATACAAAAATGGGTAAAAGTAAAAGATAACGACCAATTATCAGCTGTACAAAAATTATTAGCTGAACAAAAATAAAATGTATTACAGTTTATGCTTACTTCATGATCAACATCGGCATTATTCTTCTGTTTTATTTGTATTAGAATTAAGTTCCTAAGTAGTAATTAGGTTACAGATCAGGTTCAGTTCTGGTTATAACTGGAATAAAAGGGAATCGTCAATACATCATTAATACAGTCGATGTTTTATCAGGAAGTAGGTTTATGTTGTTCGCTTGAGAGTTCATTCGATTGAAAATCCTCCAAATATTAGCTTTCTTACTTTTCTCACCGTTTATTTCAATAGTATATCTATTCGTTTATTTATATAGTTATATATACATTAATTTGTAATATATATTTACTTATCTATCTATCTATTCATTCATGTATTTTTGTCAATTAGTTAGTAAGTTAAGGCCATTCCTGATTTATTTATCTATTTGATCAATAACTAATTTGAAATTTTGTGACATGAACGTATCAACCATTCATTGATATCCTTATCTTTATCGCATAAAACTTAAGCTCTTTGAATAACCATGTTTATTTGGAATGTAGTAGTATATCAGAAGTGGTAGTGGTTATTTTACCTGACTGCTAAGAAAGCATAAATGATTGTTAGTAAGCAACCAGAGGACCAACGGCTCTAGATCCTCTCGAGGGACCTGGTAATTTACCTGAACAATACAAACCAACAATAACAAAAGTCATCACTCTACAGTATTACAGGCAAAATGCAAAGCGTTTGATTTTTAACGGGCTCCATCCTCAGTCAGGGTATCAGGTGCCTCGAAATGCCCACTGATTTGCAGAAGTTTGACAAATACCGTCACCTGTCACGAGGAATTATCTACAATTGTCCCCCCACGCCAGACGAAAAGCTTGAATCATGCGGGTATATATATAATATATATAGTACGCAGGGAACTTCGAGCAATGCCTTCAGCAGACAAGGCCCCTAATGAAATAAATCCACACATTGAAAATGGAAGAGGGGTTGCAGGAGAGAGAGAGAGAGAGAGAGAGAGAGGGGGGAGGGGGGGGGGGAGATGGAACTTGTTAGGATTTTTCAGAAAGGGGAGTTTGCATAGTTTAAACATGGTAGAAACGGAGAATGAATGATAAAAAGTGTGAAGCTGTACAGGTAAGAAATTATTGGAGTTTCGGAGAGAGAGACTGAGTGAAGAAAGAGAAGCAAATAGATAAACAAAGAATGATAAATAAAATAGAACGAGGGGGAGGACAAAGAGAGTGAACAAGTGAAAGAGAGTAATGTCCCCATATTTTCTTGCTCGACTTTTCGCTCTATCGTTACGCTCACTTTATACACAATGTATAAGCGTATGTTTTAAATTTAAAGCCAATTGATTGCAACCCCTAAAATACCCCACCCCCTCCCTCTACCAGAACAGCATATACTTGGTCATTACCCCTCCATATCATTGCTACATCTCCGATGTATACCACAACGAATGCCCAGCAACGAAAGAAAAGACGATTTGTGAAATTTGGGAGCGAGGAGAAAAGGACAGGAAAGTAACTAAAGAAACAACAAAATAATCAAAAAATGCAGTAAATATAAAATGAAAATTTGGCAAGGATCATCACTATATGTGGCTGTCTTGTCTTGAGTAGCCAGGTCAATGGGTTGATTTATAATGAAATTGTTTAAGATAATGCAGAGTTTTGGCAAGGATATTTTACATGAATGAAATGCTGATCACATCCGTCAACGGACAGATTGTAAAAATACAAAAACAAGTCCTTGAAATCTCTATATTTACTTTAAAACGATGGATGTTGTAATACGGTATTAAAAGAACACAGCATTCACAAGTTTTTTAAATAATATTTGTTTGTTTAAGTTGTATGACCAAATCTAATTTTATGTTGAAAGGATCAAAATGTTATTAGAACCGAACAGTTTTAGCGTCACGTGTGCCTTTTATATTTTAATTCTTTATTTTGGAATACGGTGAGCTAAGCATTCTATCTAATATGAAGGATTTAATTTGTAAAGTTACTAAAGTACTATACACTCATCATTGGTTCTCATCTTCGATTTATTCGACTTCAGGATATAGCATCATCGCGCATAACAAAATCATGGGTATGAATATTGGGGCTCTCGTTTGTATGCAAAGAGATATGAAGCATTGTATGCCAGGGTTGACAAAAACGTATAATCTTTACTGACTGTAGTAAATTATCATTGATTTTGACATATCATGGCCCTAATTGGCAGGTTGCATGCTTGATTGTTGGCATTTTTCAGTACTATTGTTTTCGTTTTCATTTTCCAATCCATGCAGCGTACTTTTGAGGATTATGGATAATTTAAAAAACGTAGTTTTTGCATGTACATGTAATATTTAAAATACGTTTATGTCAACTATTTTCTCTAATATTTGGTGAGTTTGTAATGAACACAAAGTTTGCGGCTGGCAGAAAAGGGGAAGGAGGAGGGGAGGCTAAAAACTAGGGAGTTTATTTTAGTTGGCTTTGCGGGGCACACGTCAATGATATTGGTCGGATTTTCTTCGTTTTTTTAATGATCCTTACTTGTTACTATTTTATAGTGTATTCTGTCACTTCTCCTCTTGCCCGAATATAAATCGTCATATCTTTCATTAAACAAACGTAATGAAAGTTTAACGCGCAATTAAAGTGGCCCGTAAATCCACCACATAACGCCATCGGCCCATAAAATATTCGAACCCGCCTTTGATTCGGAAACGCGGCATTGGTAAGGATTAAGTCCGACGACAAAACTTGCCAATCGGCCTCTCTTGAAACAATCTTTCTTCCTCGTAAAACATTTAAATAACTCAACAATCGTCCTCCCTTCCTCGTCCGAAATAACCTCACCGAAGGTCGAGCGGCCGTCGGCGAAGGGCCAGTTGTCGTTGCACATCAGCGAGTTCACAACAGACGATACATGACCGGGATATTTCTCCGTGTTTCGCAGCGGTGGAACATTCCGTGGGACGATTCGCCCTTCGCGCGCACATGTTCTCGCTATAAATTTCCCTGCCCAAGGTTTGAGGGTCCCCCCACCGGTGTGTTGACGCCGAGAGTTACGCGGCCGAGCGATGCCAAACGACGTAGAACACTAATTTACAACTCGAGTTTACAACCGTTAAACGTCTCCGAATATTCCACCTTGAACATACTGAAGAATTGGTCAACTGATTTGGAAAGAGGGTTGAAGGAGCATGGATGCGGATCGCAAGGCAGTTATAACAATTTAGTGGTTTGGTTCAATAACTTTTAATTCGGAGCCCTATAAATATTACAGATACATGAGTAGAAACGGCAAAAGTTTCTGCTCACACCGTGTCCATTTTTATTGCATGACCATGCTGTGTTTGATGACGGGGAATTTTATGAAAGAAAGTAATCTTTAAAACCATAAAATTGGCAACACGTTGAGAGAATCAAAATTAATTTCAAGGACATGGGAGGAGAAGGAAGAAAAAAAAAGAAAAAAAAACAAACCAACACTTGAAAAGGATTAAAGTATTACAAAATTACATAAAAGGCTTTTTTTTAAGAGGTTGGATTCTAAAGGACAGTAATGGATATTTTAGCATTGAAAGGTAAGCTCATATTGATGTAAAGATGAGTCAAATTCAATGAAGTTCTGTTAAAATCTGGCCACGTCGTAATGAAATTACTATGTTCAATGATCTTTATAATTGGTGGTAATTGGTAGTTCATTTACGAGGATCTATGACGACCAACTCGCATTGTTGTACAGGTTTCCAGCCGAACTTCAATGTACATCAAAACTTGGGCATGGTTAAAAAAGCTAGCACCTACGTTTCCCACAATGGTCGATGTTTTAAGAGAAGTGATACAACGGCAAATTATTCCATTATAATACATATTAGTTGCATTTGTGCGAAACTTCAACAACCCAACATCCATGGAAAAAAAATGTTTGTCCTTTTACATGCCTGTGGATACAGAGTACTGTCTTTATAATCGTGAAGCATGTATTTTTTCAAATGATACTTCGTTAATTGAATAGTGCACAAAATTGTTATGGATTCTGGAGCGCCAACGCGTGAGAGAAATATTAGATTTATACTCCCGTTGCGCTTGAGGCGTCATTTCGGTTGTGTTAGTACCTGCACCAATCGACTCTCTGAAGGTAATTAGCGCATAATTATACGCGAATACCTGAAACCACCTTTTGGCACTGTTCATTTTGCAATCACAATTTTTGTATGATCTCACCCTCGCATGAAGCGCCAAAGACTGCGATTTTCACTGACGCTGTCCTCAATGCATGAGAAGCGCTTGGCTGGCGTACGACTACGTCAGCGACTAACAAGCTCTATTCCTCTTTGACGCCAAATATGAGAGTTATGTGGTACAAAGGGGAGTGCAAAAACAAACAGAACAAACAATGAATTGAAGTGCTGGGGCATGAACTGATTGCCTTCAGTGGTTTAATTAGCATGAGTTATAACGCAGTCGAAATGACGCCTCAGTTTTAAGTGCAGGCAGACAAGACTCACCTGTACACGAGCTTCGGTTAGATCACATCTTAGGGCCAGCTGCTCCCGGCAGTAAACGTCCGGGTAATGTGTCTTTTGAAAGACTTTCTCCATCTCCTCGAGTTGGAAACTCGTGAACGTCGTCCTGTTCCTCCTCTTTTTCCTCTTGGCATTGGCGTCGTCACCCAGCGATCCGTTCATCGCTCCCTCGGGCGAGCCGTGGTCGCTGATTTCTGCTTTGACGGTTCCAGGGCTTGACGCAATCGGCGACTGCATGGCGGTAAGACGTCGATGCGCTTCCTCCATCACACCAACGCCGACGCCGTGGGCCGCTGCGGCGCGCACCGCGTTGTGCAGGTGCATTGGTCCAGGGTGGTTCGTTGTGGTCCCGTGCATAGCGTTAATTGTATGGTCCTTGTGGATACCGTCAGAAGCTGCTTCCCGTTGCAACAACTTCAAACTCTCGTTTGTCATCTTTTCCCACTCCCCTTCTCCAGACTCCACAACCGGACGCGCAGGTTCACGCGATTCGCCAGACGAGTTCTCGCTCACACCTAGACCCGAACGGTGACGCAAGAATGACGTCAGACTTGCAGACGCGCTGAACGTGTCCTCAAAGGATGGCAGATCCGACGGCTGTGGACTCTCCTTGTTGCACCGGGTGAGTCGAGTGTGATACGCTGCGATACTTCTAAGAAAGCGTGTCGACTGAAGAGGATGCGATAAGGATGAGACACCCTTTTTCTCAATCTGTCCACCCGCGGTCACTCTCGGAGTAAAGGATATGGGGACGTCAAGAGCACTCTCTTCAAACTTTCTCGAACAGGTGGACGATTCTGAGATCGGGAGGAGAAACAAAACCAAACAAAAAACATGTCATAGGAGTTTAAGTGGTACTGCCACGTTCGTGTTATGAACCGCATCCTTCTTCTCAACACACTAGATAAGATGTCATTGTCTTAAGCGATAAAAGAGTGTAATTTTTTCATTCAAACTTACATGATTGCATTAAGGTATTTTTGCGAAACACCACAGAAGTTGAGAGAACAGTTTCTGTTTGGCATCGAGGACTCAGAAACCATATCATTAAGAAAGTAAAGAGAATGTTAAAGACCATTACCAGCAATGTCAATGGTATCTAACTCAAGCAAATTGAGAGTTATCTTGTTCATATTTTGGTATTTAATCTGCATTTGCCACTCCCTACCCGGGAGAGGTAAATGAGTTACCAGCAGGAAGAAATATCATGAATGCTTTAGAGATTTCATGTCTCAATATCATGGCGGCTGTCTTCAAGCCAAGTATTGGGAAGAAACAATGCATTAAGCGTAGTGCAGTATAGGATAAACACATTTCCAAAATAACTTTCACCTGAAACAAGCAATGCCATGTCTAACGAAGTCTAAACAAACAAACAAACAAACATAACAGACAATTGCCAGATTTTTTAAATAGTGGAAGGGGCATAAACAAATTTTTAAAAAATTGTTCACCTTCCATAAATTTTGTTTGTTCTTTTAGTCAAAATAAATACAAAACTTCTGGCAACTTAAAATCGTTGCTCTTTGCCCAGTACTACTTCATTGATTCAAAGAATTAACATTTTGATCGGATGTGGATTTGACAGTTTGAATAGCTTAACGTACAGGTGTGAAGGTGATGTGTGGCCATTCGTAAGAAAATCACAACACAATGACACTGACAAGTGATTTTCTTTGAAATTGTACTTTAAAGCCCCACTGTCCTACTTGTACCTACTTGCTCCCTCTATATAGAAAATTTAGCCAATCGGTACCTGTTGGTCCCCCATGATCCTCTTTTTCTTATGTTAGTTGAGAGCTGAGTTAATGAGATAGCCACCTGTCTGTGACCTCGCTGTGTGGTCTAATCCCTTCTGGCCCAGTAGTATTGACGGTCTTTAAGGCCACAGTGTAGATATACAATTATCCACGTCACAATAACGTAGAAATATAAGGTGTGACATCATCTGTTTGGAGCCAAAAGGGCATTATATCAAAATATACCCATACAGTAATACACAGATTCAACACCCTTCTAGCTCCCTTCTGGTTTTGAAAATGCGACGTGCTAACAATATTTTGACTCGTATTACAAAGATAAATTGAGGAAACTATATATTTTTATTTTTTTTAAATATCTCAACCGCTATCAATATTACTCTACTCTAATGGCAGGAAAACAAACAAGTTTTGCCTTCTATTTTAGGAAATTTTCAGTTTCCGAAACATAATTTATCCACTGAAAACTCACAGAAATCTAACGACTATTGATTTTTGAGGCTGAACAATAGTTATGTAGTTATGTAATCAATTCGCTGTATTTTACCCCGAACGCTAAGCCGCTGCCCCTATGTTTTTTTCAACTAAATCTTGTTGATGACATTTCGCAGACTCTTAGGATAGGTATCGGGGGGAATAATGTACAGTGTATAAATGTGTAGGTAACTTGATATTGTGAGACATTATACATGGAACTGACAATATTTTTAAGGCCTCAGAAGCGTGTTCCCCTTGGTCCATGACGAGGTTATAATAAATAACGTACGTAATACATACATATTCATTATGTGTATGAATTATTATGTAGACAATCACAGTAATTAAATCAAAACCTCTAAAAGAAAACTTCGAACAGCGTAAATCGAAGAACAAAGGCTGTTCCTGCATGCTACATGTTTTTCTTCGAATATGTATTTTTAGTTCACTTTTGTTGCTAGTTGTTCAGCCTAATTTAGCACAAAAAACCTGCATGATCATTAATCACTATGTCATAGCCGATACGGAGGACAAATTCTGTCATTTGCCACCTCAAATTCGCTTCTAAAGCTCGATATTTGACGAAACAGTGGCAAAATCTCTCCTTTTTAGCAGGTATCACGGAACGGAACACTATTGGCACTGTCAGCCGGAAGTTCTGGCGTTGCTCGTCACGGGTAGCAGGGTAATTGTTTCGAGCGGCTGTATTGAGGTGGCTACATGCTCTGAGAGTATATTGCCCTAATTTGGGGTATTATGGGCATTTTCGGGGCATTTTCAGACGTTATTTGGCTTAGTGCATGGGCGGGTATTCAACGTCAGATGCAGTAAGTTGACCGAGGGGAAATACCCGTAAAGAGTTGCCTGCATGCTCCACGTCAATTCAAATAATTGCAATCAATATCAATTCTAAATCCGTGGGTCGTATAACCCTTATTTAAACACCATGCATAGATTTTCATTTGTTGTTATATAGACAAGATAATCATGATATATATATATATATAAAGTAAAGGGATCCTCGCTGTCCATGGACGGTCTAACTGTGATAATGGTAATGGGTAGGGGCGAGGTGGGTGATTATTATACTCTGCGTTCAGTAAACAAAATGGTCCATCTATTTTTCTTTTCCTGAACACAACTTTAGAAGGGAATATTTACTTCTTTTTTTCTGAACACAAATTTAGAAAGGAATATATTTTTGTTCTTGCGGCGGCTGCTATTTAGGGCAATATATGAAGGAAACAGAGGACGGGCGTGGACAGTGCATGAAAATATCCCCACCCCTTTGAGAGCAATATTGAATTTAAAACAAATCGAGCAAATTGATATTGGATATTCAATTATAAAAAAGTAGATGTCCTCTTTTGTATTTCTTATAAAATACCAATCTCATTTTATCATAGTTATTTGCGTTATTACAGAAGAGATGACACAAGCGGAAAATTCCCACCTCGATCGGGCTAGACAAGGGAAAAATTACCTACTTCGAAATGTTAATTCACTTAAAGGTAGCATATAGGCCTATATATAAAAAAAAATGCAAAAAAACTGATAACCACGTGCATAAGCAGATGTGATATTATGTTCCTAATACTTTAATAAAAAACGGGGAAAAATTTGTTTAAATGTCATGTTATGACGAATGAAACAACTTGATTAAAACAAAATGCTCACGACATATCAATATCAATGATCGTAATATATGCCAATAAAAAGTCTGGATATACATGCAGAAAGGAAAATAAAAGATGTAATATAAGGATAGAAATTAATTGGAAAAAAAAGGAAACAGATGAGTGGAATAAACCCCATCTCACGCGCACAGGGGGGAAATGATTGCTAATTTAATCACACTCACAATGCTATTTTATACTTGTAGTTGCTTTTAGCATATTGTTATCATTACTAAATCCTTATCCATCTTTTAACTTTTCAGCTCTTATAAATTTGAGGAAGTTAATGTAGCCACTAGTTTCAATCAATGATAAACACGTGCATGAGCAGATATAAAATAATGTTAAGATGTTATATTTTTGTATATGTTCCTATAATACTTAAATGAAAATAGGGGGACAAGTTGTTTAAATGTAATGTTATGACTAATAAAACAACTTGATTTTTAAAAAATGCTCACGACATATCAATATCAATGATCGCAATATATGCCAAGAAAAAAGTCTGGATATACATACAGAAAGGAAAAGAAAAGATGTAATATAAGGATAGAAATTAATTGGGAAAAAAAAGAAATAGGTGAGTGGAATAAACCCCATCTCACGCGCACAGGGGGGAAATGATTGCTAACTTAATCACACTCACAATGCTATTTTATACTTGTAGTTGCTTTCAGCATAATTGTTATCATTACTAAATCCTTATCCATCTTTTAACTTTTAGTTAATGTAGCCACTAGTTTCAATCAATGACAAACAAGGAAAGGCCACCCGAGTAATATCATAATTTATTGACAAACTTTATCACAACATTGTACAAAAATGTAATGAATATCATAAAGAGGGCGCTAAACCACGAGACCTGACGATATGACCATAACCTAACTCTTCAACGCTTCTCAATTCGGCTGCTTTCGGCATAATAAAAAGATGTAGCAACTTCCTGGTAATACTGGTAGCTCAAATATACGCATTTTGACTATCGAAATGGCATTATGAAGGTGTGCTTGTTTAATTCAATGTTTTGGGAAATAGTCCTGAAATAAATAAATAAATAAACAACACGGTAAAACATTTGATAAGTGTAATCACTTTTAGTGAATTTCTTTTCAGCTATAAAAGTTCCTGTATCGTTAAAAACATTTTACCAATCAATTATTTCCAAGCATTGGTTAAAAAAAATCTCCTTTATTAGGCTGATTTCTTTTTCTACTAAAGAAATTCAATGAAGTACATTGCGATTTAAATACATCCCTTCATTTCAATACACGAATTTTGACAGAATCTCATGCAGCACTTTGTCAAAACTTATCACACTTTTAATACACAAAAGTCACGAACGTCAAACGATATTGTTAAATGCAACATACACCGGATGGTAATGAACATTAAGTGATTAACACCCCGGTGTTGAGTCTCTTGACACCCCTTCCTAAGGAGCACGTGTTTCTTACACCTAACTATACAGAATGAAGGCTTACTCGAGAGCCTGGACAACATTTTTCCTATGTTAGTTCTTGGAATCGCAGATCTTGAAAGTTGAAATTTGAGAGTTAGTCATACAACGATGGCAAAGGTTTTTGAGACATCAATCAAACACATATTCCACAGCATTTAATTTTGCATCACTTGCAGAAATGTGCGAACTTTATACGAGTTATTAGTTGATTACGTAAGCCGAACATTGTGTGTCTACTGTCTAAAGACAAAACAGTTAGATATTGGAGTCACCCTTGAGTCGATTCATTGAAAGTTTCTGCACAATAGTGTTTCGAGAGATTCAATTTCAAAGAAATTGATAATAACATTTTCGAGAGGATGATTATCATTATTATTTGTATTACTGTACATAAAAATGATTGTGTAATGTGAGGTTCTATAGAATCGTGAAACAGTAACTTTTTGAAAAATGATATTAAACAAATTGACTTAATCCCGCTTACATAATTAATAACAATCCCAATTCACAGACAGTCGTAGTGTATTTGGGTTACACATAAGTCATGACGATGTGGCATAAAACATTGGTCTTAGCTTTAGCTTATCAATAATTTTATTTCAAGAAGAGATCATGTCAAGACCAACCGGGTTAATGTGGAAATCCTATATACCATGTACATGAAGGAATAACAAGAGCTTTTCACATATTTCCTAGGATACAAGTTTCTCTTTTACGTGTGAAATGATGACGTAATAATTTATGGAAAGGAAGTTCTGACGGATCAAGGAGTTACTAAACTCCTTGGACGGATCGAGAGACTAGCGTGCTGCAGATGAGATGAGCAAGGAATTTTCTTATTAGCACATCATATTTATTTGAAGGGTGAGGAAGGAATAAATCAAGGTATCCCCTTCAAGGTACACTGTGAAAAGGTTGGGCAATATTTTTCCAACAATTTGCCCAACGTTGTGCCAATAGTCAACCCAACCATCTATTGGGCAACATTTTACCCAGTGGTATTGGTAAACGTAAGTACCTACTTCACAACGTGCATACGTTTTTCGTATTTTGACCAACATTTGGGCAAAGATATGACCCTGTTGGGCAAAATACGAAACAATTTTCCCAATAGATGGTTGGGTTGACTATGGCACAACGTTGGGCAATGTGTTGGGAGATATTGCCCAACTTTTTCACAGTGTAGTAGCCTAACATAGATCCACATGCTATTGTCAGAAGTCAGAACGATTTTGACTATTTCTAATAGACATGTACTTCATTAAAATCAAATTAAATTTAATCTAATCTATTCTATGATTTCTATATCGAGATTCATGAAGGTGAGTTAGTTTTTAATGACAACCCCCTTCCCCTCCGAAATCTCTAAACCTACAATAGGCCCTACCGTTAGACCTGTCTAATAGGGGAATAAAAGTTACATCGATTATATTCGTAAAGTTACATTTTCATTATTATCCTAGTTAATACGATCGTTGAACTTTCCATAATATAACTCTAAGGCAATTTAAATAGACTTGAGCATCATATTTGTATACGTTCAAACAGTGAATATGTGAACCTAATTTCTATAGGAAATTCAACACGACATAGGCATTTAACTTGAGTTGAATTCTTAAGTGTCCTCTATTGACGGAAAATCTGAATGATATTGATATACTTGAAATACTGTTTGGAAGCAATCTCAAAATCATGCTCAATTGACTTGTGTTCATTGAGTTGGGAACATCTAATCAATTTTCTTTCAATTTGTGACACTGACAGCTGACCATTTCCCTTATTGGTATCACATAATACGCCCCATAATGATGGGTTCTTATCAAGGTTCATGCCGTTGGTTTTAAAGTGACCCCTGACCTTTCACATCTGATCATCTTTATTGATTTCATTGAGACATCATCAACAAAAATACTGACGACCATCATTTATAGACTAGAGCTAAACTACTAGCCTGAAGATACTGATCTACTATGGGCAAATAAAAAAATTGGTTGGTTGGTTTTACCAGAATGTTAGGTATACGTATTGTGCATGCTTGGCAGTAAGCAACCAGGCGACCGACAGCTTTACGTCCTCTCCGAGGGACTTGGTAATGGGGATTGTTGCCTTACCGAAGGGCGCCAGCACCTTGCCTTTAAAACCGGGACCTTCCGGTCGCGATACTACTGCTCTATACATGCCACTGAGCCATCGCATAAGCAAGAGGTACTCAAACAATAAATACAGATACCAACGAACATGAGTATCTCCGAGGAGAATATTCGTGATTTTAAGAGAGAGAACAAAACTATAAGCTATAGCCATGTAGTAGGTCCACGTAGGTCCATGCTATAGCCATGGTAGGAAGGAGCTGTTAAAAACTTATTACAAAAAAAGGCGGAAACCTATACCATATATCTGTATTACCTTTACAATCAAGAAAAAAAAACAGAAAAAGAAAGACAAATATACAATGGCTAAAGACATTTGTCAATAGCTTTCCAATCTCACAATATCTATACTGCACTGTATGTGAATAACAAGCACTCGTTACAAACATTGTCATTACAAAAACAACAAATGAGGTTAGGAATAGACTCCAGAAAAAGTGAAGCGAAACCGGAAGAAAACAGGACATCGCCTCGGGGCAGACACGGGTAGCTCACCAGTGACCAGGCGTCGAGATGCGGGGGAGAAGACGATTGAGGTCCCGATTGTAAAAAATAATCTTGGAAACACACGTGCGCTTATCAATAACAGACACAAAATACTAAAATGTAGCATGAATAAGCTCCGGTGACTTCGGAAAAATTATTGCTCAAATCGAATGACAATGATAATGTTCCGAGTAATACTTACAAATCACAAGACACTATTTCGAAGATGAAGATGAGAGAGATGCGTGTAAGCTGGAGCAAGTCAATAGAATTCCCCCGTACCATCTAACCGTGGACCTACTAACGCTGGGTCGAGGGGAGTGTGTATACTGCGTGTAGTAGTAGCATCAGTGTGTGACTGGTCAGAATATAGTACAGTCATACCTAGCCAGGAGCGAACGAACGGACAAGGCGGAAAAGCGAAGAAAAACAACCCGTCTCTCCCAGCGCGCAAACAGCATGGGGTATCGGGGTGGCGAGGCCGAGACATGCCCGAGCGGCCGGGCCTATCACCGATCACCGTATGGTGCTTATTCCATACCCCTCCAAAATACCCGTGCCAGGCGGCTAACCGACCCTTGATCAAATCAAGAGAGACATTTGGGGGTTTTGAAGTTCGAACCACCTATAAACACGGTCAAAGGCCTATATTTCATTGAATGACAGAGTGCAAGTGACCGTAGAAAGTGATACCCTGTTTCAATTGTGTAGTTATAAAAGGTTATTTGTTTCAATTTCATCATGAAATCGATTTGTAGGTCACCGTCAACGATTCAGACGGTCTTCCAGTGAAGATAAACTGGGAGAATTTCATTGAGAAAAAATACAAAGTTGTAAATAAATTGAATTCACAAATTCATCTGAATTTTGTAACTGTTTCTTAACTTAACTGTTCCTTTTTCTCTTCCCATCGTATTAAATGGAACCGTTACTATTTTGTATGCATTTAACAGCCTCTAATTTAAAATAAAATTCAAAAGGAATCCCTTGTTGCTATGTCAGCATAATGCAATCGTTAAATGAGCTGCAAGCAAAATTATCATACTTTTATAATAATTTTCTGATAAGAAAAGTCAGAATTTAAAGAAAAAACGGTTGAAAAATACAATGAGTAATGAGACCATTATTGAAAACATTTGTAATCGAATTAAATCCAATCTTGAAAGAAGAAAGCGATAGCTGCACAACATTCAAAGATACTTTCTAGGCAAAAGCCTTCTAATGTATCCTTTTGAATTGATTAATTTAATTATGATCTCAGTGGTAGAGAAGTTGTCTCGAAATTGGGAGGTCCAGGGTTCGAAACGAAGTCAATGCGCTTGTGCCCTTTGTATTGTTCATCATTACCAATCCCTAGGAGAGGACATAGAGCCGTCGGTCCCCTGGTTACTTAATTACAAGCATACACTTGCTTTCTTAGCAGTCAGGTAAAACAAACGTTAAGAGAGCCATACATGAAACAAGCTCCATTTATTCTGTTAGAAACACAATATGAAATCTATGAACATGGAAACCAAGAGGATAACAAATTAACCATCAAAACCCTCCTTACCCATTTGTTAAAACAGATTTTGATATACCACTATTTATCATAATCAATATTGATTTTAACACAACTAACTTCACGCCTAGTCAGATTATAATAATAATCTGGATTTATAGAGCGCTTAATATGAAATACCGTCTCTAAGCGCCTAACAGATATCATTACCACAGTCATCGGACTCCTTTACGCACAATGTGCACCATCTCCTTTCTCAAAATAAAGGGATTGTAGTGAAAACGTTTGTCTAACTCAAATAGGTAAACCATCAATAAATCAGAACTGTTACTGAAGAATAATTCGGAGACGCCAGAGTAAACTACGATTTCAGTTATTTCAAAGGTTTGGTGATATGGGAAAGATATAATGTAACTATCATCTTTCTGAAATTCTTCGATTCACGAAAGGAGAGAAACATACAAATATAATTAGTAATTTCTTAAACCATATTATAATTCATGGCCAGGCTGATGGCAGAGCTGACATTATTGGAACAATCAATTTCATCATTTAATTTAACCATGGACCCTATAGGTCCATGATTTAACCAACGAACGCATTTAACTTCAAGAGTCTATAATAAAGAAAAGTAAAAGCTTAACAATCACACGAACTCTCACCACACACACAATAGCATTGGAATCCCCGTAGATTAAAACACATAAATTATGTCGTGATGAATAATCCTTATTAATGGCTAACGAGCAAAATAATTAATTTGATATTTGTACAAATACATGTATCACAATTAAACAAATGATGATGCTTACCTAAAAAACAACCAAGTACCTGAAATTGCCACCGAATTACTGATTTATCTTTAATTTGATGAAAATTTTTCCGAAATCCAGAGGTAGAGCGGAAAGAAATAAGATGCGACCAGTTATCACAAATGATGCGAGAAAACTGCCCCTATCGAACGGTGCCGAAAGCTGAAATGCCCCCCCTCACACCAATATTAAACGACCGGCAGGAGTAGAGACTGACTAGTCTAGATAACCAGACACTGCTGTACCATAATATCTTATAACTGTGGAGATTTAGATGTTTAATTTGAGAGATGCATCAGCACAGCAAGGAGAAATAATAGCACAACAATTGATTTCGCCTTTTGTGAGAAAAAGGGTTAATTTCATTATTTTTTTTCTTCCTACTCATCAACGTAATATTCATTGAAAAATCTTTGAGAGGTTATTTTTTACCAGTAAAACTGATCATGTGAACCGTGTTCAATAATACAAATCAGTGACGAGATATTTTTGATTACCAACTTTCCTTCCTTGATGAATGAGTTATCTTTTATTTTCTTTGTTTCGGACTAATATAATTATGTTTGTTCTCTTTTGTTTTCTTTTCTTTCCTTAGAGTTTGGGGCCGCTTTAATCATTTCTAGCCTTTATCTGCCTCCGAATTTTACTATCAGTCTTTACAATTCTGATTAAACTTCGAATAAGATTATTTATGTTAGTAAAACAACACTCACGTTTTTTTAAACATTCATTGGTACGAATCAAATCTTGCATTTGACATGCCCAGGATTTAAAAACCAAGACAGAGGCCTAACAATGACTCACAGCAACTAATGAGGTCTGGTCGACACAGACTACGCGCGACACACTTGCACCCTTTTGGGGATGGAATTATTTCTTGACGCCTTGGTCGACGGCTAATTAGATTTAGGCAATGAATATTGGCGAATTAGTACACAAGGATAGGGCAATAAGGGCTGCCCGGTTAATGGGTAGCATTGGGAATTGTGCATTGAGTATCGCTTTTATTGGATAATTGAGTGTTTGAACTTAAAACAAGGTTTGAGATTAATCGAAGGGGAGGGAATTAAAGAAGGGAAACTTGGAATAATCCCCTCCTCCCTTTTCTCTGAAATAATATTGATTTAAAGAACGTTGGGGGCGTTCTGATGAGATATGACCGCTAATCACGCAACGGACTGTTGGTTTGGTGTTAATAATTCCTGAGTAATCGGTAATTATTTCGGTTGCAGATTCCATAAGCTTTTGACACTGCCTGTGGATTCCGGAAGCATTTGGTAACATTGTCATCGGATAGAAAAAAAGAAAAAAGAGAGATGAAATGTGTAGCATTGACGACGTCACTATGCTTATAATTTGACATATAAAGCCATTTACTTAGGTTAATACTCGGTGTCCATGTGCATTGCATCATAATTCGCTGACACTATATATTGATTGAATCAGCGAATAAGGTATCTGTGTGTGCAAAGGTCTCTGAAGCAGCGAACCCGTGGTCCCACCAGAATAGACCAGTTCGTAGTAAGCACATGGGTCATAATTATGACCCCAAATATCCATATATCTTTTAAACATAGAAAAATCAAATTTTGTGCCTTTTGGAATAATCACAGCTAAAGTCATGGAAGTGATTCTTTGTTTGCCCTCTTGAAAAGACTACTTCCACCTGTGTTCAATAGAATGCATCACAGGTGCATGCATGAATAATGATTACATAACCTTCGTGAGCATGTATCCAGTATTAGTCTCAGTGGGTTTTACAATTTTGTTCAAGTGACCTTTATCTGCGCATGCTCAGATTGTATCTACGAACTGGTATATTGAAACAACTTGCCTATATCTCGAGGGTGAGGGAAATTCGATATATGCTGAGAATTGTATACGATGGAAGGCTAAGCGGGCGCAGTGCATTACATAAGACCTGTCCGTCGCAAAAGTGAAGTCCACTCTTGGTGACTGACAACAACTGTAATATTTGGTTTGCATTCAGAAAGGCGTCAAATTCCCCATGAAAACCCACTTGTATGCTTTTAAGAAAATATTTAAAAAATGATCGGAGAGCGAAGCTTTGAAGTAAAACTCTCCAAAATGAGCCCACAATTCCGCTTGTTACACACTCAGAGAAACGGGCTATATCACTAAGATATAATCAAATTCATATAACAACACTTTATCTCATTGTACAGAATAGGGGAGTTTACAGATATAATCTGCGCATGGGCAGATAAAGGTCTTTTGTACCAAAAAGGTAAAACCCACAGAGATGAATACTGGATATGCGCTCATGAAAGTTATGTAACATTATTCATTTATGCACCAACGGTACATTCTATGATACGCAGGTGGAAGTATTCTTTTCAAGAGGGCAAACAAAAGGTATTCACGAAGCACATCTAGGACTTTGGCAGTTATTATTCTAATATGCTCAAAGTGGAACTTCTCCATGTGTAAAAGATCTTTGGATATTTGGGGTCATTTGTACCATGTGCTATCTGTAAACTCCCTTATAGGAGAGAGAGTAAGAAACTTTATACAACGCCATCGAGAAGACTTTCGAGTGTGCGCAATAATATCATTTATAAAGTTTCATCCACATAATGTTTTGCCTTCAAATCAATAAAGATATCTAAATTTGTTTTGAGTTGTATGGATGTTTACGAAGAATTGTTTATTGATTCCATATCACACTTCTGCATATGGGTCATTATTTTGTTTGCCAAAACGATTATCGGAAATCCTAGAATAGGGTTCTTTTCTCAGAACCCTTTCTTTTCAATTATCGTTGAAACAGTGTGAGGAAATCAGGGCCCTGTTTCATAACACGTCTTATCAACAACAAGTTACAATAGCTGTTATAAGCTACTGAAATCGTGGCAAGTTTTATGAAACAGGGCCCTGACGTTGTAGGACAGAAAAACGACCTTATGAAGAATAGTTGCAAACTACGGTCTCCGATTGGTCAGTTTCCGAACATAAAGCCCCGTATACATGTTGGAGAAATGAAGTTTGGAAGAAAAAAAGAAGAAAATAACTACAATTGTAAGGTGTCAGGACCTAAAATCAGGTTATAATCAGAAAATTGTCACCCGTGAGTAACGATGAAGCCATTTTCCATGATAACTTTTAATTCATTCTTGAAAAATAAAAGTTACTGCCTTATATCAACTTGAAACGCTGGGGCGAGTGGGGGTAATAATTCTTCATGATATATCGGGGTTGGCGCAAGTGTTTCGTAATAAATAAAAACAGAGAAGACAAACGATGTGATGCGTTATTGAACTTGTTTGATCATCGCTAAAGAGGGCAAACAAAGGGCATTAAGGACGAATAAATCACACCAAATCACGGTTATTTCGCCTTGAATTTGTCTTGTCTATTACTTGAACGGAAAGGGGGAGTATTTTCTGCCATGATTCACAGTTTCGTGAAAGCAGAAACGTGAAGAAAAGAACATGAGGATGAGGAAAAAAGAGGAGAGATCGATACAATTTGAGATGACTAAGGTCTATCAAATCCAGTCTTTCTTCTTCCTTTTTTCTCGCGCTCTTTTTTATTCGCTCCATTTCCGGCTAGATGTCACTTTCAATCCGTCACGAGAGGGCGTGATCACTTTTGCAAACTCGAGTCGACGTTTGAGCGGAAAGAAGCGTCATCTCTCAGAGGTGTGAGGCGAAAAGCGAGAAGGATGTGGTTAAATAGTAGACACCAGTTTGTGAGGTGAAAGCACTTTAAGCGCGATGGGACTTTTTTTTCCTATGTAGGTCATGCGGACATTTGGGATTGAGATTTAGATGTAGTGTTGCGGGGTGTAAATTGAAATCATTAAGATCCAGCGGCCGATTACGTCTGAGTTTAAATTCGAGGCAAATTTAAAGTTTTCCTCTGCGAGCTCGGACGAGCCAACGCGAGTGAGAAGGAAAAAAGCAGACGACAGTTTACCAGTTTACTTGTTTATTTGCGCAAATACGGCAACCCCGCGTAAATGGTGTCCACATGGAATACGCGTTCACTTACTGCCGATTTTTAATGTTATGAGACATCCGTCTACTACACAGCTGCAATGCGGTCATGGCTAAAATGGCGGATTAGTTTATGGGGCAAAACCTCTTTCTAGTAGAAATAAAGTTAACTGTAATAACCGACACGTTAAAATGGGTGAGTAATCCATCTAAAAATGAAAAAATGACAATTATTTCAAACTTTCAGTAAACATGAACAAGACCTACACTAAACATGACCAATTTTTAATATCTCCGATATAATTTACATTATCTGGTCTGCGCTGCAAGACTACTTTTTTGGAAAGAACACCGGATAACATTGGTTGTTTATAGGTAGTCTAGCCAGCAGTAGTAGGAATTGACACGCACTTCAACACATTCACATTGTGAAAAACACGTCATTATTCCAGGCGTCACGATCAGCCACGTGCATGACGCATCCATGCACGCCCTTGCGACAAAAAAGCTGATGCGTTTAAACTGTCATGTACTGTAATCATGATAATGTGGGTTGTGCACGATGCGTTATTGACGCAATTATTGACGCAAGACTCCGCAACGACTAACTTGGTCTTGGGTGATCCGTGTGAGAGTGATGTAGCATATGAAATGAATGTTTGACATGTCTTATGAATGGGGAAAATTTTGCGTTGATTTACGGGCGCATGCGCGAATTGCCTTCGTAGATTTTTCGGCGTAGGCAATAGACGCAGGTGAAACGATGCCTCGTATTACAGGGACATATATTATGCACACGAGATGCCTAAAGTCAATCGCTAGACTCTAGAGCCTGACGCAAGGTTTCGGCTTGGTTCGAACATTGACATTGACACAACACTGGCGTGGTAAATCATGCATCTACAAATCTGTATGGCGTAGATAATCACTGGTTTGACCCTTTAAGGGTATCCGTCACGACCCGTGTTAATGTTGTTGTTCAAGAGGTGTCGTTTCGCTTGCGTTGATATCTGCGCCAATTTAATCCTAAGATTGTGCCATTATTTCAAGGAAATGTTTGCAATGTTCTCCGACGCCTTTATGTAAATACAAAACTGTTCGTTTTGCATTTACTATTTGTAACATATCCGTATTTCATGGCGAAACATAGGAGTTTCGAAATACATGCATAACTGTTTCTTTTAATCGTTTGTCAACACATGAAGGTGTCACATCAAAAGAGTGTTGAAGCATAGGGGTATCAAGGTGTCGAAAACATGGACAGGTCGCCTTTGTTGGAACATAGGAATGTTGAGGTTTTATGTTTTGACTTTCGGAACAGAGTTATCTAGGAACACCGATTTGTCTCAAGATCAGTAATCGGCGAAACATACGGTTGTCGAAACATAATGTTACTCAAACGTGGCGGTGTTGGAACAAGGGGTGTCTGAACACTCGGTGTTGGTGAACTGTGGGGGTTTAATAGCAATGCCAAAACATAAAGGCTTCAGAACATACGGTTGAGCATAGGGATGTCGCGAATTGTGGCATCGAAACATAGAGATGTCAAACTCAGAACATAAGAGAGAGCGCACTGGTGTCGAAACGTATGGATGTCGGAACATAGCGGTGTCGGAACGAAGGGATGTTAAAACGTAGGATTGGGAAGTATCGGATTAAAGAGATGCCATAGGTGTCCAGACAACAGTGTCGGAACATAGGGGTATGGGAACTTAAGGTTGTTGAAACTTAAGGGTGTCAGAACATAAGGGTGTTGGAACCTAAGGATGCGGAAACATACGGGTGTCGGAGCACAGGAGTTTCGGAACATAATGATGTTAGTGGGTGTGGGGACATAGGGGTATGTGAAGTTGGAACATGGGGTGTCACAACATACAGGTGTCGCAACATACGGGTGTCACAACATACGGGTGTCGCAACATACGGGTGTCGCAACAAACGGGTGTCGGAACAGAAGGTTTTCGGAACATAAGGATGTCAGAACATACGGGTGTCGAAACATAGGGATGTGGAAACGTAGTTGGGAAGTTGGAACATAGAGGTGTAGAAACATAGGTGAGTCCGAACCAAGGGAAGTTGGAACATAGGGGTGTGGGAAGATAGAGGTGTCAGGACTTTGGGTTTCAGCACATCGATGTGTTTAAGTCGAAACATGACTGTGTATTCACTTGCAGAACATGGGTGTTGCAACATATTTAATGTAGAAACACTGGGCTGTGGTGTCTAAACAGTAGCGGGTCAAACATGCAATTGTCCAAACATAATGGTATTCGAACATTATCGTACATAACAAGTATGGGTGACGAAATAAAGGGGTTTAAAAGGAAAGTCTTGTCGGAACTCAAAGTAGTTAGCGTCTAAAATATATTGTTATATTATTTTTAATCTGCCCCATTCAGTAAAAGGCTGGAAAAAGCACCCCGATGAATGGAAAAAGAATTGAATTTCTAGATACACCTACTTACCAAATATAGTAACAGATTAAACAAATAAATACAAAAAGTGTTTATAACAACTTCATAGGCATCTATACAATCCTTTTTTCTCTTTTTTTAAAGCCATCGTGTCAAGGCTCTCACCAGCGATTGCGTGTTGCTTGCCAAAGTTATCAAATTTCATCCCGAAGTTGAAAAGGGGAAAGAGGGAGACTCACCAGGAATAAACTCCAGTTAAAAGTCATAACCGAGCGTGTTAGACGAATACAAATCTTTCCCCTTTGGAGGAAGTTCCACTTCTATTTTTGTCCGTTTCTTCCATGATGAGTCCACACAGAGAGATGCTTTTAATTTGTTTCTTAAACAATGTCAGCTGTACTAAGATCCTTTTCCTTCTCGTGAAATGACTATACCCCCATCGGGCTAATATGAATGCTTTTGATATTCTTTTCTTTTTTTAATATTTTTATTTGCAGCAACGGACTGAGGGACGTGCATACTTCAAAAGGCGTTAAATCCTCGAGGAAAAGGAGGAGATAGGAGAGAAGAGGAGAGGAGGGGGTGGGAAAAGGCGGAGCTGTAAGTGCAGGTGCAGGAGCGGTTTGATGAAACTCTGAAGAAAGGGGATATACAGAAGGCAAGGAGAAGGAGGAGGGGGAGGAAATTGTGGAGACCATGGAGGAGGAGAAGAAGAAGAAGGATGTTGAGGAGGGAGAGGAGGAGGAGGAGGAAGTGGAGGAGGAGGAGGAGAAGGAGGAGGAGGAGGGGGTTGCGGAGGAGAGGAGGAGGAGGAGGAGGGGGTTGCGGAGGAGATGAGGAGGAGGAGGAGGCCCGGGAGGAGGACGATGTTGTAGAGGAGGAGGAGGAAGTGGAGGAGAAGGAGGAAAGGGAGGAGAAGGAGGAAAGGGAGGAGAAGTAGAAGGATGTCGAGGAGGGGTAGGATGAGGAAGTGGAATTTGTGGATGGGGTTGGGGAGGAGAGGAGGAGGATGAGGCCCGGGAGGAGGACGATGTTGTAGAGGAGGAGGAGGAAGTGGAGGAGAAGGAGGAAAGGGAGGAGAAGGAGGAAAGGGAGGAGAAGTAGAAGGATGTCGAGGAGGGGGGGGGGGGGGAGGAAGAGGAGGAAGTTGTGGATGGGGTTGGGGAGGAGAAGAAGAGGAGGTCGATGATGTTAAGGAGGATCGGGATGTTCTTTAGACGAGGAGGAGGAGGAGAAGGAGAAGGGGGATGAGTAAAGAAAGGATAGGAAAGAGTAAGGATGACAATTCATTGACTCGAACATAAAAACTCTGACCTTTATACGTTCGAAAAGAGAAAAGACATCACACATGGGCAGACGCGTGCCACACATACGAAGCAAATGAAACCAAAATACAGTAATCACTCCTTTTGCATATTGCCAACGTCATACCGTTTCTGGAATTCCATTTCAACTTTTCAAATTTCTTTTATTTTACAAGACATTTCTTGCCCTCCTTTAGTGAAAATTTAATTAACCGAACCAGCTAGGAGCCTGAGGATACACGCTGGTTCTGTACAATGAACCAAACCCCAAGATCACTCTTTAGTAGAGTTCAGAGACTGGTGGTAGTCTTTATTCCAGGAGGACAGAGACATTTATTTAATGAATTGTAATATCGCAAGCTCGAATAGGCCTTCATGTCCATCTTCATCCACGATTAATAACAGAGTTAATGAGAGAGGATGGGGAAAAGTAAGAGAGGAAAACAAGGAGAGGGGACGTAGAAAAAGATTTGGAGAGAGATATATACAGAGAAATGGGGAAAGGGAGAGAGAGAGAAAGGAAATAAAGAAATAGAGAAGGAGAGATAGAGAGAGAGAGAGAGAGAGAGGGTGGGAGAGAGAGAGAGAGAGAGAGTGGGAAAGAGAGAGAGAGAGAGAGAGAGAGGGTGAAAGAGAGAGAGATAGATGTGGGGTGGGGGTTGGTTGGGGTGGGGAGTGGGGCGCTGGCGCACTGTCTTGTACAATTTATTTAACAAAATGTTATTTACAATACCAAGTTCAAAAAGTTCGATCATATACATCAACAATTAGATGAGGACCATTCAGTACAACGAGTAAACAATGGCAAAACAATGACCAACAACAACTACACAAACAAAAATGAAAGCAAATGAAGCCTGTATGCAAAATTAACAGCGCATCATGGCATCCAAGTACTACTCATCGACTAACTATTGATCTGGGCCCTGTTGCATAAAACTTCAATTGATGGTAACTTTGCCATCAATGGCAACTACCATGGTAACAGGGCTCAACAGCCAATCAAAATCAAGGTTTCCATGGTAGTTACCATTGATGTCAAAGTTACCATCAATGGTAAGTTTTGTGCAATGGGGCCCTGAAAGCCTTACTTAGCGAAAGCCGGGTATACTGACGCAACATCAATGAAATGATGTGCAGCAGGCATTCAACTTACACGGCCTTTCACCTTAAAAGATGTATACAGTTTTGTCACAACATCTTGTGAAAATTATAACAAGAAATATTAGATTAATAGATAAATAAGTAAGTAATTTAAGAATTAAATGAATGAATTAATGAATGAATAAATAAACGTACAGGTATACAATTTTTATAAATTATATTAGTATTATTATGATTATAATTATTATATCATCATCATCATCATCATCATCATCATCATTAAACAAACAAATACATAAATAAATAAATCCTATGTACTGTTATCTAATATATAACTTTTTGAAATCACTGAACAAATTCATCGAAACGTTTCCCCCGAATGAGTCCCCTTTTCCTATCCATCAACGGACCTTCCCCAGCCCGCCGACAGCCCGACGGATCGCTCAACAAACGGACTAATTCAATTTCTGGCAAAACCATTGCGAGTCACGCAAAATCATCTGCAGACAAACGTATCCCTGCGTTTATTATTATCTCAGTGGCGTAGACGAAGGGGTATAGGGCTCGGTACCCCCCTCATTGCATGACGGGGAAAAGAGAGAGAGAGTGAAGGGGGGGGGGGTGCAAAGAGTAAATAATAGGACTCCTTCCATATACGCTGTCTCTATTAAATAGCCTTGCTTTGTATCATGTTTTATTCACCTAATTTAAGCCCGCTGCCCACCTCACCCCACCCCCATGAAACTAGCACCCCTCCCCTTTAAATGGATGGACCTTTGTTACACTACTGTATTATCTATGAAAGGACTAGGCTTTAAAAAAATAAAAATAAATGCGTTTCTGTTTCTTTCTTTTGAAATCATTCTTCGGGAGCGATAGCAGCATGGAGCCTTCTTAAAACCACAATGTTTTAATTCGTATACAAAAACAATGGTGATAATTTCATAGATTCTATGCAACGCCATAGTTAAAAAGTGTGGAAAATTACCCAATGAGCAGTTGGACCCTTTAGAAAGACAAATTACCCATGATAATATCACGACAACACAAATGTTGGAAAAGTCATTCCTAAGACCTACATAATCAAAAATTCACCTTTGCTATGATATTTTTCTAGCTTCGTTTTAATTTAAAAACCAAATTTAATATTTCCATTAGTCTTTCAAAATTGCATATTTAATATTTATCTATCTACTTATTTTTGTAATCATTTATTTCTTCATTTATTCATATATTCACTCATTTCAATCTCCACTGTTTAATGGGTCGTATTCAAATAGATATTCAATGTCATCACGATTGGATTAAGAATAATA